>WBMY01006632.1:326957-517285 GCA_013397315.1 Donacobius atricapilla
AAAAAAAAAAAAAAAAAGAGAAAAAGAGAGAGAGGATGACATTGCCAACAAATCAGCAAAGGAATAAAAATCTTCCCCCTTCTTCTACAAATAATTTCATGTATCTACATTCTGTACAAGTAACTGTATGTTCCCATGTTTAACCAGGAGTTGCACTTATTACTGAAAAAGAAAAATTTTGTGCTATTCGTCTTCAAAATGAACGTGTGTGAAAAACATTCAGCCTCTTAACAGAGCTTATTTGACTTCACTCTATCAGGAACATAAGTTTACAACAGCTGATGACCAAAATAAATAAAACCTGTTTCTTGCACATGAGGAATACAGGTCTTGCACACATTCCCATTAAACAATTCAGCTTCAGTCAAGCAAGACTACAGTGAAATATAGTTTGGGGTCTCATGTTTAACACCAGAAGAAGAAATCACAGCAATATAAATTACAGTTTGATCTCCAGCATAGACAGTTTAATAGGCCATGATTTAGCAAAGCATTTAAGCAAATGTTTAAATCCCATTGATTTAAGTGGGATTTAAGTACATATTAAGTACTTAGTTGAATTGAGGCCATACTGTGAAGGGACTCTTAGAACAAGGAAAGCACAGTAGGCTTTAGGGATCTTTATTTACAGCTCAGATGTTTAACTTTGCAAATTTGGCTTAGGAACCTGAATAATGCAAAAAGGAGCCAAGGACAGACTGCAAGAACATTTGGCTGCCCAGGGTCACTTCAGGATAATGCAACGTACCAATATGGGATTTAGTTTCCAAAATGCTTTTATCCTGAAATTTACCACATATAATTTATAATTAAGCTGACTTCCCTTAATGTGTCGTTCAGCACTTCATTGTACATACAGATTTCTGATGCTGCCAAATTTCTTGTGCTGTCATTTATTCTTTTCCCATTTTTCCCTCTCACTTTTAACCCCAACCTTCTGGTCGCAGGGTGAGGAGGAGGCATATGGCATTTGCTGTTTGTCAATCAACTCTCACTGCAGAACTAGAAACATAAAAAGCTGAAAGCAACAAGTGTTTCATCCCAGAACATGAAAATGTGTTTCCCTAAGAGGAGATCAAAACTGACATTTCACTTAAAGGAGCTCTGTTAAAATTATATCATTTCTCTCGTAAGTGTATCAAAACTGTGTTGTGTCTATATGGACTTGGTTAAATATTGTAGCTGTGACACAATATTATATTGACTACAGGGCAGCTTCTAGTTATTTATCTTTTCTTTTTGACCCCAGATCTTGTCTGACTCTTCTCTAACTTATCTAACTGTACTGACACTATTGTAGAAGACTGAACTATTTCTATTTATCTTGCAGAGTAGGAGTTTTCTTTTGGGGACATTAATAACTCTTCCTGTCAGTTTTTCTTTTTGGGAATCAGCCTATTTCCGGAGAGGTCTGGGAAGCTTGGCTTTCTTGGTCTGATTACAACCAACAGGAAACAGAACATTATATCATGTCCAAACACTGCATTTTGTAGGGAAATAAAGACTCAAGGTTTTATAGAATCACCTAATCATATATTAAAAAAAATTACTTTTGAGAGAAGTTCCTATGTGGCTGTGTACATAAGAGACTTATTAGAAATCTTCTTGGTATTGGTTTTATGGCAGGTCCAAATAACAGCATGATCAAATTTTAGACATCTAAAAAAAAAATCTCTTTAATTTCACTACTTGGGCTCGGCTTATTTCTAATAAACAACTAGTTATATAGATAACACTGTAGAAATAAATAATATTCATAATTCCATAAATTAGTAATAATGAAGAGTATTTTCTGTTAGTTAAGAGGGATAAGCAATGTTTTCAAGGCATTTAATTTGATGTGGGGAAAGCATCCTAGCAAAATTAATCCCTGTTTTATAGATTCAATTTTCAGATTTGTGCTGAACAAGTTTGTGATAATGCTACAAGTAAATCTCACCCTTTCCTGACTCCTACCAGGTGGTAAATTTTCAGAAAAAAATTTTGTTATTCCACAGAAGACACAGAGACCTGCTTACAGTATAGCCACTACAATCAAAGTACTTACAAGTACTCACTCAGTTCAAAAACATACAAGTGCAAGGCCAGTTTGACTACATGATAAACTGACTTTTCTGTCATTGGATGCACTTTTCCCAGTAATTATACCCTGCTAAGGAAGTTGTATCAACCAGGGAAAATCCTGACCTTTGTGGGTGCCTGTGGAGATGGGCACGCACAGCCCTCAGCAGAGAAATCATCAGCCCCCCTCGCTCTCACCTGGGTGTGTGCAAAATGCTCTAATTCCATTACACAGACTTGCTCGGGATTTCTCAGAACTGTGCTAATCCCAGCTTGAAACCCAGGACACAGCAGTCTCTGAGCTGAGGCCAAATGCATTTCTAATGATTAGCAGATAAATTAGGGAAACACTGAGCCTATTAAAATGAACATACTCAGGAATGTAATTGGATAGTGAATTAAATCATTCCTTTCACACTGATTAAACCAATAAAACAGGATGATGTTCGTGCTCTGAAAGTGTATTTCCTGTCATTTCATCATACAATCTGTCAGAAAACAAAGGAGAAAGAGTAACTGAGCTTTGGCAACAACATTCAGAACATTATGGCTATTTAAAAAACGGTGTTTCCGCTGTAAATACCTCAAAGTAAATTTTTACACTACCCCAAGTGTAAATATTTACAAAGGAAGGAAGCTTAATTTTTCTTCATTGTCAATCATGACAAAACACATTGGTTTCATTTACCTCCTCAGCTGAATCAAATCTTTTTGATAGTAGTATAATGTGGCTACAAAAATCTACTTTGGGGAAAGATTTAAGTAAACAACTAAAGAGGATTACTTTTTCAGGAAATATACTAGAGGTTTCCGATACTTTCTGTTTTCACTTGCAGTCTCTCTAAACAGTCTAAACTCCCCAGTAGTAGGAAGAAAATAGCTTGTGTAGCACAGTAAAACAGTGGTTCTGTGCTGGAGGGGGAGAAAATGAACAATTTTTCAGTAAACTTTCTGTTCAGTATATTACTACATTGAGCTAGTGTCAGTTTTATTCCAAATTTGTGTCAAAAGTTGTGTATCTTAGCAAAATAAATGCCAGAGGGGCTGCTCTCATTCAGAAAATACAAACTATTATCCAATTTCAATTAACTGTGAAGTAGGAATCTCAGGAATTACAGTAGGTGTGAAAATCTCATGCCTGCAGAGTGAAAATACTCTCAGCAATCATACCCCAAATGTCTTTGGGTTTTGTTTGTTTGTTTGTTAAAATTACCATGTAAGAGCTTAATGATTTAGGGCAACTGTCAGTGTCTCTATTCTAGAGGGTGAAATGTGGGACTGATGAGCTCTAACCAGGGCAGCTGCACTTGGTTTGAGTCCTATGAAGAGGCTTAGTAAAAAATATCTCAGGCACCGAGGTCTGCCATGCATCCTGTGCTCTGCTGTCTGCAGAGCTGCCAGCGCTGTCAGTGGAGAACCGAGGCAGCATTTCTAGGCTGTGTCTTTTTTCAGACCACAGGAGCCCTGAAGTGCTCGAGCTAATGCTCCACAGGCCTGCTCGAGCCTTGGAAGGCATCCAGCAGCCCCAATGGAGAGATCAGGAGAGATTAATTTCATCTGCTGCTGGAGTCAAGGATTCTGCTGCAGGGTAAAGCAGCGCTGTCTGACCTGGCCCTGGTAAGATGAGCCTGTTCCTGGTGCCGGCGTGATTTTAACATAGAAAGGCTTCACTGCGGGCTTCAGAGCAGCCCGACTGCTCTTCGGCTTTCCTGGGGTTTGTGACTGTCGGGTTGTCACCTCGTTTGTAGCATGCAGGGCTCCTGGCAGGTCACGGCCAGCAGCAGGGCACAGGGGACAGCTCTCGGGGCAGCGTCACCGTGCCACACTGCCCTGCACTGAGACATGGGCTGGGATTACCCAGTGATGAGACTTCCCAAGGAATGTGCTGAAAGCCCAGCTTGGCCTGGGAAATTGATCAAGGAATCATCCCGGATGAGAAGGGAATTTACTGAAGGAATTATCCAAATGAGACTAGAAGGCTCTAAGCAATGTAGTATGTTGTTTATTTCCAGCATCTAGGGGATATATTCTCCCTCTGATGAAAACTAAACCCATAGGAGGGGAAAGTTATTTGGTAAAATCACCACAATAAACCAGAAAGGGTCACTGTATCTTCAAAAGCAAAGCTATTTTCAGGCCAACAAAGAGAAGGATTTTGAATTCTCAGCTATAAATATACAAAGTATTTCACAAAGCACTCTGTGAACCCCTTAGACATGGCCAAAAGCCCACGCCTTATCCCTATTCCTGTTTCTGTGACATTGGCATCAGGTGTTTTTCTACAATTTTCTATAGAAACCTTTGCCTTGTCCTCCCCAGCTTATGACCTGTGTAAGGTTACTGAGAAACAACGCCATGGACAACAGTTTTACCTGTACCTTTCCTCCATTTTTATAGGTTATGCTTTATGGTTTGAATGTACTGAGGTAGACTTAAAAACAACTATTTCTTTCAATGTCTTACAAGTTTAATACCAGAGCTATGATTCTATTATAGATATTTCTGCTCATCTCAGTGCCAGTTGTAGCTTACTTGCAGATGACAGAGTGTGTCCATCTGAATTCCTGCTGGTGGTTACTTAAGAATGTAAAGCAACTAAATTAAACAAGTATCCTTATAATCAAATCCACAATAATCTCTATAATTAGCTGGTTTTATCTTTTTGTTTTTTCCATAATAGAACAGCAAAAGACCAGGACTTCTCAGATAGTAAGAAGAATCAAGAACAGAAAATAAGATCAAATATCTTTGTTTTACCAACAATTTTTAGGCTCAGAGACCAGCAAGTCTGTGGAAAAGTCAATACACAGACTTGTGGGCACCATTATATAATTTCCTGTTGCTTTTCCAAGAATCCCATGATCATTTAATGTGGCACTTGCAGGAAATATATAAAAAGGAGTATTGAAGACAGAACTGCAGCAGTGTGATGACATCAATACAAATGCAAATATACACCATGCAAAGATTATTCCAAGAATGTTATTAAAAATAATCAGCTCTATGAATTCTGGGAGCCCAGGATGGGTGTGCCAAAGTACCTCTTTGCAAGGCCATTGCCAGCAGAGTACAGAAGGCACAATCCAATAAATGAGGCCATTCTTTTGAAGAAATGCTAAGGTTGATACATTACCAATACCTGAAGAACCACCGAAGATCCTAGGAGGGCAAAGCAAGGACTGAAATAAGTACAAAACCACATGATCTGAGGTTTCTGGAGGCCTGGGGAGACACCCTTTTATTCAGATGCAGCCAGCACAAAATATTCGCAAAACACATTGTTTTCCTCTGTGCCAGTTATTCTATGGAGTAACAGCCTAGAGGCCTGATACCTTCACAGTTTTTCTGGCATTTGGGCATTGAGGAATGGCACCTCTATCTCACCCCAGCCCCAGGCAGGGAGGTCTAGGAGCCCTTTGTGCCAACCTGGCACTGCAGAAATGCCCAGGCCAATAAACCAAGAGGGAGAACCAATATTTCCTGCAGTACAGCAAGCAGCAGAAAGCAGGGTGGAAAATCCAGCTCAGGCTGTTTTCATCAGGGTTTAATCTAACCTTGTGCTAGCACAGTTCAAACTGTGTTACTGTCAGCTGCTACTCTGAGATTTATTGAAAAGGAGATTTAATGGCACCTTAATAGAGTGTCCTTGGTTTGGAAGAGGAAAGTACTTAGGATTGCTAATATTATGCCCAAATACACTTAAGAACATACACTCTAAAATAAGCTGTGGACAGTAGATTTTATTAGAATCAAGTTTTAGCAACTAATTTTTAGTCTACGTCAAGCACTCAGTGGAGGGGAGGAGTTCCCCCACCAAGTATTCAATTAGTGACAATGATCTCACAATGTATTCCTGCTGCCTTGGACACTCATTACTCATAAAATACTGAGCTCTGAATACTGGCTGAAAACACTGCTACCAAGTGTGAAATAAGGCAGTGGGAGAGAATAGGGAATAATAATAATAATGAAAAAGAAGGACTTCTGAAAGTTATAAACCAATAAAAATGAGTCTGAACTTCTCAAGTTAGAAAGCAGGAAGTGTTAAAGAAATGCCCACATAGGAAAGGCCTCAGGCTTCTTTTCATGCCACCTGTCCTAAAGAACTTGGAATTCCATAGGTTTTCTTTAGGATGTAGTATCCACATACTGCAATATCATAGGGTGGATCAGGTACTGCAGTTCCTACCTCAGAGTTTTTCAGAGGAAGGTGAGAAATTTGTGAAGGACAATTATAGGACAAAGAGGATGGTATCAAAACCTCTGCATAGGACGAAGAATAGTACTTTCAGAATTTTACAATCCACCAGCAAATACAGTCTAAACTCTTACTAGCTCCTCTGACAGCCAGAGGTGTCTGCAGGATGCCCATGTCCAAGAATTCCCCAGGGGCCCTAAGCTCACCTGCCCTCCAAGAACCTCCTTCTGCAACCCGTCAGACAAATTTGCACTAACATCACGCTGCCCTGGCATTTCCCTTCAGCTCTGCCTGTAGTGTGCCACAGTGTGTATAATCTCAATTAAAGTAAATACTGTTGTTTCTCTTATACTTTATAGTCTTCACCTGATAACTGGAGAGGGCTCTGGTCATCAGGACTGGAAATGTATTTTCCCTTTGTCTCTGTCGGCGTTACGCCCCAATTTGTTATTTCTGCTGAAGGCAGTCTGAGACTCAAGATGGCAATAGAGAGCTGGAAAATGCATACTTCAGCAGAGAGCTATAAATATCCCTTTTGTTGCTTAATGCGTTGTTGAAGCGCTTACTAGAGAGGCCTTTAGTGTTAATCTGCCCATCAGTCTCTCAAAAATTCCCATCTAAAATTATCAACAAGTAGTTTGGTCAGTAGAGAATGTTTATTTGCAGTTGCACAACTCTCAGTTTGCAGAATATTGTCTGCTTAAAACATAAGCAAACAGCCACAGTCTAGGAAAGCCAGGACTGTGAAAATTAATTCATAACCTTATTTTGCAGTAAATTTAGTGTTAGAAGATTTAGCAACATTTAGCATACTTTGGGTATATCATGTGCCTTATGGGCAAATATTGTAATTTTTTTTTTACAACGGCTATCAGTAAAAAAATATTTTAGAAAGCAAATGTGTGTTTTTGTAAAGAAGAGGTTTCTAGTTCCCCATGTGTGGAACCACCCTTCAATACAAACTGGATGCAAGGTTTCTGGCTTGGCTTTGAGGCTGCTGTGCAGAACTGCTGTGTGCTCCCTGCCAGCTGCTGCCTTCCATCCCAGAGGTGGCAGCCTGGAAATGATGAATGAACTAATTCATACAGTCTGCAGCTGAGTGTCAGAGATATACCTAATATACATTACATATGTCTGGATATAAGGACACAAACTATATTTGGGCTACTAGCACTGAAACCCCAAGGAATTGCACGATTAACACCTACCACTGTTTCCCATATCAAAAACATCCAAAAAAAGGTAACATTTTTTGCAAGATTAGCCTTAATTAGTCTTTGTTCCTTGAAGATTTTGTAATAGTTTACCTCTTTCAGCCTAAGTGACTCTTCTGGCCAGAGAGCGTGCTGTGTGAAGGGCTGGGCCAGAGCTGATAAGGGTTTATCCCTTCACTTCTGTGGACTTCACATCAAGCCCACAGCTCCTGCCGGGAGACAAAAAAAAAAAAAAAGAAAATCTTTTTTTATATAGAAAAGGCTAATTTATGCCTAAGCTCCTGTTTCTGATCAGAGTAAATGTTGAAAGCTTTAAAGCTTTAAAGCTGATTACAAATTAAAATATCTGTGTCCCCAAATGCTTGCCTAACTTCAAACAATTGGCTGCTGAGCAGGAGCTGCAGGGACAGGTGTGCTGAGGAAATGACACCTATTTCAAGATCAGAAGAGGGCACTAGGGCTTAAGTTATATTCAGCATAATCCCAGACAAAGAGAAAGGGGGGGAAAAACCGGTGAAAGTGTCAGAAATTTTCTTTTGTTATTCTACTAGCTCTCTCTCATAAAGTGAGAAAACAGGCGGGGCTGGAGGCCGGTGGGACCAGGATCTGTGGCAGCTCCAGCACGGCTCAAGGGGCAAGTTCTGTCACAAATATTTACAGCAGAGCCACCAAAGTGTGGGACCTCGCTCCCCCGCCCCACCCCACCCTGCTCAGGTGAATCTTTGCATGCTGTTCCTCTGCTGCGCTCTGTGCTGGCAGCAAAGGCGAAGCCACCAGGATGGCAGCTGCTCACAGGGACAAGGAGCTGCCCATCCACCCTGCTGAGCGCCAGGGAGGGGCAGGGGATGCCCCTCGTAGGCTTAAGAGATACAGAGAATTTTACACTGCAGCTTAATGGCAATAAAAAAGCCACACAGCCCCCAACAAAAAGCCCTTTTGTGTCTTGTTCTCCTCGTAGCCATGAAAGAGTAATTGCACTATGATTGTTACTGGCTGTTAAAGTTGATGCAGTATTTTGGAACAGCACAAAATGAATTTTCATTACACAGGACTTTACACAGATTGCGCATGTCCTGTGTTAAGGGGGTACATTCAGTGGTGGTGTGGAAACCACACAGCACTATGCAGTTTATATCAGCCAGCTCAGCTGTTTTATTGCCCTCTGCTATCATTGCAGAGAGAATTACCTGGACAAAGAGAACCCAAGGTTTCTCTGAAACTCCTACATGAATATTTTTCTCCCCTTTGGCTCTAAAGAGGATTTAGGAAGAACTGCACCACATACTAGTTAAAATGGGCATGTGAATATCCACTATGTATCAATAATTCCATATAAATCTGAATTGCAAGACATACAGACAGCTGTACTAGTTGAAGCCAAATTATCTCGTGTGATTAAAGATAAACACAGAAGACTGTAATAGGAGAGTAATCAACATTTTCTCAGGTGATCTCTCCCAAGCCCCAGCAATTTCTGGCTCAGGGGCTTCAAGTCACATATTGTGTTTTTTAAATATCCCTTGGTAGATTTTTCATGTATGGATTTCCTCCATCTTCCTTCAGAGATGTAAGAACGACCCAGAAAGAAATACAGTGAATCAATTTTCCCGACATTCATTTCTGTTGTCACCAGAAAGACCAGCCCCAGGATTCATCCTTACCCCACACAGTCAGCCCATCCAAGGAAGAGCCCGATGGCTAAGCCTGGCTTAGAGACATGAGTATTGTGTCCATTCCTTTCTGCTGAACATGAAACACACGAGAACATCCCTCCTGAAAGTCCATACCCTCCTAAACCACCCTAATGGGAACATTTGGCTTTAAGCTACCAGGACTTGGAGAAATCAGAGGCCAGAAAACCTTTTCAGAGAAAAAAAACCCTTTAAAATGGAGAACTTTGAACACAATCACTGTTTAAAAATAAATTTACATTTTATTTAAATCAAAAAGTCAAGTACAGCACCAATATTGGGACTGTAAATTTGTGAAAGCAGGAGGACAGATATGGATGTGTAGCAGCCTTCAGAGCACAGACAACAGCTGTCCTAAAACCAGTGTAAGGACACTGCATTTTATCCTTCCTACTGGCCTTAACTGTAGCATATATTGAAATAGTGAAGGATTAATTTACTAGGAAATTTGTGTCCTTAAAACCTTTTCCGTCAATTCTCTAAAAGAGTTATTGGATTCTATACACTAAAATACCTGAATAACGTACATGACTTTTCAATATAGCTTGCATTATGGTTAGCTTGCAATATATATACACGCAAACAATGCATATATTTAAGAGGTACCTCACAGTGAACAAAAAATTATGTATCAAGTATTTATTATCTAGTGTAGATTCTTCTGTAAGCCATAGGGAAAAAAAAATTGGCTTATACCTAGAAAAAAAGATATTCTGAACCCACTGAGAATAATTCAAGTTGCATTTTATAAGAAGAAATTATGGGTACAAGAGACCATCTGTCTGTTTTTTTAAAAGATGCCTTTCAAAATGCAAGATCCCTAGCCTATTTTCTATTTTAAAAAATTATTGTGTTTTACTAAAAATTGAGTATGGAAAATCTGAATTCCTCGTGCTTCTTCTAAGACAGACAGGGACAGAAAGGGACTGGCACATTTGTGTGTAAATCGGGAGCAACTTTATCAAAGGAATAATTAATTCTGGTAGAATGCAAAAAAAAAAAAAAATTTAAAAATCGGAGAACAAAACATTTGGATTTCTGAAGCAGCCTATGTTACAGGACCTCCCCACAGACTAACCCTAACAAAGCTTATCAGTGTGGTTTCCCAATGTGTTTGAGGGCAGCAGGTCTCTGTAACTAAAGTCAAATCATCTAAGATGACTTCATATTGCTCTGGCTTCGATCAAGACTTTTAAATCTTATTCTGCAGCTTTGAGATCACCTTGCCAGCTCAGACAAAGATCTCTCCTGTTCCAGTGAGAAGGTGCTACCACCTGTCTTCTCACACCTTAGAGAAAGATATACATCTGTAGCACAAATATCAGCACGTGAGGAATCCACACAGGCTTGAGAGGAAAGGAATGGAAAGACTGAATTACAGGGAGGTAAAGCTGCTGTACGTGCTGTGCAATGGGCTTTCCCAGGAGACCCAGGCAGCCTCTGCACTTTGCCTGCTATAGACGTGTGTGGATGTTGAATATCAATTACAAATCAACAACAGAACATACAGAATTTCTAAAACATAAATTTGGTTCACATGGAAGACCTTGTCAGAACTTTTTTTAACTCCTTGTAATTGAATCGTGACACCACTGAGGTTTCCTTGGCTGCTATTGGCTATCACCTCCCTCCAAAACAATCTCCTTTTGCATGTCTTTGCTTTTCAAACTCAAACAGTTGAGTGAAGATCCTAAAAATGCAGATTATCAGAGAAACACAAACAATGTTGTCTTCCATATAGTCCATCCCATGCTTACAGTACACTCGCCATATTTAACTAAGGACCAAAATAAGAGCCCATATCTAGCCAGATTCTGCTTGTCAGTGCTCTCGCCTTAGTACTGTTCAGGTCATGTTCACATCACTGAAATAAATTGTCTTACTGGACAATTGGTTCTTCACATGCACAGTCACAGTCATGACAGCAGAGGAGAGTCTGATTGCATGGATTGAAGGTATGATCTCCCACAGAGATCTAAGAAGGCAGTAACACCCACCAGAAATTTACTACAGTTATGATTCAAGATCTTGCCACCAACGTCTTGGAATGTCTGGATATTTTAGCAGAGATATTCCTGGGGGGGTACACTGTCGGAAATATCCAAAGGATTTCCACTAGCCAAGAAAAAGGGAAAAAATTCTTGGGGATGGTATATTCCTGACTGCAGTCAAAATCATTGCTGATGTAGCTCTTAAAATTTTGAAATCGATCTCCTTACTCCACCAGTGTAAGACTGGCCAGGAGAGAAGGATTCTTGATGGTACTTTAGGAGAAATGGAAGTTGAACTTGAAATGAAGTAGCTAATTTATAGCTAATGGCTGATAATGATAGGAGCAAAATTGTGTGTTTATTGCAGACATTTAAAACTTTGAGGGCAGACATTTATGAAGGTGAGAGTCAATAGTGCCTTCATAAAGCTGGAAAGTAAAAAGACATAAATGAGTATTAACGTTATGTTTAAAAGGGAAAAAAACAAAGTTATACTAATGCAGATGTAGAATAAGAAACAGCAATTGAAAAAATAATTAGGATAAAAGTGTGGCAGCTTACTGGGATTGATTTGCTCTTTGAAAGTCAATAATAAAAAATCACAGCTTTGAAAAGGAAGGACAGGTTCACTAAAAGACAAATGCTCATTACTTTTATTTTAAAAAGCATGCAAGATAATGAGGAAAAGTTGGAAGCATGGGGTGTATTTTGGGGGAATATATCATACTCTAGACATTAAGTGGGAATAAAGACCACATGATTTCAAATTAGGACTTTTAGAGACATGAGATACATATTATATATCTCTTGGAAAAGGGACAGTGATTTTATAGATCTTCCTTTAAATTTAGACCTTTGGTATTTTCAAGTATTGAATATACCATCAGGAAAGGTTAGGAGCAATGTGCCAGCTTCACTGATATCATCCATTTCTATCTGATCAAGCCAGTAACAGATTGGACACAGATTGATCAGGATAAATTTGTATGGAGTTCAGCTCTCCCTGGAGGAAAGCACTACGTGAAGTTAAACACGGTTTCATGGTATTAAGAAAAAATATGAAAACAGAACTGAAAAGCAGAAAAATGCTTTGAGACAGTCAGAATTTGTAAATTAAGGAAGTGATAAAAATAGCACAGGAATTGCCCTAACACCAAGCACTGAACCTTTTGGGTGCACTCTGCCCCCTAAGGAGGACACTTCTGTATTGATTGCTGCAGGATAGCTGGACATGCACCTATCATTATTCCCCAGGAAATCATCCCAGCCCTTAATAATGTCAGCAAAGGAGACATGAGGACATGACATGCTTCTTTTGGTATGAGTCCCCTCTCAGAGCACAGTGGGGGTTTGGACTGAGGGTTTAATTTAGTGCCAGCTTGCACACACAGCTCTCCCTAATAACCATCCAAGTGACCAGAGCATCCCAGGGCGGTGCCTCTTTAATTACACAAGATGCTTTTCCAAAGACAAAAGAAATACCACCACCCACCCATTCCAAAATCCAAAACAGACTAGAACCTTGGAGAACTTAACAATAAAATAAAAGCATAGCTCATTTTTAACAGATCAGTGCTCTATCTTTTCAAGCTTTGTGTAGCAGCACATCATTCACTTCACCTTAATTTCATTATTATATTATAGCTTACACCACTGTAATTGTCTCTCAGAAAAGAGATCCCAAAAAGATTTAGAAAGGCATTTCTTTGCCCAGTGTACTGACTGTGCTTACTGATGTGAGTTTTAGAATAATCTGCATGGCAGCTATCAAGATATTCTATAGCAAATTTATAATCTTCTGTTTTCATGGTAGAGATAAGACAAGAAGACCAACTTATTTGACTGTATGGATTTTTAACTTGGGGGATGACAACTTCCCTTTTTGAAATGAAGACAAATGCAGACCTCCAGAAAAGAAAGGGAGAGAAAAACCCTCACAACTTCTGCTTCTCTGTGGAAGATGTTGAGAACTATCAGATTACACTGCAGTCACAGGTGTGCAGACCTGTTGCTCATGCACAAAATGCACAAAGCAGCATTTGAGGTGATTGAATGGAAGAGTGCACAGGCTCACTCAATATCCTCCTTCCTTTAACCACAAAATTTACTGCTTGTAGCAACAGCTAAGAGAAAAATTTAAATTGTGTTTTTTTGCTGAAGTGCACCATTAACCAACAACTCTGCCATAAGCAAAACGGATTACATAAAGCATTGCAGCATAACAATACACATCATTAAGAAATTAAAATAGTTAGGAAATCTCACTAAGACTTTGGTGGAATTGAGATAAACTTTTACAAATTGAGGAGCCAGGACCGAGACTAGGACACTTTTCAGAGGGAGGGCCGTGTGTGCAGGATTGTGTTTTGTGAGGCAATGCTCATCCATAACTCAGGAAATGTTTTTGGTGAGCCTCATGGGGCATAGACAACTCCTTCCACCCTCAAGCCACAAGTCTCAAGTTGCACACACTACTTACAATAACCATAAAGGACACCGTTAAAAAATAAATTTAAAAAAGAAAATAAGAAGCTCTATTTTTCCACCTCATATATTCCTGCAGTAACTCCCACAGTTCTGAAGGCATGGGAGAAATGGTAGTTTCCTACAGGAGAAACCTTATGGGCTAAAATAATACAACACTGTTAATGACAACTTACTCCTTAACTAAATACTAACATTTCCCTGCATCCCTGTGAGAGGCTGGCAACACCTGTGCAAGTTAAACATGAAAACTTGGATAAAATCACCACGTGTTTGGTCCCTGGAAGGAAAAGTCATCTTTTGAGAAAGGCAACTGCTCTTGCTTTACTGTGGTGGGTCTTTTTGATGCTGGTAAACAGAATGAAAAATACTCCAGCAACACAAATCTCCTGAAGGTGCAAACCACTGCCCGATGAAACTCGTGTTGTCTGCATGGCGCTTGGGCTGATGTTTGTAATGAGATACTGTGAAAACACAAGTGAACTTGCCCTTACCCTTATCTTTGGACTTGCAAAATGATCTCTGCTGGAAACTTCCTCACATTTCCTTTCATGTGCCAGATCAAGACTGAGACCAATCAGATAACGCAGCGTGTCTTGAAGGCTTGACTCCCAGCTGTCCAGACAGTTAACCTTAGCCATGGAAGAAAAAAAATAATCAAGCAATCTGTTTTCTTTGTGGCCCTACAACTGCTGCATCACATGATGTGACACTAATTTCCCTACAGTGTATACTTTGAAGCTGACAAGTGTTAAGCTGTGATTAAAAATTCCAAATTCCACCTGTCACTCAGATGGGTCCCTCAGTTGCACTGGTGACCACAGGAAAAACCCAGGAATCCACCTGTCCTTTTATGTAGGAGGAAGGTGCTGCAGAGACTTGATTAGAGGGTGCATCAGGTAACTTCCCCAGCAGATACAGACTTCACTCACAATCAGCCTAAATGAAAAGCAATTAGTTATTATATTACTTTTAGGATCAAGGATTAGACAGTAGATAAACAAACCAACCAAAACAACCAATCTCCCTAAAATCACCATATGAAATTTTGCACACCTGCTTCCAAAACTCACAGGTCTGTTGTGATCAGTTTTATTACCTGGTTCAGGAAAATTGCTGTTTTATCAGCTAGTTTTCATTTCTTTGTGAAAAACCTCTACCAAAACACGCTAATTGTAATAAACAAACAAGAAGTGTAATGGGATAACTTGAGTACCTGCAGGGGAATCGTGGCTTTTGAAGTAACCTCACGTCAGACAAAAATGACAGCTCCTTCTAGACAGTGTTTCTTTCAAAACTACACTACAGCTAATTGCAAATGCTTTGAATATGCACTTACAATTAAACAAATACCTTGTGTCTTGTTAGCAGGACACAAGATTGAGCTATTTTAGCTTCTTTGATGAATCACTCATTCCAAAACCTTTTTAAAGTAATGAATGCTTTTTAAGTAAAATGCAGCTGAACTGTAGAGGTTATTAAAGTGTATTAAACAGACATTCTGAACATTAAAGACCAAGTGAACATACTAAGTAGGAACACTACAGATGATTTAAATCAAAACCCAAAAGCTAGAAAGTGAATAGAAAAATTCAAAACATTTTCAATAATAGTAACATCAAATACCCCAAACAGTTGTTTAGTCTAGATTAAATCCTTATTTGGGACATATTAGACCAAAAATGCCTTCTGATGTTCATGTGCTGGCATTCTTTCATAGAGGAACAGGAGGAATGTGGGAGAGGAACAATGACATTTTCCTCTCAAACATTTACTTGTATGAGTAATTTTACCACATGAAGACTCCTGTTGAGTTTACCAGGACTATTTGTGGAAGGAGTTTCTCATGGGCAGGATTGTTCACAGGTTCTAAGCCATTAGAGGCTATTAACTCTCCTCCATGGTAAATAACATTATTTACATATTTATTATCAATGAACAGTCCCAGTCATTAAGAAGAAAGTAAGGAAAATATTTCACTGGACTATATATTTCTCAAAAGTACAGTTATTTAAATTATAGGTTGTCAAAGCTCCTATCAAGCAAGGGGTTGACAAAAAGCAAATCAGAAGTTTGAAAGTCACTTCCATTTTTTTTCAAACTATTTTTTTTTTCTGAAAACTGACCCAAAAGAAAGAGGGGGAAAAGTCTCTGAAACAGAGAACATCTATAAATTGTGAACACACCTCTGGTTATGCTGCAGAAGCTTCAAGTGCAAAACAGTTCCTTTTCCCTTTCCCATACTGAAAATGTTACAAAACAGACTCCTTTCCCTTGTTTTGACTTACAAAATTCCACATGGATTTTGATGAAAACAGGAGCTAAATAGTATAGCATTTTACTCTTAAATTTGTAGAAAAAAACCCAGTGCTTTTCACTGTCATAGCAATTTTCTTAAATCATTATAAATACCCACAGTAACGTGGGCACAGGTTTCTCTACAGAGGATCCCTGTGCAGTGTGTGCAGTTTCCTGGTGAATTCCAGGATGCTTTTACAGCAATGGAGGTAAAAACCTCCTTATAATCACACAGACCTCAGGGCCCTCCACATCCTGGCTGAGAGATTTCCCCTTCCCTACACCTCTTTTCATTAAACTGGGAGAAGTCAATGTTGGCATTAGATGCCTCCTTGGATTCCAGCATCCCTGTGCAATCACCACAACTGTCTCCAAAGCAGGAGTAGGGATGACCTGGCACTCCAGTAGAGAGGACAGGATGGATTCAGAGTTATCCCAGCAATCCTATCAGCACATCCACCTACTGTAACTCCTCTTGCCTTTGCCCATCTTGTTTTTTGCCACCGAAAATGTTAGTTGTCCCACCCAAGAGCAATGGGCTTTAAGATACAGGGTTATACCCATTAAAGACCATGCATGACAAGAAATTAATATCTTGTTAGAAACATGACACTGAAACAAGGGCATTATAATCACTGAAAGATTTAAGGGGACATGATTATAGTAATTTATCTCTTGATGTGATTACAGTAATTTGTATCTATTAAAATTAACACACATTTTAAATTTCTTGCCATGCTAACTTTTTAAAGGAAATGATATGCTCAATTTAATGATGCAAAATTCACCCCAAGCATGCTACTTATTTCTTTTCAATTTTGTTGCACAGCTATAACACAATCACAAAAAAAACCCCCAGATACAGAAGGATTAAGTTACCTCAGTGTGATCAGAAGGGAATGGTGGGTACTTCTGGCAGTTTTAGTGAAGGTTTTTTTTCTGTTGAAGGCTCTTCTGCATAAGTGACATAACTGTTCTCTTCCCTTGACTTCACCTGTCATAAACATTGCACTAAAGGGACAAATCAATATACCTTCAGTTCATACCAGCATTTCCCCAGTCAGATTTTGCTTGTATGTCATTCAGATACATCCACAATTCCAAACTACAGGGGAGAGAGGATTTCTGATGAATAAATATATTGAGCAATTAAAATTAATGCCGGTGGAATCTTACGAGGATAATAATAGATAAGCAATAACAGATAAGCAATCCTCACACTTTGTGTGTTCAGAGGAATTTCAAACCAAGAATCAGCTCAGCATCACATAAGAGATGTGCTATTGCTGTTTTACAGCTGAGGAAGGCAAGTGGCAGCAGCAGAGGCATTGGAAGGAGGATGAAATAGTTACAGGGACAAAGTAAGAGTAAGCTCAGCTTTTCAGACACTAAAGTGAAGCTCTCAAGAGGCTTCTCTTCCCTCTCTCTCCTGTCTCCCTGTGACACGGGGGGTCTCCAGGTTGCCACAAAACTATGCTAAAAACTGGGAAGAGAGTGTTGACCTACTCTTCAGTCTACTAACTTCACCCACTAGCTGAGGTTCAGCTGCTGACACTGTCCATGCACTTTCCCCTGGATTCAAATTCTGATTCCTACCTTTGGAGAAGGATGTGTAAGCAGTGGCAAGACTTGGGTTAGATGAAAGGGCAACAAAGGAAAATAACTAACAAACCCCAGAAGCAGGTAAGATGAAAAGGTCACAGACCCAAGAGTGCCAAAGTAAAATGAACTTGGCCAAGGAGAAAAGAGAGGGGAAGAAAAACAGCATTAAATTCAAATTATCCCATGTTAGCGCAACCTAGAGCACTCCCTTCCTGCCTGTCTCACAATCAAATGCTATTGATCTTCCCTAACTTCTAGCAGATTTCAGGCAGAGGAGAATCAAGTTCCAAGAAAACAAATCAAGTGTCAGAGCCGTGATACCTGTTCCTGTCTCCTTTCTCTGTTAGGTCTTCCTGGGCAGGACTGAATTCCAACAATTTCCCATTGATCATCTCTTTAATATTTTACATTTACAGTAGCAAGCCAGAGCTAGCAGCACTTTTCCTTGTATCCTAAACTGGCATAGTTTCAAAACGTTGAGCCATAATTTCACAAAACAGGCTGGGGACACACTAAATTTATATCTACTTTTGGCAGCAGTTTATACCAATGTGTCAGGATGCTAAAATAGTTTTTAGAAATCCAGGAGAATGTTGTGTACAACACACCTTTCAGTAGCTGGTTTCAAGCAACCCATGTGTAGCACTGTTAAACTGCCATCTCATAAGAGCCAGACAAATGAGCTTTGGTATAGGCTGGCTTAACATCAAGAACATGCGTATTTTTAACTTAAATCTAAATCAAAATGAGTATTTGATTCCAGATACAGCATTTGAATAACTGTATGTAACTGCTAAAACCAATTACAGAAATTATGTGGGGACATGGAAGGAGGAAAGGCCAGGATTTAGTTTATGTTAAAATTCATGTCAAATTTTAATTTAAAAACCAGAGTTTTTAATTTTTGATAAAATACATGTTTTTAAAAAAGCACTCTTACCAGGTATTGGTTTTTATGGCTCACTTTGTACAGTTACATATGTCATTTATATAACTACTTTTGGAAGATTTCAAGGGTTTCCCAAAATGCTTTAATAAATTGTTTAAAATCAGGTTAGCCCCTTTAGAAGAAAGAGGAGATAACCCACATATTGATGAATTCCCAGGTGTTGGTTCAACACCCAACACTTCCAGCTTCCTTTGCAAAGAATGTCCATGTTATTTTCTGTGTTCCCAGCTGCTCAGCTTCCCCTAATTCATCTTAGAATTTTGTGCTACTCTGTTTACATTATGTATGAAGGTAATACTTCCTCCAAAGAAGAAAATTTGATTTCTTATGATGTATAAAGTAACGAGAAGAAAGAGGACGTAAACTAATAACGGAGGATTTAATCACAGTAAATCAAGCGAATGTTGGGGAACCCGTTTTACAGACGGGTAAATTGAACTGAATTGAGCAAGGTGATGGAAGGGAGTAACAGCACACTTGGAAATCAAAGCAAGAAATGCTATTTCATTTCTTATTTGAACTCAGGCCACTGGATATGAGCAGCACACGTGAGACACTCCCCACTTCATGCCTTCCCCACACAGCAGATGTTCCTGACAGAGGCTTGTTGGTGTCCAGAGCCTGACTTCTTGTGTTGGCAGCTGGCATTAAGCAAAGCCACCCCCCTTGCTGGAAATAGCACACAACAGAAAAAGGGCCATACAAACTATAGATTAGCCCTGCTCCAACCTTTTGAAAGAAGAAAATGTTGCACTACCTTTGAAATTTAGATGAAAGGACATGCCTGAATGCTGAGAACTAACCCACCAAAGAAGCTGCTTTAACTGATTTTCTATTTTGGCGGCTGTTCAGCTATTGAAGGGCAGTACTGTAGTATGTCACAGAACTTTAGTAGTCAAAGTAAACAAGCACAAGCAACCTCCAGTACTGGGGTAAGTATTTTCTTTCCTTTTCCTCTTTTAAACAACTGATCACTGCTATTTCTTGAAATAGCAACATACAGCATAAGACAAGAAATTACCTCAAGCTTCATGTTTTGCAAGATGTCTTCCCTTCCCAGCTCTCTCAGCTCTTCTGTGCTGAATCACAAATTCATTATACTACGACCCTTTTCCACTCCCACTTCCACCACGACACCAGTCAATGCCAACAGCCTCACCATGCCAATGACTGTAAAAGGTTCAGTCTGTCTCTGAAAGAATGACTGACCAAGCAATGAAAAAGACAAAAAAAAAAATTCTATGAAGTTGCACTCACTTTCCCCCAAAAAGCCACATCAGAAGGAAGGAAGGAAGACAGCTTGACTTGATACACTAAGGAATGCATTTAAATTTAAATTAAAACCTGATTGTTGTCATAATGCGTTTGTATTTAGGAAACCCAGTGCTTAACTGAAGAGAAAGTCGAAAGAAATGAAGCGTGGCCTACAATAGAATTGTGGAGGCAGCATTCTTTAGTTGACTATAAATGCAGATATCTCTATGTAAAACTGCTGTAGGTTTTATTTGATTGGTTTTTCCTTGCTTGTATTTGTTTTGTGTTTTAATTTTCAAAAGACATAGCCTCATGAATTGTATATGAAAAGAAATTTTGGTGCCAATTATTTTCTGTAGCTTAATAAAAAATGCTTTCTTAATAATGCAGGTATCATGTATTTAATTTATTTTGAATATATAATGGGGAAAATGCAGACAAAAAAAATGGTTGTGCTTCTGGAGGTTGAAGGGAAATTAGCTAATGTCACTGTAACAGAATTTCTTATTGTAAAGATTTCATCAAGATTTCTAATCTATCTGCAACTTCCTGAGCAGGTGGAATGTGTTTGGAATAAGAGCAGTATTAGCTTTGCAGCGCTATCTCTATAGATGTGAAATTCAGACATTTTCTCTGGTAATTTGCATGTGTCTGTGTCATCACCAGTGATGCCTCTAACATTTTGACTAAATCAATGATATATTTGTCAGTGTTGTGTTAATATTATCTTTTATTAAAATAGCATCAGCCATTTATTCATTCATTAGGGAATTTTTTAAATGTTCTGTTTTGTTTTTCTTATGGAGCCTATGGAAATTTATATAATATATACAAAATCAAATACTAAAGAAACAGCTTGGACATTTATATAATATCTCTTCTAGCTAAGGCTGACCAATATTTTTCCCTGTCACTGCAAGTGAGAAATAGGAGCTCAGATCAGAGCTCAGTCTCCAGAAAGATGAAAGATGAGATTACCAAGTACTATAAGTCTGAAGGTGAAAAGCACATGGCATGTCAACTTCTTGGATGTATATAAAATATACTGAAAGGGTTAAATAGCATAGGAATTTCCAGTTTCTATGAAAATAAACAACCATCATGACCTAACTGTAACCCAAAAAATGGATTTGTTTGATGGAATCATGAACAGTTGTCATGGTTTTCTTACTTCCTACCTTTATACTAATGAACATATTACAATACACCAACATATCTATGTTTATTATATATTATAAACTCCCTAGATTTTGTTGGAAGAGGCTGAGAAAAATCATGTCACAAGAAAGAGTGAAGAGGACTGGAAACAGATCACATTCTTGTTGCAAGTAGCGGAAGTGGTTTGTGAGCCAAGGATGTCATTCATGTTGAGACAGACCATGCTTACCTAAAATATTGCAAAGTTGGTGGTGATTTAGTGCTTCTAGCCTCGCCAGAGACAGCCTAGCTCAGCAATGTGCTACCTGGAAAGAAATTCATTGCCCAGGTTGAAGATATTTTATTGAAGTTTCATGAAGCCCACACAGCAGCCAACACTCCAAGAAGGCTCTCTTCACTGCTGTCCTTTGGGACTACTATTTGGGCAGATGAGGACACTGTGCCTTAGCCATTACAATCTGGGAAGGAGGAGACAACAATAAAATTCATGAGGCGGAAAAGCAGCGACTCAATGCTGCTCAAACATTGTCACAGAGTTCTTGACGTCAGGCGTTGCAGTCAGAAAAAGCACCAAGATAGAGCTACAACAGAAGGTGCAATGACAGTGGTCAAATACCATCATTTCATTTGATGGAAGCCGTCAAACATTCCTCTCCAAAATTACACAATACTGCATCCACCACCTGTGTGGTTGACTGTGCATCCTGCCCCACCTGTAAGACTCAAGGCTTACCATATTTTTGTATTAAACATTCTTGTGTCTTAAACCAGCAGTTAATGGTCTACAAGATGGAGACTAGAATTTTAACATAAACACTGTGTGCAGTTTTTCTCACTGCAATATGAGACATTAGGCTGTTAGAGTATCCAAAGGACTGCGAGGAAGGTGGCGGAGGGTCTGGAGGTGAAGCCATGCGAGGAGAAGCTGAGGTCACTTGGTCTGCTCAGCCTGGACAAGGAGCCTGAGGGGAGACATCACTGCACTTACCAGTTCCTTGTGAGGGGGAGAGGAGCGACAGGCACTGATCTCTTCTTTCAGGTGACCAGGGCCAAGACCCAAGGGACTGGCCTGAAGCTGTGTCAGGGAGGTTTAGGTTGGATATGAGAAAAATATTCTTCCCTCAGAGGGTGTTTGGGCACTGGAACAGGCTCCCCAGGGCAGTGGTCACAGCACCAGCCTGACAGAGTTCCCGAAGTGTTTGGACAGTGCTCTCAGGGACATGGTGTGACTCTTGGGAATGGACCTGTGCACAGCCAGGAGTTGGGTTGGATGAGCATTGTGGGTCCCTTCCAACTTAGCAAATCCTCTGTGACAAATGAAAAGACCTTGATTTATCAGTATTTGACCAGTAAATAAAAAGGGGCTCCAGGAGGTTTTTTTAAAACTAAAAAAATGGCAAAGTGGAAAAGAAAAATTCATCATCAAGGTATATCTGAACAAGTCCAACAAAGTTAGTAACCATCCCTTTTCCTGTACTTGCTGCTAGGGGTTGCTCCAGACATTTGCCATTGTATAAACACCCCCCTTCAATGGGTCAGTGCTCACCCACTTCCATGTGCTCTTCCAGATCCTCTTCCTCTTTGCACATGTTCATATTTTCTTTCACTGACTTGGAAAGTGCAGCCTCATTCTACCCTAAAAGATGGAGAAAACAAAGGGATGCTGTTCACACATCACGTCTCAGCAACTCCCCTGGATACTGTGGTTTGGACTTCCATGGTGGACCCAGGAACATTGTGTGGAGAGAATTTGATTTCCTTGTTTGTATGTTGAAAAATAATTGCTCTTTGCAACAAAGACTGCTGGTATATTTTTAATGTGAACAAGCAACCCTAGGAACCTCAGACAACCTAGGAAACCTAGTAATATCCCTGAAATTCTATGATTATAAAGATTAAATCCAGCAGCCTCTACAGTGAAGATTCGGGGCAGAAACTAAGTAATAAAGCCCTAAACTTGTCCTCCTTTTCCTTTACTGCCAATGTATTTTAGAGCATTTTATCCATCTGCTTCAAAAAAAAATTCTCCACTATCAATGAATGTGTTATAGTTCAAGCATAGTTACTCTTCAGTTGAAGTCTCAATTATGTTATATAATCATAATGCAATCCTCTGATTCCCATTTCCCCCAAAAAAGGACAATAAAAAAGCATGCAGAAAGGTAATGAAACAAACTTATCTAAAAAAAAAGTGGAGATTCACAAGTTTAATAATATTATTTCCTCCTTGGCAATGATTCTTGTCTGCCTTTTTAATAAAAAGTAGAAGTGTTATAGAATATATATGGAAAAAAGCATCAGTGCCAGATGAAAAGGGTTTGGGGTAAGTAGCACTTCCAGTTTAGCAAATTGTAAAGGCCCAGGGTTGTTTGAAGCTGAGACCCCACAGACAACAGGCTGCTTTCAAGTGCCAGCATTAGCCCATCTCCTCCTGCCCTGGCTGCCCTTTCTGGGGCTATTTCTATAAATATAACAACGTATTAGATTGCCAGGATCACCAGTCAGAACGCTTCAGGTCCTGACATCTACTAAGAGAACCATTTGGCCACAAACTTTCATCATTTTAGATGTTTTGACCATGAAGTCATGGGCAGCATCACCCTGGGAGTCCTATTTATAGCTCCCGTGCTCTACTGTAAGGTCTTGAATTAAAGCTAAAAGATTACTTCAGTTCTTTTATACACAGTAGAAAACTTGTTGAAATGAAGTCAGTTCAGTTGAGTTTTTAGAGCAAAAGGAAATCAGGCATTCAGAGTGCTGCCTTTTAACAGTGAAAGGAGCTTTTATTCTTTTTATAAGTATCATATTTTATATGAGGTTTATAAATACACTTGGCAAAGAAGTTCCATCCAAATGTTAGCAATTTCATATCTTTCATTTAAAGGATATTGACCCAGTTGATTTTTAATTAATTGCAGGCTTTTTTCCCATTAGCTTATCGATTGAGGAGTCTGCAGTGCATTCCTGACTGCATTATAAATTACAGCCGTGCTTCCAGGGTACATTTGGTTGCAGTTAATTCCAATTGTCTACATTTTTCACATTGTAAGAGCTACCTGCTCTACATCTTGCCAAACCATATCCCTTACAGTAGAGAACTACAGTCCTTTGTTTTTGTAGATCTGCTTCTATTAGTAATAAATCAAATTTTCTGCTTATTCAGATTTAAGAATGCAACAGTGAAAACCAAAAATGCCTTCATTCTCATGCTCACAAAAAGGGCCTCAGCCAAAGCTCTTGAAACCTTCTGGAGGTTTGCCATTGATTTCAGAGAGCTTTGGATCAGTCCCCCAACTGAGTAGGTTGTTGCAAAAGTAGGCTTGAAGACCATACTTTAAAAAAAGCCCCATACCTTCAAATCATTATTTAAAAAAAAAAATCCTTTACTGGAAGGTAAATAAACCTAGCAACAGCATAAAAATTAAAACATTAGATAAAATCAAAACATCTAGGAAAGGGGTAAATCCCCATTGTGTTCAAAAAGATGGAGGCATTAGAAAGCAGCAGTCATTTAAGCTTCTTTTTCAGTAAAGGTAATTTCTCTTACCGAAAACCCCAACCAAACAAAACTTGTGCTTTAAATAGCACTTACCTGAATTCACAGTAGTGGAGCTCACTAATATGCATTGAAGTTCACATGTAATCCAAAACCTGGACCATCTTTACTGCCTATACAAAAGAGAAACCAAACCAAAAAAACAAAACCAGTAAGAAATTAAATAAAAGGAAAAGTAATTTGGTCTAGATTGTGTCTAGATTGTGGCAGGAGAGAACAGTATTACACCCTAAATTTTGTTGAAGGACCAAGCCAAGAGCAGCTCTCATTGCAAAAAGCAGAGCCATTTCTTTTTCGGTTCCAGAAGGGGCACTTCTGAATGTTGGTTGTAGGCACAGATGTGTGTCCCAAGCAGCACCTCTGTCAAACTCATTCTCAGCAGCCCATAATTCCATTTTAGTCGCTTAGAAATAAGCTGCTTTCCCCAAAATCCATCTCCTTGGCTGCAAACTCAACATCCTGAAAATGAAAGGAATTCTTAAGTACCTAAATTACTGACATGTTCAAGTCATTACCAAGAGGGAGCACCTCTTAGAACACTGGAATTATGACCCATTTTGGCAAACACTGAAGCACTGCATTTTCAGTGAAAAATGGGAAGGCTTCTGAGGCCAGTCACATTTTAGAGGTCCATCTTCTCTCCCTTGATTTTCACAGCAGGATTTCTACTAAAAACCCAACCATGGGGGAGAAACTGATGTCTTGCTTTTATGGAAATGTTTTCCAACAAAAGAAATAGAATTAAACAAGAGAGGATAAACCCATTCCAGCTGAAAAAAGCCTGCCTCAAAGAGGGTTTCTGTGCCAGCACAGGCTAAACCGGTTGCTAGAACAGAACACAGTTCAACACCAGAAAGTTGGTTCACATTTCTTCCAGAGTCTTTGCCAACAGAACAGTATCAGTTTAAAGGCTGGGCTGCTTTGCTTCCTGGGCAGCACAGCTACATCCATGAACACTGTTCACCCCGGGCACTACTGCAGGGGCAGGGACAGGGTCCTCCACGTGCAAATTCTTTTAGCACTGACAAAGCTGCCCTTGCACCATGAGCACAGCCTGCCCACTCCTGCCAGGCAAACACATGCAGCAGAACCAGAAACAAATGCATCTGCTCACACAAATCTGCCTGACAGGGATCAAACTCCCCATCAAACCTGGCTTGACACAGCCCTGCCAGCAAACATCTGTAGCAGAGACATGGCCTAAAAGTCACTGCTTTAAAGGGAAAGACCACCAGCTGAGCCTTGCTTTCGCTTTGATCTTTTTGAATGTTTATATCAAAGCAATCCAAAGGGCCTCAGCTGAAAGGGTTGGTGCAGTGCTGAAAAGGCAAAAACAGAAACACAAGAGGAGATGAGGGATGAAGCACACACACAGCATCCAAAAACCCCCAAAAATAAAGGGGTATTAAATAAAGGCAGTATCAACTTTATTGTGGGTGCCTGTAACTGTCTATCTAAAGACCAACCATGCCACTTATATAAGACCCAAAAATGTCTGAATGTGTCTGGCCATGGATTATATGTCCATATGTGCAACCAAATCATTAATTAAATAACTTCTTTTTTTTTCTGCCACTCATCGAATTTCTTTCAGAATGGTATCAATTAAAATGCTTTCACAGATGGTGGCTTCCAACAGCAAAGACTAAATACCACATACTCCAGACCCACAAAGTAGAACTACCATGTCACTGTGTTATTTCAGTCCATACACCTATTGTTTAAAGCCTTTGAAAAATGTTACTGTTTAAACCATAATCTATGAATGGTCTTAGAGTAATCAGTGGCTGCAGCCAGCACAAAGTCATTGATCAGGCTGGATCCATTCAACCTTGGACAGAGGCTAACATGCTGTGTGATGGGCTGCTGGGTAGGTTCTCTGTTCCCCAGTGGAAATTCCACCCACTCATGACTGCTCCTTTTCCAATGTGCCAGCTGACATCAGACAAAGATATGCTGAGACGTGTTCTCACACAGCCTAAAGCAACATGAAATAAGGATTCTGGATATCTGTGAATGTACACTCATTATCACACAGCAATTTCTGTTTACCTAGAGACCCTTGGCCCTTTCTCCAAGGCAAGCCAGTCTGCCCCTGCAAGGATAGGTGACCGTGACACACATTAATTTGACAGAGTTACCATGCCTGCTGTTATTCCCTGGAGGAAACAGATAGTCCTGACCAGAGTTCCTCAGGGGATGGCCCGTATCTCAGTAGTGTCCTTGGAAAGCAAAACATTACCACCACCAAAATAGTGAAAAAGTCTTTTGGAAAACAGTCTTTTGGAAATAGTCAAATAGTATTTTGGAAAAGCAGTGACCAGACTGAATGGATGTCTTCTCTTCCCTTCTACAGCACAGAGGATGAGACAAACTCCAACTATCTCCCGAGGGGAGTAGAAACTCATAATCCTTTAAAGTAAATACTTAGAAAAACAGAAATCCCCAAAGGAGTTCTCTTGTACACATTTATTAGCAAGACTAATCTTGGCTTCTTAACTCCCTGATTATGCTTTCGAAGAATAAGGAAGAGGATTTTAGTTTTCTTGGCAGTCCCACTGAAAACTGCCAAGATGAAGAACAAGTAAGAAAGTCCATTCCAATATCTAAGCAAATGGCAGAAGCAGACTACCGAAAAGTAAGACAGACATGATCTAAAATGCAATGTGCTGGACAGAATTAATTCCTCCCAGCAAACTAAAAAAGAAGGCTGGTCCATACCCAGCTCACAATATTTTGCTTCTCTCACATCCCATGTTGCCTTCCATCTTTGTCCCTCAGCCATCTGATATTGTCCCTGCCCCTGCTCTTGACTGTTCCCATTCAGCCACGCCTGCCTCTGAAGCACAGATGCACACACTGACGTCTCACACACAAACCCCTCTCAGAAAACAGAGCTGAAGCTCTCCTTTGCACTGCCAGACACTCACCTTGCTCTGATACATTGCCTCATGTTTGCCCCCAAAACCACTTTCTTCAAAGTGACTTTGTGATGTGGACTCCTCATTAGAGAAACTAAACCAGGTTTATAGAGTCCTACATTACCTGAGTTTTGATAAATTACTAGAGGCTAACTTAACTCATGCCTGAGAGTGAAATACCCTTAGATAGCTCGAAACTGGTATTTTTGTAATGAACTTTTTTATTTACAGCATCCCGACTGAAATCCTTGATGTTACACTCCTGTGCACAAACAGCAAGTATTTTTTTTCATTTACTGTTTTGACACAGATAAGCTGACTACCATTTAGCAGCATTAAGTCAGGCTTCTCAGCTGAGTAACAGGTATTAAGATGAAATCACAGTTGCATGGGTTTTGGTTTACAAATATCCCTCTTTGGGTGAGGGGAAGGACAAATTTGGCTTAGTTTCAACTGACATCAATTGCAAGGATTGCAAACATAGTGTGTTAGGTCAAATATACAATTACTCACTAGAAAGTGCTTTTTGTGTGCTTGAAAAATCAGACTAATGGACTTACTCAGTGGCAATGGCCTTATTTGTGCATGCAGAGCATGACAAAGGATACAGGAAAACTGCCTGGTTCTGATGAAAGAGCCTCAGAAAAGGCTGGAGGTGCAGAATGTTTAGAGATGGCTTACAGCAACATAGCTGGTGCTAGTCAATCACAAAAGCACAAACTATATTAATTCACTTTAATGTAGTAACTGCACAATTCATCCTAAAATATTTATCAGCTGGTTTTCCCTCATCCACAAGAACAAACATCTGAGCAGATCAGATAGGTTTAACTGAATTGATTTATGCAACATTTTAGTGAAATTCATGCTTCTGGACAAGATGCTTCTGTTTGTAACTGTGACCCAAAGACAGTATAATTCAGCATTCCCTTATAAAGTTAATTAATTGGCTTTCATTCTAACTTGTCATTTTATCAGAGACAGATGAATACAACAACAGAAGAAAGAAAACACAAAGGAGGGGAAAAAAGGAAACCTCTTCCAGAGAGCAAAGCACAATTCATGTTTTGGCTTTTATTAACCAAATATGATTAATATATATCCAGTAGAGCTGGAAAGTCAATACACAGCATTCATGTCACCGGTGATACACATCCCACTTCTCCAAAGGATGAAAGTGTAAAAATCCACTGGGATATTTTCAGTGTGACATTTCTGCCATGACTTTAGCCAAAACACAGACTATCAGCTCTCAGGAAACATGCCACTTCCTAACTCAAAGGCTTCAGAAAGACTCAGTGGCAGTCCAGATAGAACAGGAATTTCAGTGATAGTTTGATCATGTACCTTGCTCCATGGGGCTTTCATTCCCTAGAATGTATCATAAGAGAGCAGTGTCAAAGTTGCACAGGCTGTAAATGAAAAAGCAGGTTTGCAAACACAGACTGCCTGGACCTTCCCTTGCACACTCCCTGCACTGCTGACCAAGGGAATTTTCAGTGAGAAGAAAATGCAAGTGGCTGAATCCTTCTCACTGCAGAGGAGGGGGAAAATAGTATTGCCAAGGCAGCTGAAGCAGGGGCATTTCCGCTCATTATATTTGTATTATTATATTCTTAAATGATTCCCAGAGAAGTGAAAAATCAGGAAAAGTTATGACAGGCAAAGCCTGAATGCTGCTCAGGAATCCAAGAGCTAGTTTAACCACATCTGACCTATCTGGCATGGTTTTTGTGGTCACTGATATAAATGTCACCTTAATGCCCAACAGTGTGTGTTTTTTTCAGGAGTGGATTAATTACTTGAATCAGATGATGCTTCTGTTAATAAAACCTTAGTCCATAAGATGATTAATTAATGTGACTAATATCAACAAGCTTGAGAGCCTATGTGTCAAAGACAAACCAATCATTCCTTCCTTTGCTCTTTAATGTATTTATGGTCTTCTGTGGAGGAAAAAAACAGTGAGTAAAGGAGAAGGCTATAAATAGTAACGGGCAAGCAACTATGGCAATTTATTTTTTACCATGGTGAAATAAGAGTTGAAGCAGCTAATACTGGAATTAGCCCATATGTTTAAAAAAGCCCCAACAAACCAAGCAGGGAGAAAGTAAAAAAGGGCTTCTCAATCTCTATCATGAACAAGCTGACCTTTGGGGAAAAAAGCCTGGGCCTCTTGGAATGGGACTAACCTGGATTTCTACCAAAACACTTGCAGCAGCTGCTTTTTTTTTTTTTTTTTTTTTGGTGGTAAACCACTGGGATTAAAAAAACAAAGCAAAATTATATTCTCCTTTCTTAAAGTCAGGCCTTTGCAAAACTCCTGTAAGAACACAGAACGTGGTTGGTTGTGTAGCAGCAACCCATTAGGGGTGCGAGGCTCTTTTCACAATCCCTGCCTCATCATTCTATACATTCCTAAAAAATATTAACCAGCGCAAGAGTTTGGAAGCCTAGAGGACAAAACACCACAGCAAAACATTCCGACAGTTTAGTCAGGAAGAATTTAGGACATTTGAATTAGAAGCATGTTGATTGGGTGGGGTCTGCAGCTGAAAATCTTACCCAAAACTCAGCACAAGAGTGTTTTGTGCACTGCCTAGGGGCTGAAAAATCATAATGGCATGCACCTCCAGAGCAGAGTTTTTCCACAAAAAGATCTGCGAATACTCCCCCAAAAGAGGCTCTAATCTGAGCCCTGAAATGACAGAAATCCCACCACACTCGAGGACAATTTATAGTTGGCAGGACAACGCCTTTACAAGAAACTATTAAAATAGATGCTGCTGTACTGGGTTTTGCTGTAAAAAAATTAAAAGTGTATTCACAATTAGTATTTGATATTTACAGAGAGCCTTTAACCAATTCAAAACAAATTAATCCTACACAGAACAAAGAGCTCCTATATCAGGTTCACAGAGGCATATGACATGTTCTCATCATGCACATGAACAAACAGGAAAGAACGGATTTATTGTGAACTGGGGGTTTTGCTATAAATTAAAGGGCTGTTCCCTTTTATATGTCACGTGTATTTAATTTCACTCCATAGGGTAATCCACTGAGAATTCAGAGAGTGCCAAGATCTACTTTCCCCATTCCTTTAATTTCCTTAGGCAAATATCTAGAATTAGAGACAGAGAAAAGATGAAAAAAAAGGAAGGCCAAGGGAAATACAGAGGTCCGAGAAAGAAAGTAAGACCAGTCTAAACAAAGATTTTTCCTGGTCTATGCAAGCAGCACTGATTATTTATAGCAGGCAAAGGCATCTGTCTTTGATTATGATTTCGTGTATACTGAGGATGGTGGTGAGCTTAGTGTGTGCCAGAGAAGACTGTCATCCTGCAGTTTGAAATTCTAGTGATAAAAACTAATCTGTCTCTCAGGGAGAGCCTTCTACCTTTGACTAACTGAAGGGCAAACGGAAAGAGCTTTTGTGCCAGGAAAAACAAAACTGCAAGCTGTTACAGAATGTAAGGAAATCAGATTTAATTTGCAATCAAAGATAGAGTCAAAGCACACAAATTTTACAGAAATATCCTTTGAAGTGTAACTATTCAAAGGTATTTCAATCAGTTTAAATTTAAAACTGAGGAATCCATATGATGGAAAGGATCAGCTTTCCTTTCTACAAACCTTTATTTGGTAGGTTAGAAACAGCCTTTGGTTTTGCGTTGTCTGGGAAGCATATGCACAGCGGCCTTAGGGAATAAAAGGAGCCCAAAAAGACACCAGGTAAGTACAGCATGAGGGTACCCACAGGACACACATAAATCTGAGAGAGGCACTCTACCATCTTTCAGCTCATGACAAGATGCTCCAGCCCAACAATCAATTAAACTGGCGTGTAAAACATTAAACTTGCTGAATCTGTGTATTTTAGTCCCTTTCAACGAAAATAGAAACAGCTGGACCTCTCCAGCCGAGCCAATCCACAAGAGGAGGGATAAAAGCATTCAGAAGCACCTCACAAGCTGAGGCTTTCCTCAAGCAGGGACATGGGTGCTATTTCAGTGCTGTCCCTCTCGAAAGGGTGGAAATCACATATTACAGAGACAGCCATAAAACCCATCAAGACATGTGACACTTTGCAGCCTGAACAAGTGCTCTGAGCATTTGTTTAATTTTCTAGGGCTGAGAGAAGCAGCTCCCAATTAGTCATTCTTGTCCTTCAGAACACCCCACCCCTACCTGAGATCAAATGAGCAAAATGCCAGTTTTCAGGGTTTCCTTCTTCCCATTGTCAGGTACATCAGCAATAGCACTGCTTGTTCCTCTCTACTCCTTTAGAACTAGATCTTAGGCCTCAGTTAAAATCAGAAACTCTTTCCTGCCCTTTAAAAAAGCCACCAGCCATCCTAAGCGTGCTACCAGTAGTGCCAAAAAGGACATCTGCTGATTTGATGGACAAGCTACGGTTAAGAGTCATCTGAAATCTGTGCAGCTTGTCAAGAGGCAAAGAGCTGACAGCATTTTGTTGACACATTTCCTCAAAGTAATGTGCAGTCTTAGAGATTTGATTTTGAAATACTCTGCATTTGAAAGTTGCCAAGTGATAAGGTGTCACTTGCACTGAAACTCCATCTTATGAGTTTCTCATCAGCTTGAATAAACTAGAAGGAAGGAGTCTAGATAATTTGTAATTATAGTGGCAGGGTAATTATGGAAGTTTAGCCACTGGAGTAGAATGCTCTCAAAGAGAAGCTGTTTCTTTGATTGATTGGTTACATCTGGTAACATATATAGAAACTATAAAATCACATTAAATTATTTTTCTTGTAGTAGCTAGTCTTTTAAAGCTTCTCATTTAACACACACTATTAAAAGACAGAACATAAATCCCAGATAAAATAACAGAACTCCAGTCAGTAATCACCATTGGATTTCTTCAAATAATAGAGCTTCGGGCCTGAGCCTAGAGTGTTGATGTGACTGGGATTTTTGCCATTTCAGTGCCACTGGAAAGGGATCAGACTTGGGGTTGGTTAGTTACACTAACAGTGATAATGCATGATAATTTCTATCAGGCAGCCTGGGTTAGCAGGGAAGGCTGTCACATTCTTTTATGTACCTGACATTGTGCTGAGAAATTACAATCGCTGAACAAGCTGACTGAGGGCAAGTATGATAAAAGAAAATGTCAAACTGAATCCAAACTATTTTCTTATTCTCCCACTTCACCTCCCTCTTTTAGAACATGATTAACCCCTCTGATTTTATTTTCAGACCCACAGCATTTCCTAGTCCAAACACCCCTGCCATTTCTTAAACCACTCCCATAATTTTCAAATCTGAAAATGGAGGAGGAAACTGCTTAGAAGATTTGCAAGGGATGGGGCACAAAAGCCAGTATTTATTTATTTATTTATTGTCAGTGATTTTAGTGATGGATGCAACGCACCCAGTTTTAACAGGAAATGCTTTTCAGCACTTTCAGACTTTTGGGTTTCTCTAAGTGCCCCAAATAGGGGACTTTAAGAATAAGGCCAAAAAATTCCCAAGGGCATTAAAGTATCTTATAGAATGCCCAGTGGCCTTATGCATTGAGTGTGCTTTGCTCATTTTCAAAACTTGACTTCATATTACCTTCTTTATTGATTTCTGTGTGAGAGGAGAAGTCAAGTGAAGCATCTGTTTCCTTCTTCAGGACAAAGTCCTGGCAGGAGGAATACAGCATTCATTTTTTTGGAAGGCCTTAGCTAAAGGGTTTTTTATCCTTTGGGTATATAAAAAGATCGTTTCTCAGGGGGCACAGCTGAAATTTTAAAACCAGCAGCACTGTCTTCTCAGACAACAATGAACATCCTCGGATACCCCAGGCATTCAGTGTCTCTTACAGACTTACCTTTGCAAAGCCAGGTACAAATGGAGCTTCCAGATCTAAAACCTGAAGCTGAACAGCTTAGAGGTTAAATGTCAGTGTCTAGAGAAAGCAAAAGGCTTAACAGTGGTGGAGTACCTTACTCAATGTACAAGTACAATGATAAGGCTAGGAAAAAAAAAAAAATTACTAACCAACATTATCAGGTGCTCTCCCATTTAACAAAGGGCAGGCAGGGAAAGTTTCTCACACTTGTACTTTTACCTTGCTAATTCCTTTATTTATTTTGTCCCTTTTTAATCTCTGATACTCGTAAGTATTTTAGGCTTAAGAGTGTGGTGAGGCAAACATGACAAAAACTTGGAAGTTACAAGCTGATATTTGGAAGGATAGGTTAAATGCCCAAACATTTCAGCCAGGTCTGAGAATCAGCCCTGGCCTGGGTCTCTAGAGAGAATGTATTTGTGGTCTGTGAGGACACAGATGTGTTTCTGAGTACCACACCACATCCAAATAGCTGCAGTCCTGGGAAAACAACAGCTCAAAGAATTAACTACCAAGAACATCCTGGGTCAGGATGGCAGGAAGAGCAGAGGAGACATGTTGAGAGTTGTAGGAGGCATCCCCAGCCACAGGCTCAGCAAGCTGCTGCTGCTGCCCAGGTGCACAAACAGAAGGTTTTAGTTCAGTCAGACTCCACCACTCCACTTTCTGCTTGCCCACGGCTGCACATCTTCAGTGATGTGTCAAGGGATTTGTTACCTGATGTGTGTACAAAAGCAGCCCCTGGGCCCCAGAGAAGCTGAATTTCACTCCATGCTGAGTTGAGGATGGGGTGTGACAGGAATTGCAGCCTCTGCTCCCCTTTCACCTCTGCCTCAGGCTACACCTGCCCACACTGGTGCTCAGCACCTGTGAGTGACCACAGGGCAAACCTGGGGACCTGGAATAAAGAATGAGACAGAAAAAGCCAACTTCAGAGACCATGCCAGGAGATAAAGGCGTTTCCAGGCACCACCAGACTAACATGGATCAGAGGCCATGACCCCCCATTTGCTCTCTGTTACCTGCTGGTTCTCTGTGGTGGCTGTGGCATCAGTGAAGAGTCTGACACCCATCCCATTCTCTCCTTACCACATGTGCTCCCACTCTGGAAAGTTTGCACCTGGCAACACAGGTATGGTTGCCTCTCAATAAATTAGATGCCCCCTCCTCACTTCCCCCGTCCAGGTTTTTCTCTCTTTGGAATTGCTCAAGTGAAATCTCTCCCTTAAATACGTATGTTCTTAAATGCAATCACGTGTAGACACTCCATGGGCAAATGTGAAATAAATGTGAATTCTGATTCAAAACTGATACTCATTGTTACTCATAAGAACTTATAAAAATCCCAGATATTTATATAATCATCTATTTTTATATATTTAAATGAGCAGGGATTTCATCAGACACAACCAGAATTAGCATGTTGGTCTGAAGTGATGCTTTTGATCCCTGTAGCTTTAAGGAGAGTGTTTGTATTTCTGCTAAACTGAGCACTTAAGAAAAACTGAAAAAATGTTGCTTGCTATGCCAGTCTCACTAGAATGGGATCTACAGTGATAAAATTTCCATTATGTTCAAAGTCATCAGCAATCAGTCAATGGGACAGAAGAAGCACTTTTAAACAACATATCTAGTTTATTTCTTTTTGTCTTTAATGCAGGCTTGGTGCAAGAGGGCTAAGAAGGGAAGTGTGGTTTCAGCATCACAGACAAACCTGGCTTGGAGCTGCAGAAATACAAAATAAACATCTGGTCAATCAATTTTAAACTAACCCTATGTATTTTAAAAATTATTAACGGAACTAAAATATCATTCCAGTTTGATTATTCTGTAACATTCAAAATTGGGTGAATTTTTCTAAAGTTGCGTGAATATTTGTGTATGACTCATAAAAGCCCTGCAAATCACAGCCATGTCTGGAAATGGTGACATAGCTACACCAGCATTTCGCCTCTGCCATAATGAGCTTTAATTATGTAATTATTTCACACTTCAAGTGATTTGCACATGTTGTTCGTGATCCCAGAAGCCATAAGTAGTAACATATGAGAAATGATAAGGTTCTGTCCTCAAAGCTAGATGTCTGCAAGTAGCAGGAACAACAGAAAATCCTTAGAAATCTTGTCAGAGCTGAAACATCATCTTCCTGCAACATCATAACAACTCTTACCCAGTTCAATCTTGCGCTTGTTGGATATTCTCTTTTAACAGGATGCACCCCTGCTGAGGCCTGAGCTAGATTAGCTCTCCACACTCAGATAGACTGAACTGCTCAAATTTAAATTGGTGTTACTGAAAGCTGGAAGTGTATAGACAGCAGAACATAATTTGAGGTTTAACAACGAATAGAAAACAAGGAGATGCTTTTCATTGCATTAGGCATATTAAAGACTGAAGATTTACTGCACACACAAATTCTCTGGAAATGATCAGTTATTCTACTTAGGTTAAAAAAACCTGCAATTGTCTTTGCAAAACAAATCATTAGATTTGCATACAATCATACTGTGTAGCCACATGAAAATAAATTATATTTTCTGCTTGCATTTCTATTGCAGATTTAATTGATGTAACAGTGCAGAAAACTGAGACAAAATTTTATTTCTTCTGCCTTTTAATTACCATCTGCTAACATAAGATTACATTTCTTAAAGTGACTGGGTCTACCTGCCAGCTGAATTTTTCGCCTGATTTCCTCAAGCTCTGGCAGCTGCCTTCATTATTGGTGAAAATGGCATGGCAAAGCTAGCATGAAAAATGAGGCTAAGCACCTGTCACTTCATTTTTCTGCAAAGAAACAAAGAAAATACATGAAGCTCTCTGCTCTGCACCATCTATACTCAGCAACAATTTGCTGCAAATAGAATAAAGCATCAGTTTGCTCTTGCAGAGAGGAAGAAGCATGACATATAAAAGCACCTCTAGCAGCCTACATATTTATGATAATCAGAAAAGATAAATCTCTGAATAAACAGTGCAAGGAAATAAAACAAAGAAAGTGTACTTCCATAAATAGAATCATTCCCTAAATACCAACTGTTTGGTGATAAGAGCTTTACTATTGAACTTCACCTAACAAGCTGCAGAGTCAAGCCTCTTATTATTTCCTTCTACAGCACAAAGAGCCTCCTATTATAGCATGAATCAGCCAGGTACTAAGCACATTAAGCCCATGAGTAATCTCACTGCGATCACAAGTGTTTGGATGCTTCAATATTTTCTAGAATTGAGCCCTTGATCCCTGTGAAAGATGGCTAAGACTTGATGGGTTTCAAGCCAATGCCTGCTGGAAAAGGTAAACGTTGCATCAGCACCAGCTGTTTGAACATCCTTTGAAACCTGTCAGCTTTTATGAGTGGGAGAACTCACCTGAAAAGAACACAAGAATGGAAACTATGGGGGAGGGCAAAGAAAAAGGCATTAAAAAGCACATTATACCAGCTTGTTTCTACTGAAATTTCTGCTTCATCACAAAATAAGTGTGGCTATGTAGCTGCTCTTTTCCAAAAGCAAAATAACCAGTTTGGGATACCTGGAGCAGTGCTGATGTAGTAAAAAAAAAAAAAACCCAGGGCTGGATCTCCTATTTTCCTCAAGCTCAGAGAGAACATTTTGGCTAATTTGTACCAGGTCTTATCTGCACCCTCCCCAGAGTACAGGGCTACAGCAGGGGCTCTGACTGCCTGGGAGGAAAAAGAGTGAATCCATGAGATAATTCCTTTAAACAAATACAAAACTATAGTGAAGGAGTATGGGTAGATTGTGCTATGACTGAGTCACAACCTGGTTTTTCCAACTCGTGGAATATCTAGAATCACCTGCCACCTTGGAGAAATTTTATCTCCACCAAAATACACCAACTGTAATGGCTCTTAAGAAATATACTGCACAAGCAAAAGGAACATGTAACTACAGAATGTACTGGAGTAATGGGAATTTTCTGGCCAAGAGTTACCGCTATGGTCTAACAATACCAGGAACTAAATTGTGACACAAGATGTTGATAATTTGGCTTGAAGATAATTTTCTGCCAGGCAGGATGCAGAGAACAGCGCTGCCTACTTTGCACAGTGACAGTTGAATTTTGCAAATCAAAATAAAATAAAGTAAAATAAAATATATAGATTTGATGTTTCCGCAGTTGTGTTTTCTGTTGTGGTTTTCCCCATTTTCTTATTTTCTGTCAAATTTTAAGGGAGCATCTGCAGATAATTTTGCTGAAGTGTGGCAGGAACTATGAACAATCTTAATTTTACAAATGGTCCAGAAGCTGCCTAAAGGAAAGGCCTCAAGTTATCAGAAGTTTGTTTATACAAGGTCACCAAAAAACTGTGATGCAAATACAAGCTAATACTCTAACAGAATTCTCAAAGTATTTTTCTCGTCAGAAAGACCCTCATTGCTCCCATTTTAAACTTTATTTCAGTAAATAAATAATTTTATTTATTTTATTTATTTCCTTTTTTCCCCCTAGCAGAGGCATGTGAAACAAAGCTTTATATTATGGAGATTCTTGTCTTGCTCCATGAAGTCACTATAGTCATCCTCTAATCCAAATGATCCATGAGGAACCAAATCACCAACTTTAAACAAAAGTTTGAAGCCATATCTAAAACATGTCCAAAATATTCACTCTGTGAGATTCATTTTTTATACAAAACTGAAATTGTTCTGTTTTCCTTTGGAAATGAATATGCACATGTCCAAAAATGGAATTTCTTTCCTACTGCTTTGCCAAAAGGAAGATTTTTAGAAGGAAAAACCATGAAGAGATCTGAAATTTCAGTCATCCTGGAATGAATAGAAGAGTTTATGGGGTAAATATATACTTTATTTCATCCATATTTATGGATGATAATTGAATTTTTTTTGCATGACAATCTTTGATGAAATTCATTTGAGCATTTAGTGGGAAGCGTGAGGAGTCTTATTGGTTTATTTCTTTTTAAAGACACTTCTAAATTTTGTGAGACTGGGACTGAAATACGGCACCAATTAATAGTGAATTTCTAAAGAAATCCTTAGCAGCACATTTTAGCACTTACAGTGAAGACTTCAGATCAGGGTCAGATAATAGCAATGCTACGTGGGCTGTTGTTATCATCACTTTTATTGCTATCTCTCATAATTAGTATGTTAAAATACATGTTCTAATGCTTGCAACAAAACGAAAAGTTACATCTGTTAGCAAGTGCCAAGCTGCAGTAATCTCATCCAATTCAATTATATGTAGAGCCGTGTCATGCAGGGGCCTTGACTATCACACATTCCTTACAATAAAAGGCAGGATTTGGTCGCTGCTTGGGGTGAGAAATTGGCAAATACAGATGTTGCAGGCAACAAAATCGGGAGTTCAGTAGGTGGCAGCCTTCCCCTGGAGTTGGTATGGAACCAAGGCACCACGTGCTGTTAAACCCAGAGATGTTCTGGGAGGAAGTAGATGCTAAAGAGAGAGTTTTACCACACGAGGTCAAAGATCCCAAAGTATCTTTCCCAGAATATCAGTGGCAATCAAGCTCCCTGTTCAAAGCTGCCTTTCTGGGGGTTGCCACACATCAGATTTCCTCCTGTCACTTCAGCAGGGTAAGGAACTGTGTGGTTTGCACAGCCCAGTGCTGCAAATGGCCAAAAGGCTGAGTTTCAGGTTGTTCAAACCAGGACAATATCAGCACATTGCTCCCAGAGCATGTCACCTCTTCCAAAGCTCCAAGGCTCACTGGGTTAAAACTTTAATGAAAACAAATATTTATCACAGCTGTTCCTTATGACTAAATACATCCCTGAGTGTAATCTTTAACGTTTCCCTTTTGGCCACTCTTGCATTAGTTTTAATAATGAAAGGAAAATAAAATCAATATATTTTTGAACACCCCTACCCCAGCTTCTGAAAAAAACCCAGTCTACATTATTTTAAAGATGTGGTAAATAAAAAACGTGCTTTTAAGAAAGAAATACTAAAACATTTGAACTTGTGCCACCAAGACTGAAGTATGCAATTAGAAAAGCACATAGATTTTTAAGGTGCTCTTACACATTAAATAAGTTATGCACCATGGGCTAAATAACCACGTATAGGCTTCTGCCATTCTTTTAACCAATTTCAATATGGCAGTTTTTATCTGTAGACTTACATTCAGAAACCCTCAGTCTTCATGTATAAAGCAATACACTTAGTGAACAGTCATTTAAGCCTTGATTCCTAAAGAAAAGTTAGTAGAAGAAAAACAATACATATATAGAATGTGTACTTAATTTGAAGGAAAAATATTCATGTTTTCTTTGTGCTACCATACTTAAAGGTAAGCAAGTGGCTTTCTATGGCATTAAGAGTGTTTAAGAATTTGATGTCAGAAGACTCTGAGTGTGGTTATCTTTAAGACAAAGAAAAAATCACCAGACTTCATCATCTTATGAGGCAGACCCTTTAAAAAGAAACAGCCATATTTCTGAAGCCATAAAAGACAACTCCTATCATCTAGCCTGACTATCATATACCACCAGCCAAATATCCTCTCCCAATTATTTCTGGATCAGGTCCACAACTTCAGACTGAGCTATGGAAGCTTCTTCAAAAGGACAGTCAGACTTTATTGAGGAAGAATAGTCTTCCTGCTATTTAGGACAGTCTGTTGGTACCCCTGACATCAACATTAATTCCAGTCTTAACTACACCCCTCTATATGCCACAGAGCCCAATCCCCAACTTCTTGTCCACATTTCCACCCTGTTCCTTTTGCTAGGCTTTCATTATCCCCTGCTAAACCATTTATTTAAAATGTCTTGTACCCTAATTCTGGCTGGGACTTACTGCAAAACTACAAGGCTCCAAAAATAGGAGATGCAGTCTTTTCAATTATACAGAGCATTATTCCTGACAACATTCTTAAAATCTCAGCAAAGAGATAGTATGAGCAAAAGCGATTTTTTTATATTTGGTCCTTTGACTAGATCTATGGTTTAATAAATGAAAGAACTTAAGATACATTCAGAACCAAAAGCTAATGAAGGACTGACCCAACACACTATAGTAGCTGACAGAGCTCTTCCTTTCCCAACCCTAATATTAACCAATTTTTTTGCATTCCTTGACGCTTTCCTGGCTATGTTCATGTTTTTGTAGAGATACAGCTGAGATTCTAGGCTGGCAATGCAAGGGAATGGAAAGTCAAGGTTTTGCTTTCCCCAGAGAATGGCCGGAGCATTTTTTGACTCACTTTCTGAAAGACAGGAAAGTCAACACTTGTTATTTTGAGGTATATTGGAAGATTTCCTTGTCCGAATTTCAGAGGGTACATCACCATTTTCTTTAACTAAGCTCCTAAATTGCATTTCACTGGGGCACAAGGAAAATACTGACAAATGTTCTGACAAATATCAGGTGCAGTCATTTTTTGTTAGATAGGAAATGTTCTGATATATTTGCAGAATACGCTGAAAATGCAGTGTGAATATCAAAAAGCTGAGTAGGTCTTTCAAGTCATTTGCTGTCCATATGCAACATCATTATCTAGTATCAATCCAGTCTCTCCCAGAGAAATCAATATTAGACTGTGTGCTAAGTTCATATTTTATTAACTACTCCATACAGCAGAAAGCGCATGTGTTCAGTTAAACTCCCCCACTGACTGTCATTTAAAGGTGTTGAAATCTTTTAGATCCAAAACCTTTCTCAAAATGCTACAATTTTGCACCAACTATGACAAAGTTATTGATAAAAAGGATAGAGAGTAGACGCAAGGTAGCATCCTCTCAGATAACCTGGGCAATTTCAAACATCTGTTCTGTTTTCATAACACATATGTGGAAAGGGAGAAGAAATCAGGACTTATTTATGCACTACACCAGTAATCTGCACTACAGCCCTTTACTCTAAAAGAATAAACTGTTTGAGGTATCACAGTTAGAAAACTTTGACTGGCAAACTGCATTTAGCAGGCTGCTGGGAGGTCTTTGTAAACAATAATAATTTGTGTCAGGACTTATGTTAAAGGGTCATTGTGACTTCTTAGTGTAATGATGCTAAACAGCATGACTTTCTTATTAGTAGATAATATATTCACAATATTTAATAATTAGTTATATTGTGGTCCTATGACAAATTCATCACTGGGTATGAAACACCCCACAGTTGTCTACTACTTCCAGCCAGCTCATTTATATTAAAGGAACTTTGGGAACAGAACAACTTCTGCAGTAATTCAATTTTATAGCATGCTATACTGCATATTAAGGTTTATATCAAAAATTTGCAGGAAGCTGTACACAGATCCTCGTGACTCTGCAAATCAGAATGGGATTGCCTTCTAAACCCAGCTCTTTCCAGACGTTTAGTGAAGGTCAGCAAAGACCGAACAAATCCACTTGCCAATTTTGGGGCAGGACTCTTTGTCTCCAACAAGACCCATTTGCTTTTTCTTGATACCTTCCTTATGGCATATTTTCCTACTGCCATAGCTTCATCTTTTTGCCATGCCTTTTTTCCAGCTACTTCTGACCATGAACCATTTGATAACACATTGACATCTGCTTTTTATCTAAAAATCAGTTATTCACTCAGTCTCATGGAATGCAAAAAACCTCAGACTGCAGCCTACATGTAGTCAAACAGAGATGAGTGACCAGAAGACTGGTTATTTATACACTGTCCTTCCCAAACCTTTCCAGCCATCAGCTTTTGATGCTGTCCTCAAAGAGCAAAATCTATATTTGAAGCTTTTTTCTGTTTTTAGGCTTTATGTACCTTTGCTGTTCTTCACTGCTTAAGGCTCTGTTGTTTCAGCCTCTTTTTTTTTTTTTTTCTCTCAGCTTCTATGCTTGTTTTAGACTGGGCCATCAATTTTATGCAATTGATATAAATTTATTTATGGTCCTCAATTCAAATCTGGTCTACATCAGGATTGTGTGCATGCAACTAAGGTAGTTCTGGAATGTGGGGGAAGTGATCTATCAGTAATTGTCTTTTTCTGCAGAGGAGTTCAAAGGTAGAAAGTCCTCTCTGATTCTGCTACTACTGTCTTCAGCTAAGAACTTAGTTTTACTGCTTCACTAAACATCACAAGACTCAGACCTTTCCAGGAAAGTCACAAAGACCTTAACAAAGAACACCAGGATAAAATCCTATGATGGGAAAATCTACTTTCCTTTTCCAATGATGGATATTGCAGGTTGGGAGAAATGAGAAAATGTTCTGGGTGAAAGACATGTAAAATGATCTGGGAATGACCACCCCAACCCAAGATACCTAATCATCTCCACAGATTCCTATATTTTTATCACCTCCCCTCACCACCATTCCCTACCAGAAGGTTTACCACTATTTCCATATTTTCATTATGCTTCTTGCTCAGACCAGAATTAGTTTTGTCTAAAATGATTCTTATATCCCCTTTTTTTGATATTTTTCCTTCCTTCACACAGTTTAATCATGTCTTGATTAAGCTCCACTGTATGAGCTCTATCATCAGCCAGATGCTATCAAAAGATTTTTACCTTTCCAACCTTAAATTATTTCTACCATAAGTAACAAATTTAGCATCATGCTGTTCAATCCCAATAACACAAACTCCTGCAATGCAAAAAATCATTAGCACCATGTTTCATCATGGAATATGTAGAAGCTTTACTATTCTACTACTCACTCTTACAGGAAGTTAAACCTTTTCCCTACACTTTTCAAGTCTCTTCTATCAGAGCAGCTCTGTATTTATACTACTCCTGCTTTTAATTTACAGCTGTCTTCTCTCACTCAAGTCCAACCTTTGCCTTGCTTGCTATCTATATGCAAGTCACTTTTTCACAGTTCTGTAAAGCATTATCTCATTATTCTGTCTCTCACTGTTGAGCATTTTCAGACCCTCTGTGTGAAAGATGAGATATAAAAATAAATTGAATTGGAATACATGATGCTAAGTCCTGAACTTAAACAGACTACACCCACAGTGAATATATAATTTGACAGCTACAGGCTATGCTTTCATGGCGTACATCAAAAGGATTAATGCAAGGGAATTAAAGTTCTAACCATCCTGGGTAGTCTGACCTAGACATCAGGCTCATGGCCACGTAGCCCCAGGTTGCTATTAACCATCTGCCAAAGAAGAATTGGGGTGATTACAGCAATGATTGCTGTGTGCCACAGCCAAACTTCCAAGTTGATCTGGAAACATTCCAGTCTTCTGTTCCCGATATCCAGGTAGCATCCAGCCTTCATTAATACAACACACATTTGTGAGCTCACAGATTTCGGTCAGACAAAACCAAACCAACAACAAAAACCCCACAACAAAAGCAGGATGGTTTAGAGCACTTCTAAACAGGAAAGCTGTGTAGTATGGAGCTTTGGGTTTTGGCTTTGATAAAACCGGACAAATATTTTCATTCTAAGGAGGAACAGCAAAGATGAAAATACTGAGGATGTAGGCTGACATAAGGAAAAGGAAAAGCTTTATCCAATTGTGTGGGTCTTTAAAAAATTTACAGCATTGTTGTTTTCCACTGATATTTCAACTCACATAAAATAAGAAAAGCAGAGATATAAGAAACTTCATGCATCAAATCCTGTAAATACGATTACTTGGACATTAGAAGAAAAAAAAGTATTACACCCCATATCAATGTGTACAGATTTAATATTTATAATTGTTTCACTTTGTGGCAAAACAATAAAAGAATACATCAGAGAATCAATAGACGTCATTCCAATTACTCTAACTTCAGTTAACCCTCATGGTGCAAGAGTTATAACTTTGAAACTTACCTTCCTTTGTATGGTCTTTAATCCCCAAAATAAGGTAGTACTAAAGTGATATGAAGAATAAATAATGAATGTATTTGGATTTTTTATTTACAAATATATAAATCACTATGATCTAAATCCATCTAATAAAACCTTAATCTGAAATGGTTAATATGCCTTTTGCTTAAATTAAAAATTAAAATTTACTAGATTTTAAGTTGTAGACATATAAGACACTCAGATTCTAGGCCTTTCCAAAAATTAAGTTCCACAGGACAGCTTTTCCTGCACTGACTGCAATAGGATTTAAACTTGCATGCCTGATTATTAGTCTGCTAAAATATCAAGCCCTGAGAGAGACATTAATTTTTGAGTATAAGGAAAATTATTTTTTACTGCAGTGAAGCTCAAAACTGTAACTATGTAAGGGCTTTTTATTTTTAAACACTGAAAAAAACAGTACTAAAAAAGCCTTTGCATGTTCTTTCATAGTGCTGAGGCACATAGTGTATTTCCCAAAAACAAACATCTCTCTGAGCCTAATGGGATGCCACATGTGATGTGGTCCTTCATCATTTCCTGTTGATTAACATGTTTGGAAGTTATTCCTTTTTCAGGATTTATATTGTAAAATAGAGATATTCTTATGCAAAAGGAACACCTGTTTCCACCACTTTTTTTCCTGCTCAACACAAGTTATGTTTATTGTGGGTTATTTTCTCCCTCTAGACAACAGTGACATAACATTGGTAAAGCTGCCTAATAATGTAGTAAGAATTTAGCCAGAGGACACAGCCATTGTGAAGTGGATTCAATTCTTTCAAAGAATCTCCTCTAAAAGTAATTTTACTCAGGTAAAACTTGATATTTTACCTCAAGCCTTCATTTAGAAGTTAGTTATCTACCAGTACACAGATTTTAAATCCTCATGGCATATATTGAACAAAATGAAATAGAATAAATGTTTTTAAAGAGAAACAAAGGAAGATTATGTACAAGCTGGCAAGTAGGAATGTTATAGGAATATTTATTGTAATTATCAGACAACTTTATATTTTAATGATCTAGGTTTAAATTAGGGAGAAGCATAAAACACGCCCTATAAAGAAGCAATTCCATTTATTCCACTAATAAGTTGCAACCTGTTTCCGTTTTATGAGCGTGCACATAAATGTATTCAGTTAACATGAATTATGTATGCGTGCCTGAACGTTCATGAACCATTTCTAACGGCTTTAGGTTATTGCAAAACTGATATCCTGAGAGTAAGTTATCCACAAGTATGCATGGAAGTGGCAAACTCAGCCCCGTGCCTCGTTTGTTTCTGCTTGAGAGTGCCGAGGAACAGGGATTTTAAACTTCAGTTCTGGTGCTGCAGATGGGTGGCCTCTAGCTCAGAGGTTGCTGTAAGAGAGTCCTGATGCCACTGAAAAGCTGATCCTGCCTGCTGGATTTACATAACTGTCTGACAGTTTCCTGCAGAGAGATGAAAGAGTCTGGGGACATTCTGACAAGAAGGATAGATGGTCTGGGAAAGGGGCATGATAAAAAAAGCACTGTGCTGCTTGGAAAAATTATGTTAAATTATGCTTGGGATTTGTAAATAATGAAGCACAGCCAGAACTATTCAGCTTCTAGACACAATCTATTATTATTTCCATCATCATTTTAGAATTCTGGTTTGCTTATTCTGTAACCTGAGTGCTGAAAAAAAGATCACTGAAATCACTGTTCAAGAAAATTTATGAATATTCCTCTTCCTCTATAATGAACTGGCAGATTACCTGAGTCTTAGTTTTACTTTATGCTGCATTCACCTTTCTCTTGTCCACAGGGCTGCTCTGCCCTGCAAGCAGCAGACTGATAAAATGTGCTCACAGGTAGTGAGCAGAGGAATACTGTTTAATAATAATATTACTAATAGAAGACAAGGAAAAGAAAAGAAAGAAAGAAAGATTTCTTGAACCCAATATGCAAATTATCACAGGCCAAAACAGGAATATAAAAGAACAGTCAGGAATTTAAGCTATGTAAAAGATTGTTTGTTTGACTGGTGTGTGGGTATGATGAAAAGGGCAACAGACAAGCAGAATTTTAGAAAGAAAATCCAGATGCAGGCTGGGCAAATGTGGGATGCAGCACAAAGAAAATCCTAGACAGAGCTTTTGAGTCTGGGTACCAGCTGAAAACAATCTCCTGTTGTTTGATCCTCCTATGCTCAAGGAAAAGGTACTTGGCATGTCTTTTTAAATAAACAGGATTAGATGAAAGACATTTGTCTCCAACATCAAATTCTCCTTCTGACTGGAGCAAACTTGTGAGACTGAATGCTTGACTAACTCAAAACCAGTGACAATGTTTTTTTGAAAAGCCTTCCAGTATTTTCATTAACATCACATGCACCATGGCAGTGAGGTGGCCTGCATTTTAGCAGTCCAAAAAATAAAATTTCATATTACAGTTTTACCAATAAGCTGTAAAAACACCCATTCTGAAAGTCACTGTGAAGTTTGATAACCCATTACACTAAATAACATTTCTGGGGGCTAATCTGTACTGATGACTCAAGACATACAATCTCTTTCCTACAAACCTGATTTCTGGCACTGGAAATAACTGCACAGCTGTGAGATATGCTGACTCCAGTATTTAACATCAAGAACTTTGAACACAAGATCTCAGTTCTAATCAAGCAGCTATATATGCTTAATGTAATTCTGCCACTGTAAAGCACAAGCTCTCCTTTCTTTGAAGAACTTGGATGAAGGACAGATCCAGAGCCATATTCTAAGGAACAGCCTGTGATACTTCTGCGTAAAATGAGCAGTACAACCAAAATTCTGAGTTTATGGATCACATAACATGAATAAAAGGACACATAATATCACAGACTTTTCCTGAGAGGTCAACAAACTACCAGAATATGCTGGTGGGTCCATTTTACAGAGTAGAGGATTTCTCCAACCATTCAGTTGTTATTTTCAACTACTGCAACACGCCTACAAATGAAGTATAAGAATTAATACCAAGAATAGTCATGGCCTTACAGAAGATTTGGATCTAGGCATCCTCAGACAAAACACATGACTAAGTCATTACTATCAGCAATACCAACTTTTATCAGCTTGTAAAGAGGGCAAGACAGAAACTGACTCACTTAATTCATTTGCAGTCTCCAGCTAGGCCCATGATCAGATACTCTGGGAAAAAGGATGACTATACTGGCAATTTTACTGTCATGTTAAACCTCATCTGTGTGTCAAGTAACAGCCCAGGGAAGGTCCATGCTCACACAGAATCCGCCGCCCCTGTTGGTCAGCCCAGCTCCTCCTTACCCTTCCCAATGGCTGAGCTGGACTGGACTCCCAGCAGCTGCACACATTCCTTCCTTTTCCTCAGCTTCATGTTTCTGTTTGATTTTGTTGACTCTATGGAAATGGAGCCAGCTTTTCTGCCAGCTTTAGAGGATTTTGCCTTGAAATAAATAGAAAAATGCCCATCTATAATAGCTGCTAATTTAGTTCCTAATCTGTGTTATGCCAGACAGGAAGTTTCTTTGGCTGACTTGGAAGGAAACAGTAAGAAACACAGAAATGAGAAAGGGCAAGATTTATCTAGGAGGTGGCAGCAGCTAAACTCTTCAGCTAATGCAGCTGCTGACATTTCCAGCCATTCAGTGCATTCCTCCCTAGGGAGAATAAAGCTAAAAGAAACTATTTAGTATGAAACTACTGGATGTCCATTAAAAGTCATTCTAGTGGTGAAGATGAAGATGCTCATTGGCAAAATACTCTTTGTATAAATCTAAAAACAACATTAAAAGCCATCCAAAAAGCAGGCAGTTAAATAGATTCTCTCACACTGAGAACCAGCAGTACAGGAGACTAAAATGGATTCTAGGAAAAAAAATTACTTTTGATTCAAACCACTGATAAAGAGATTTCCCAGTCAATGTCTGTGTAATGCTGAAGAGAATGATTTTTTGCACAAAGCCCTAAGAGGTCCTACAAAATACGATTCAAAGAACAGTTTTAGAAGAAAAATTCAAAGAAATTTTTAGGGATAGCAGATGACTTCCTTATATTAACACATCTTATACAGGATAACAGAAATAAAAAATATCTCTATTTTAATGAAGTATGGGACTTCAAGGTTTTATCTATTCAAACTATGGAAATTATGGAATCTGGGGTGGTAGTAACATCTGATGCTAATGAACTTTAAAAATGAGTGGAGCCTTGATGATTTAAACTAGTTCAGAATAGAACTTCCTCAAAATATCTTTAAAATAACCAACCTATGAAACAGGATTGGCAGTTTTGGGAAAAGCAACTTTCTAAGGTACCTGCCAGTGACGATGTGCAACCCCAATAAATGAGAATACACCCATCATCTCTCTGGACATGACTGTCCCATGGAAGCAGTAATTCCATAGCCTTATTCCCTTATGCAAAAAATAGTTCTGCACGGTAACCCTTTAGGATACAAATCAAAGCCAACACTTCAATGCCCCAGGCTTTTTCCAAAACAGCAACAATTCCTGCTCCCAGAACTCCAAACTGGCTGGCTGACCTATATATTAGTCCTGTTTCCAGTGGATAGCTCTGGGAATGGGCAAAGACTGCATGAAATAGGAACGGCAAATGGCTCCACAGAAGTATTTTACCTCCATAAGTAGATACCTTGGTCAAGTCTATAATTTATGTTCCCTCTAGACACTAAAATCACAAGCAAGGCAATGTATTCCCTGATTTAACCTGATTTTCTAAGGGCATGGGTTTAAGTACTGCTCACTGACCTCCCTCTTCATTTGAGTTCACTGCCCATAATGAGGTTTTGTGAACTTCACTGTCAGATTTAACACTTTTGTTTCACATTCATCTTACCTGTTCACCACCTCTGCAGTTGGACAGAAAGGCAAGACATTTAACCCTTTATAAAAGCTGGCAAGATTGATAAATCTTTTACCTTGTTATATAAGCCTGAAATGAAAAGCTAAAAGAGACAAAAAACTTAAGTAGGAATCTTTGTCAACTTCTGTGAAGGCCATTTAAGAAAACTGAACAGAAAATAGATGTACATGGAGAAGGCGGTTAAGGAAAACATTTCAATTCATTTTCAGCAAATCTGGTTTTCTACTTTGCTGTTGAAATGAAAGCAGAAGTGGCAACAACTCCATGCCTACGCTTGTTATTGCCTACTCAAGAATCAAGTGCTCTTTCACTCAAGACTTGATTGTTGGAAAGAAAATAAACTGTCAAGCAGTGAGACTTGTTATCAAGCTGGAATGTGAGAAAGGCTTGCTTGCTGCTGCTAGTCTTGGGATTTCATCAAAATGGATTTTAGAAGCACATTCTTTTGCTGTAATCCTTGAAGAAGTTCTCTTCGAGGAATAGCATGCGAGGAGATCAGAGGAAAAGAGCCCCCCACCCAGGCCTGTTTTCCTTTGTGTCCTTGCCCCTGTAATTGAGACAACATGGTCCAACAGAGAAAAAAAATGGGATTCCAGAGGCTTCAGTTCTTCTCTTAGCTCTGTTAGTGACTTGTTTTCACACATAGGAAAGCCATTTAATCTTTCTCTACTTCAGTTTTCCCATCTGTAAGACACGGCCGATATTCCACTTTTAATGACACACTAGGAGGTCTCAGATGATGTCTATTTACTCAAGCTAACTTGCAACAAATTAATTTGGCATTTGATCAAACCTCATGTTCTCTGTTCTCTGACAAACAGCCTTCTCTGAGCGTAATGCCCTTCCGTTCTCTGGGCAGCAGTTGCTCTCTTTGTGCTGTTCACCACCCAAACCTCAAGGTAAAGATCAGTTTGCATGAGAAATGTTAAACAAAAGCTTCTTGGTCTGCTACTGACTGTCACACAGGTGTGAAAGTCTTCTGGGAGTAAACCTTAGAAACAGCTCCAGAATGCATATAGCTCCCACTGTGCTCACCACTCGGTTCTGGCTCTCTAAGCAGCACTTCAGCAGGAGATTGCAACTATTGCTAACCTAAAGAAGACAGAGCAATGGGGATTGGAGCAGAAACTATTTTAAGTGATGTGACTAATAAGTCCAAAAAGATAGTAGCAGTTTCATTAGATTTAATTTATTAGTTGCTTGTGGAACAGCTTTCAATGAGACTGATACACCAGGGTCTACATTTTAGTTAATAATATTTCAAGGTCATACTTATCCTAAAAAGATGTCTTCTAGATAATTAAAGGTAATTGATCCAGGTCAGTATTCTTATTAAACAGCAGCAGTGAAGTACCAAAAGATGATTTTCATAGACCAGATTAAAATATACATAATATGGGCCAGTGTCAATATAACCTGATAGGGAGAAGACAATGCAGGACAGCACTCTGGGAAAAAAAAGTCATAATTTTACCACTAAATTTAGTCCAAAGACTAGTGTTTATTCCCATGATTAAATAATACAGTAGATGAATGAGTAATATATGCAGAAGGGCTAAATTTGGGGGATAAATTGCATCCAATTTACACAGTACACACTTAGTGCAGGCCTTTACGGTATGGTTTAGCAAGAAGAACCCCACATGGCAGAGTAACCAAAGATTCATTTAGCCCATTTGGCCCTGGTGCCCTGTCTTTGGTAACAGCCAAAGCAGATGCTAAAGGAAAGGTTATGAACACAGGACAAGCATAGGGTATGTCCTGCCAATTCTCAGCAAACCTACAGTTTTGAAATTTCTTGAGCTGGAGCCTGGCCCTACATCAGTAGCTTTAATGGCTCTTTATGAACTATTTTTTCCATGAGTTTATCTAATAATTTTAAGAAACTATTTCTACTTTGGCATCTTCAGCTTCCTGTAGCAACAACTTCCACAATTTAATTAGGTGTTGCCTGATCACTTCACTTGTTTTTTGTCAAGTGAGAATAAATAATCACTCTCTTCACTCACTTCATGCCCCTCCTAACCTTATGTAGCTCCAGCATACCTTGCCTCCCCCTTATTAGCCACCTTTTCTCAAAACTGGAGAAACCCAGGTCACTGCGTCTTCCCTTGCACAGAAGCCATCACATCCCTCTGATCACCCTGTTTCCTTTTGTACCTCCACAACTTGCATCATATTCTTGAGATGGGGCATCTGGAATTGCACAAAGTATTCAAAAATGAGGTTGCACCCCGTATTTTATTCTAAATGTGGAAAACATTAAGAACATCATTTATAATCCTTAATGCATTTATAGCATACCCCAATTCCCCCTATTCAGCTGTCACAGTATGTCTCTGTTCTTCATGTTTTGTTCTCCGCCCAGCTCTGGGCTTTCAATCATCCCTTCACCTATGCTCTGTCAGCGCCACATCTTTCTTCTTCTCCTCAATTTCTTCTGACCTCAAATACGAGACAGCAAGTTCCCTGACCCATATCCCTGAAAATCTGGAGGATTTATGGTGCCTCCCCCGTATCCAAGCTTTGTGCACTATCCAGGCTTACATGCTGCATATCTATTGCTACTTTCCTTTAGCCTGCCCCTCTGCCTTAGCAGCTGAAGCCAGAATTCTAGCTTCAAAAAGATTCCCTGCACACTTTTCAGACAAAAGGTAAGTTTTAATATATAAAAATACCACAAGGCATTTTTCCTAAAGAAGCAAAGCTAAGTAAGACATACTTGCTCAGGTACAATCCCCAAACACAGTTACATAAATCAGGCCTCACAAATTGTGGGTCTGGCCATACGCACTTCTCACAACCATATGGACAAAGAAAAGTTACATTCAGGGCAGGCTCAGCTCATGCGGGGGGCAAATTATCCTTCAGAGATGCTTGTATCTCATTGACTATATTGAGAATCTGGGACATGTGTGATCCTAAAATTAACATCTCAGTTAAGAGAGATGACTCTGGAATTTTGCGTTTCTAGGACAAAACAACTTGGGGTTATATGAAAACAGAGCAGCAGTTAAGAATCCAACCTAGACTGCCTTCACCCCAATATCCTAAACCTTACAAGCAATATCTTAAGTTTTAAACCCACTTTTTCCTAGGTAGATTTTGTACAGTTAAAGGCAGACCATACAACAATTGTTATGGGCTGTGCCAAGTAAAATTCCCAGGGTGTTTGCTTCTGTTGGGAATAATTGCCAAAGGGGGCAATTCATTGAAACTTCAGCTATCAGGTTTCCTGCTTCCCCTATAAACTTTACAAAATGGGCATTTCAAAACGGTCTAGTTCATATCCAAATGTTTCTTCATGGCAAAGTTTTCTTTTCAGCAACACACAGCTGGAAGTCCAAGAATTAGCAGCAAAGCCACAGCATCTGCAGACTCTCTCCTCCTTCTTCTGAGTGCTGTGCACTTCCCACATTTGAATTGCATTTCTTGTCTTGGTTTCTCAGCCTTCTAGTGTTACTTTAATGCAATTGCCTAGTTAGTAGAACACTTCTTGCCATCCCTTTCCTTGGGGCAGCCTCATGCTTCAGACTGACACAATAAAACCAAACCTCAAGAATCTCTCACACAAATGGCACAGATACCAATCAGCTCTGGGTACTGCTTGTTTCATTTTTATTTTCGTTTTTTCATTTTTTCAACAAGACTGTAAAGCAAAATGAACTGAAGGGAGTGAAACCACAGACATCGATGTACATGTAAGCCTTCAGCTGAAGTCTACAAAAAAAAGCAAAAGTACCCACTTCCTCAGGGGAACCTAATCTTTCACCCACATCTCCATAATCCCATGATAACAGAGAATGCATGTGCTTGCAGAATTTGGTCTATGGATCTACAGTATTAGTTCTTGTATGAGGGTGATACTCCATAGAAAAATTAGGAGAAGCTGTTTATATCCCACCTGTAAACAGGGAATGACAGTAATAGAATTAAAAATACTCACCTAAACTAGTCAAAGCAGGAGCCGAGGGGCTTAGTATTACAATACTCCATTTTTGAGCACAACAGCATTCAACTTAAAAACAGTGATTCAAATTGTACTGATAATGCAGAATGCTTCCAGGCAAATGCTACATGAGAATATTTTTTTTTCCTGTATTTCAGATAAGGATGAACAACTTTCTTTTCCCCTCAGTATTCTAGGACTACTTTATCCATCTGCTACTTGCTTGTATTTCTTACAACTATCATAGGCTACACTTGATTTACTCAAGGATGACTACCACACATCTCAAAATACAATTCATTGAAAAGAAAATGCTAATCATTTACCCAGATTAATCTCCCAAATGTATTAGATAATTTTTTATTAGGTAATGCATTTAGGTATTTTTTTATTTTACTATCACTTTTTGCCAAGGAAAATTTATACTAGAAAAGTGTATCTAAAACAGGTTGAGTTATTCACTTTACACATGGAGTGAGAAATTGCAGCACAAACTCATCCATTACACCTGTCCTATGAAGACCCTTCCTTCAGTGCTTCTCCCACTGCCCCCATTGCTGTGACAACAAATGGTGGTTCTTCCAACAGGTGCAAGTGTTTTCAAGAATTTAATTCAAATATATCATATCATATTGCAGATTAAAAAGCAAGAATGGCAGCACTGCTGGAAAGCACCACCCAAAACTATTATATATATATATATTAATGTTGCTGTGTCATCAGACATAAAAGAAGATAAGTTTTTCACTCATTTGAACAGACATTCTTTGCTTTGCTAACTAAACCACTGCCACAGTGGCATTACTTTAGAATAACAAATATGATCAGGTGAGAGACATGAAAGCATGATTCCAGATTTTCTCTGCATTAGTCAGAATGGTGAACACAGAGACCAATGCCAGGGAAACAAAACACTACAAGCTGAATATAGGATACTTCTGAAGGTGCCATCACTGCTTTGTTGTGGAGCTTGTGTGAGGTAACGAGATCTGTGGCTTTTACAATCAAGCCAGAAGTGCCTCAATGTGTTGGACAGGTAGCCTGAGTGCTGTATTTAGAAATGCAGGCATGGAGAACTTGTTGAAGGCATCGAGATGTAAGATCCCCATAATTAATGTATGATCCCACAAGCAACAGAAAAGACAGAATTGTCTCTAGACAAAAGTATTGCCTGAAGTGGCTCTACTGCAAACAGCAGTAAAAGAATCATTTCACAGAATAATTGTCAGCACATATTCTTCCCCAAGTATGTGCTCTCACCTCTTGGACTCTGGCCTTCACACTGAGCAAGATGATCCTGAGACTGAGCAAAAATAAGAAAAGGAATGATTTGCCCTTTTGTGAAGTTGGTGGGGGTTTTGCCTTTTTCTCTCACCCTTAACAAAGTAAATAAATAATAACAGAAGGAAAACCAAAATCTCTTTCATTCCATTTTGGGCAATTCAGATGAGACAGTTTCAGAGCAGGCTATTTTATGGATCTTTCTTCCTATACTATGCCCTCACTGATAGTCTAAATCCTTTCTCACTCTGTTTTTCAAAGACAAGAGAACTCTCCTCTATACTGTTTCCCAAGCCTCCATGTCCCATTGCACCAAAACCTTGGGAAGACAGTTTGGCAGCATTGTTGCCAGTTTAGCTTTTGGGGGAAAAAAAAAAAAAAAGGTTCTTCCTGTTTGCCGCTTTGGAAAGAGGTGTTTATTTGAGAGAATAGAGCCAGGGATGGTATTTGATGAAATGGCTGCTCTTGTGGTATATAAATGGTTCCTTCCTTCCTTACGGACCTGTCCCAGCCCCAGGGTAACTGGCCAGATTCGGACGTGCCTTGACAGGTCTTTGCATTAGTGCTGCTCAGCGTTTCTTAAGTCTCACTCCCCCCCAGACAAGGCAAGCAAGCTCGTTTCCCCATAGTCCCAGACCCTTCAGGGAGGAGGATAAAGATCTGGGCTGAAACACAAACCCTGACACGGAGCCTGATGTGCTGCCCTGCAAACTCAGCCCTCCCTTACCACCACTCCTTGCTAAACAAAAGCTGGATTCTTCTTGACTGAAAGCAAAAATAGGTTTTCAACTCCTTTCCCCATCGATACTGAATCCAATATCTAAATTTAGGTTTGAAAAAGCTTTTCAAAGAGAACTAATGAAAATTATGTGATTTTTTTAAACAATCTATTAATTTTCTCTCTTTGTATTAAGAGGCCGTTTCAAAAATGGTTATGGCTGAATTCCAAAATCCTGCACTAGAAGATATGCTAGGACAGCACAAGACATCTTCTATAAAAAGATTTTTCAACTGGGAAGGTAAATGTGTCCATTTACCAAACAGACCAAGCCCTGCAGATGCAAGAGGCTTCTCTAAAAATAATGGAAAATGTAAGCTGCATGGCAGAGCTGGGAGCAGAGCTTTGCACACGCACTCTGTGCAATGATTACAGCCGTGGAGCTGTGCCCAGCACAGCAATAACTGGAGTCAGATGAGGGATTCATGTAGACAGGGCTGCTCCTACAGTCTGGCTCTCGCACCCTGTGCTAGATATTCATCCTGATCTCAGCGGGAAAGCATGTGTTTGCAGAGCTGGCTTGGGCTGCACAAAGTTAAACTCTTTATTAAATTTTCTAGTTGGCAGTAGTCAGCAACAACTTTCGAGCATGCTAAAAAAGTTTATTTTTGAAATCCAGATTTATACAGTGGAGTGCAGCACGTGTTTTCTGAATCAATGTTTTTCCCCTCCTTCCCTGTGGAGATCAGGGCTGCAATTTTTCCAGAGATGTTTAAGATTAAGAGTCTAGCCGCCCCTTTCAGAAATTCCAAATTTTAACTGGATATGATTCCTGCAGTGTAACCATTCAGTACTCCTGGCACTGTTTTTAATCTTAATTTTTGGTTTAGATCTCATGATTAAGTGAGAGGCGTAACTTCAGAAATGAAGGTACAAACAAAGACTTGAGGTTAAAGATACTTAAATGAAGGCTGCTGTAAATAATTAATTTTGCCTTGTTTTTTTCTAATCATGAAAATTTGATCTTGTTTGGGAATAATCAGAACTTTTACAATGACTTTTCCACCTTCAAAGCAGCTCTTTTCCAAACACCTGAAATGCCCAAATTTTTAAACACTCATTAGATATCAATTTCACAATACACCCCTAATAACTGGGTAGTTACCTTGTTAACTGGGTCAACTAAAGCATAATCTAGCTCTTAGCAACATATAAAACCCACAGAATGCATAGCTTTATAAAATACAGACCGAACTTTTGAAAGCTCGGACTTAACTAGCTATTGGCTAACTGTAACACACTGGTTTTCAATAAAGCCAATTTGTGTCGCAAAATTGATGGTATGCACATGCAATTTAACACAAAATCTGGCAACAGTGTATTTTAAATAACACTGCCATGCAATTTTTAAACAAGCCGAATTAAAATAAAATCTTAGAAAACCTGTCAGCACCCATAAACATAGACAAATTGACCTCTCCAGCACCCCCTGCACTCATTCTTGCCAAAAGAAAATTACACACAAAAAATGAAATCACTCTCAAACCTAACTGCCAAGCCCACATGGGGAATTCAGATCACATTTTCTATCTATAAATGTCCATTTTAGCCACTAAAGCAGGAGCTCCAAATATAGAACATTTAATGCCAGTGTCAAATCTTAAAATCAACTCCATAATTTAAAACTTCTGTCACTCCTCTACTCAATTACATATTGCAACCAAATCCACGTTCAGCTGAAACCCTGTGTGTCAGTGACTCCCTTTTTTAGGCTGGGGCGCAGAGATTTCCTACTAAAGAAACAGGGAGGGCCACTGCTGGAGAAGAATGAAGCACCCACAGCAAGCTGCAGATTCAGGTCCACACCGTAATTTTGCAAGACAAAAGTGTTGTCTCGAAACACACAGCTTATGTTTGCAGTTCAATCAACCCTGACATGACAAAATATATTGGCAAGATTTTCAAGAAAACAGCTTTCCATAGCTGTGCCCTACCGGGTTACGTAACACGGTGACACACTGTGAAGAGCTATAAACTTCACAACCTTTGAGGCTGAATGCTTTTCTGCCAAGCACAACAGCAGCAACACCAGTATACCAGGGAACAGAGAGAATCATCCCTGCTGCTTGCACAATGCCGGTGTCTTTCCATAGCAGTGAATCTCCTTCTCTTTTCCATCACAGGGAATGTGATTAGTGTGATGTGCAATCATGTGCCTGACAACTTAAATCTCACATTCATTGTGCTCCAGTCCCTAAGGGTGAGTTTATGGCAAACCTGCGTAAGAGAAAACTCCCTTCTCATAGGAAAATTACTTGATGTAATACTCAGACGTTAGTGATGCACTGAGAAATAACTGAAGAGTAAGACCCCTGAGAAGACACTTCATCACCCTCCCAAGCACCATGGAAAGAACAATTTACTGTTTCTTGAACAGTGCTGATACATTTCCTGCTTGGAATAAAACAAATCAGAGGCCCAGCAGTTTCTTTTCAATCAGAACATCCTTTCAGTTGCATTAAAAAAAAAAAAGGTGCAAAATTCGGGTATAAATGATTAGCCACATTCAATCAGTTCAAGGGTTGAAATTCGTTTATGGTAACGTAATTGGTGCAAATGGGAGACACTACCGAGGTGCTGAGAGGGCAATTCAAGAGCCTTCAAACTGAAGCAACAAATTACATATTTTCAACCCCCCTCCACATATTTCAGCTGCACATATTTTAACAGTTTTAACTTGGTGGAGTTATAATTCGAGAGAAATTATTATTTCAGAAAAGAGAAAATTAAGTACAATAAAGTTTCTACTGAATTAGGTAGAATTGTAATAAGAAGTTGTGGGAAAGAAGAGCAATAGGGTTTATATAGCAACTTTTTCTTTTTTTATAACAATGAAACACTTGTGTAGCTACAATGGAATGCTATTCCCACTAGACTTCAACTGCACTTCTGCAAACTAGCACATGTAGATAGACAAAATAGGAAGTGTTCCTGGATGGAAAGTACAGCCTTTGGGTTGAAGAAACTGTGATTGTTCATAAAACTAAACTTCAGTGTAAAAAGGTTTATATACTACAAACACAAGCAGCTGAATTTACTGAGCTCAAATTTCAGTTTACACACACAAAAAAAAGGACAATCAAGTAAATTAGGACATTTTTATGAAAAAAAGAAGCATTAGTGGTACATACAAGTACTAGCAGTTGGAATTAGCCTAAATATGCCAAAGTGTCAATGACAGTGGAACCAGTCACAGAAAATCTCTTTTGCTTATAAGGAAGTATAAGGGGTTCCTAGCATTGAATTTGCACTGTAAGCTGATTTCAGACTATTCCACTTTAGCTTATGAAAAATAGTCCATTACAAGAAACTACTACATTAACATTTAGTTTCCTCTTTTGTGTCTTTATCACTTCCTAAAAATTAAGTGAAGACACATAAAATGTATTTCAAGAATGGATATGATGAAACTGGGGATGGGATCCCCTGCTACACAAAAAATGCTTGGAAGTTCTTTTATGTGCAAAATATCCTTAAAATGGAAGGAGAACTACCTGGGAAGTTCATGCACCTACAAAGATATGGCATCACTAGGAGGATACTGGACTTATTGCCAGTCCAGGCACAACTGGGCATACTGATATTCTTACTGCCACCAGGTTTTTACTGGTCTTGGAGCACAGATGCCAGCTGAACCAAATTCAAACCCTCCGTCTTTCTCCAGTTCTCAGCAGAGACACCCACAAGTCAAAAAAGCAAAAGAGGCCAATCAAAAGTTTGCATGGAGTGTGTATTTCCTGATTAAAACAAAGTAGTTGACATTACAGGTAAGATTAGTTCTTACCAAGGACAGCTAGCACCTCAAAATCAAAAGAGATAATTATCTAGCAAAAAACATTGCACTGGATATCAAACAAGAAAAGAACAATAAAATGGGAAGTCTTTCAAAATATGTAACATCATTATCCAAAAACCTTCTTTGCTATCTGGGATTTGACTGCGGATTGGAATTTGAGGAACACTCTGGCTTCACAGCTCATTCAGTTTTTGCTGCCCTGCGCTGTACCTGAGGATCAGGAACATTTTATTTGCAATGCCTTGGCTTGAGATCATCCATCTGCATGCACTGCTGCCCCACAGCTCTTTCTGGGAGCTGCCAGCACTGCCTACCTCATCAGACTAGGTAGGTTTTCCCATGGAGTACGTCTTCTTTCTACCAGTAATTTCTCAAAATTTATATAAAAAGCACACACCATGCACCCAGCAGACAGATTGCAGCTAAGCTAATGGGTACAGATAAGGGCAATAAGCAATTAATGAAAGTATCCAGGCACCAGGTTTCATATTTTCCCCCAGAATAAGAAGGGGATGTGTCAAAAACAAAACACATAAACCATTAGTGAAATACATGTTATTGCTGCCCATTTATCTCTTTATGAGTAACTGTTTGAGGAGATACAAATACCACAATATTTAGGCACATTTTCTTCCTTGGCACAGGTGGCTGCTGGAAAATAATCAAGTCATGAAATGCTCCAAGTTCTGCTTTCTGGTGATTTCATCCTTTAATTTTTCCCTTACTCTTTATATATGCTTTAAAAACAAATTAATCCAACAATTTTGAACTAACATGCATCTATGAAACAAATGGCAGAGCTGGCTCAAGTAAACCTCTCCAATTATCCCTATGAAATTAGTTGTTGAATTTCTCATAATCTTTAAAACACATTTTTCTCTGAAAAGGTGCAGCTCCCTACTTAAAGGCAGGAAGGCAGTTTCTCTGATTTTTGGGATGAGGCCAAACAATGGGAAAGGCAGATGGCAAAAGTGTGGCATATCAGCAGAGGTACAGCTGAGCAGGGGCACATACCTCACCAGTGGCACACCAAACCATCAGAACCTTGAGCCTTGTCACAAATAGATGTGACCTAAAGATTTCATGGTCAGAGGTGGGACAGTGCTACTCTGGAAGTTCACAACTTCTTCTGAGTAGGGAAGAGTGGAGGTCAGGCCCAAGTGTAGAACCATTGCTTGGAAAACGAGCTGTTATCTTCCTTCAAATTGTTCAAGCTTCTTCCAACTGCCAAATTCAACTGAAAGTTTTATGAGGAGACACTTTCCAATGTTGTCACTATCAGAGACCAACTTCCTTAATGCTTAAATAGGGTGATGATGAGCGGGCTACAAAATCAGAAAGGATTAGTTGAGCCAGTCTTGCGTGACTAGTCACAAAATTTCCTTTAATTCAGTGCCAAAACCAAGAGAATCGGAGGACCAGTGCAGCCAGAAATATCACAAGAAATAACATTTCCAAAAGGAAAATAGATCTACTACTTCTCATTAAAAATGAACATACACAAAAAAGAAATTTTGTAGCTATATTTCCTAAAAGAGCACCTATAACTGCAGACCCATTTGCTTTTAATGATTTCATCTCTTTGGTCCTCTGGGACTTCCAGACATATTGACAAACTAAACTGGTCTAACTACTCTGGCATCTTGGCATGTAATCATTTAAAACAGAGACACTTCCTGACTTGTGCAAAATTGAAACATTTGTTTGAGAATAATTAGTGCCTTAGCACAACAATGCTTGGCAGATTTTTCTCATTAGTTGAGAAAAATGATTGAGGAAGGCAGACAAGCAAGCAGACTTTGTCAGGCATTCTGTGAAAATAATTTGGACCACACACTTGGCTGCAGAGCCAGATAACGTATGTCATTCTTTGCTATCTTAACAGGTAGAATTAAAAAAAAAATGTATCAAGAAACAACCATCTGCCACATGAAAACTGAATTGAGAGGTCTTCTCACATCTTCTAGTGCAGCTCTTCTGTGTTCTCTGTGCAAGCCACAATGATCAAGTCATCCAGTGTTAGGACCCAGCAAATCACTTATTTTCTTTTCCATTTCCCATTGTACAGTCAGAACCAGAGCTGAAAATATTCATTGTGAGTCACAGGCTGTGCAGGTCCCAGAACAATATTTGCAGAGTATTCATGCTGGGATAGCCAACTGTGCTTTCCTTCTCCAGGGATGTTTTAACGTGCAGAGCATGTTCAAGGCAAACTGGGATCAAGGAAATATCAAATCACCACATGTTTTAGTAGGCTGTACAACTTCCAGACACGTTTCCTTTCTGAGGCCCTTCCAGAAATCAGACTACTAGCAAACAAAGACAAAGCTCAAGGTGCCAGGTGACTTAAGTATACCAAACCAAATTTCACAGGATTCATTCTATAAATGTAACTATTTGCTATTTCAAGTTAAACATTCATATATCAATACAACTAAATTAGGCACAGGATACAGATAAAAGCTTTTTGTGATCCAGATATATCAAGAACTTCTAAAGCGTATTTTACACTGTTTCAGTGAGAAAGCAAATTTCAGGTTTCAATCTAAATTTACAAAATAAATCAGCTGGTCAAACCGTCATATGTAAATTGATATAGTGCAATTTATAAATGACAGATTATGAAATAATTACATTTGCTAGCAACATTTACATATTTCCCATGTCTGCCTGCAGCCTTTAAGTAGCCATTTGGCCCATTATGCTTAGATAACCACCTGGAACTCCTTCCTGGGAAAGTTCCCAAGTCTAGACACTAAAAATCACATATGCTTCCAATTATAAGGAACTATTACTATAGGGCCGACATAAATCTCCTACATCAACAATCAGTTGCCAATTATATCACATTCCACAATATGCCTTCTTACTGTAACTAATTTATGGAATGCTTAGCCTAGAAAAATCAATAAAATTAGGAGAAAAGGAGAAGTAAAAATATCAGACCTTGACATCAGGGTGAACATTTGAACCCAAACGTTAGTTTTGTATGGAAAAAAAGTTGCAATGAACTGGATCAACAGAACTATAAATTGTACAACATAAAAAGCTTCATTGTGCAAAGAGTGTTGGCTGTTATCCACAGCATCCATCACACTCATTCCTGTATCACGCAACAAGATTCTTTAAAAAACGCTTAACAAAAAATTGGCGGGTTTTTGCCTTGCTATGTTACATAACCACTACGCAGGAGGCCAGAATTACAGTAAGGCTTTTTCGAACAATGTAACAAAATCCAGTGAGATCTGTTCTGCTTTCTGTCAGTCACTTTTAAATACTTTTACCACGGTCGTAAACAGCAACTACCAAAAATCACCTGATTTTTAGGAAATTCTAGAAAACAAAGATGATTCAAAACGCAATTAGTGGAAAACAGCCTTTCCCAAAGGCAAACTGCATACAGGAAAAATGAAATTTTATACATAATATATACATAGAGAGAGAGAAATTACACTTTACAGGACCAGTAAAACCAGCTGTAATTCACCTAAAGTATTAGAGCACTTTTCCTTTGTTTCCCTCTGAGTGGATTGACTTATCTGCTTTCTATAACCAAGCAGTATCACCTTAAGGTTTATGGATATCGCTATATTAATTTAAGCATCATTGAATCCTTTATGAAGAATTTTGATTTTTTTTTTTCAGTAAAAACAGTGTAGTTTTAGTTTTTACATTATGAACTTGTTCTGAAAATTATAATTTCCCTCAATTATGGGAAAGAGCATCCCCAGAAACAAATAATAATAAAAAGATTGAAGTCTTTGTTTCCAGGACTAGTGACTCCTGAAGATTACAGCCCCTCTTTCCCGGCAAATCAATCAGCCTATTCAGATTATATGCTATCAAATATAGTCATTTGTTTTGTTGGCAGTATCTTACATAGAAAATATTAAATGCAAGCAACAAAAAACTCTGCTCTTTTTCTAATTGTCCTTGTTTTGTTCTGACTAGCATGTAAAGTTGATCAAGATTTTTTTGTAGTCTATCAATTTTGAAAGGAAAATCTCAGGTCCTGCCCTGATTTTGTCACAATAATATTTATTTCAACACAAAGCCCAACTTAGATTTAGTCTACACTGGAACAGGGGCTTCCAGTCCCTCCTTTGCTATATTCAGACTATTTCGGTCCAGACTTCTGTATATTCTACTGGAATGTTCCCCTTTGCACAAATAACCAATATGCAATAATGGAAAAATAGGTCTAACTACATAACCATGGAGGACAATCTTTCGAAATCTAAATCAGACTAATCCCATGTTCCTCTGGACCCCTGCTGCTGGAATACCTCAGCATCTCCTGTTGTCAGCACTTGCATAAAAATAGGAGAACAAGGAGAGCAAAGCTCTACAAAGCTCTGTTCTGAAATTACCAGAGAAAAGTTTAGAATGTGATTGCATTTATTTAAGTTCAACCAATTCCTGACATTCTGATGACTGAAAAACATTCTAGGGAAAATTACACTTGTCAAATTGCTAAAAGTATTTCTTTTTTCTAGTACCATAAATTGCAATGAAAGGTGGTCAGAATCTTAATTTCAGCAACAGTTGAGAATCAGAAATACTTCTGATAGATGGAGCATATATAACATTCAGGCTGAAGTTTTCGTCCTTCACACTCATTAGAAGTTCTTCCTTGGAACATAGGAGTCACCTCAATAACATGTTTCGCTAGGAATTATCTGGCATGAGACTTAAATTTATAATAACACAAGAAATATTATCTGCCTTTATAGGATTTTCCCTGAGTTAAGATACTCAGAAAAGCAATAGTGTGGGGAAAAAAGTGAATTTGGGGACAGGAGTTTCAAGGTCAGTCTTTTTCTCAGTATTTGAGGTCTTTAAATCTTCAAAGCATGGAGATGTCAGCACATACATTTGATTTGAGAGGTTCATCAGTAGTAAAATACGGAGAGTAGTTATCACCTTTCACACCTCGGGAGTGATCTACCTTGCAAAGGATTCTGAGCAGCTCATGTGTTGATGAGACGACAGTAACAAAGCACTTAGGTACATTGTGCAACCATTAACTTAGGAACAGTGTATCTTCAATTTCGTCCTTCATTCTTCCTCTTGAAATGGAATTATTCTCTGGGTTAATGTAATTGGTTGTATAAACAGCTCATATGAGGTTTAGCCAAAAAAAAAACCAAAAAAAGCCCAAACAACAACAACAAACTTTGAAAAGCATAGATGCAAATGAATTGTTTTAAACAAACTAAAGCTTTCCCCCTCAAAAAAGGATGGTTTTAAAACCCACAGTTTCTTAGTGTTATTGTCAGATTAAACTCAGTATAATTACAAACCAAACAATGATCAGAATTCTAACTTCATGGACAGTACATTAATTAATCTCTTTTCTCATTTCTTAATTATTCACCTCATAACACCAAGTTACATTACTGCTTACCTTCAAGCAATTCCTGAAAACAACATTGTGTGAGGAAGAGGAACTTTGAAGTGTTTTTAATGATATCTTCAAAGAGTAAAAACTTGGCACAGTACTGAAAGGGAAAATTCATGCTTAACCTGGAAAAAAAAATTGGATTAAGATTAATAATTCAAAAGCAAAACACACTTGCTTTATATGTTTTAAGAACTTCATATATTGAATAGTTTTGCATTAATGGCCTCACTTCCGTGAACAACTTAAAACTATATATATTTTAAGTCACTCCAATTGACCTTTTTCAGATTTGTCCAAAGAAAATCCCCTAAACATCCAAAGAAGTCCCTTTTTTTCTCACAAGTGGCCTAGTATTTCAGACATTTTTTTCCATACATATATAGGGCTTAGTACTAATACAAAATCACTAATGGCTAAATCCCATTAACTTCTTGTAAAATACAGACTTCCCACTTACCAGGGTTACTTTTGAAAGTATACAGATATCCAAAAATACAGATCAATGACTGCATTTTCAAGAGCACATAATGGTTTAGACCATATTTCATACACTCCAATGGAAACTAGATAGCCAAAACTACCTTACCTGTTTAGATCCTTCTGAAAATCCTAGAAGGCGCCTGCAAGTGGGAGTTTTAATCCTGATCCTTCCTATCCATCAGTGCTTGACTTTACATGTATTTCTCTTTAAGCACCATTACTAATTTTTTTTATCATTTAAATTTTTAAGCCTGCAGCTGAGATATCTGCATATACTGTATTACAGCTGTACCAGCTAGGTGCAGTTGATTATTTTTTTAATAATATGAGGAATTAGGTTATGACATAAGAATAAAGCAGCAAAAATCTCAAAAAACTTTCATTGACTTGACAGAAAGAACTGCAGTTGGGAGACTGTGAGAAGGAGGTTGTTTTGATTTTCCAAACCCACAGAAATGCAATATTTAGTAGCAGCATGTGACAATTGCATTGGCAGCATTTCCAGAAACCGCAGACGTGCCCTTGCCCCACCCACTGTGCCAAACAAGGCGTTCGGCACTCCAGCACCAGGTGGGGAAAAAGGACATCAAGACATGGAGAAATAAGGATTGGTCCTCCACCCACTTCAGGCGGCGAGGATTTTATCGCTGCACTACAAGTAGTAAAACCATTAATTGGGTTACCTGCAAGACGGAGCATGAGAGCTCTTAAAAAGAAAGGTAGGGTAAAATAAAAAAACAGCCCTGATATGTCAGTAACCATAATACAATCAGGGATAATTTGTGACCTAATTGAGAAACAGAGGCAGGGACATAAATTTCCCCTGTGCTGTATGAAACATTAGATGCGCGCCCTAAAAAAGATGATGAGATTTGTGTCTCTAATTTGGCCTGAAGTGCACAAACTATCCTATCCTCAAATATTTCTGCAAGTATATTTTTCAAGTTCTCAGCAAAGGAAGGAGTGCAGATTATGTGGCTTGGGATGAAATGAGCCATTCATCAATAAACACAGCAGCAGTAATAAGCAATGAAATTAGCTGGGATAGGGCATGACTAGCAAATAAAAAGAGAGGAAAAGGCAGAAGAGGCGATGCTAAGGATGCACAGCTAACGGGAGACAAAATGAATGATAAATAGGGAGAGGCACAGACTGTGAAAAAGGGAAGTGTCATTCACCAGTAGTGACACACTAACACACACTGCCAGGATGGATGGACTCGCGGATCAGAGGAGGCACAAGGAGCAGCTGCACGTGTGTGTTACTGACAAACAGACAGACCTGAGAGGGATCAAATGTTTATTACATCCCAGTGTGAACAAGGGTGGACAGGTGACTGATTCCTAAAATAGGACTATGGTCTACTAAGAGAAGAAACTGAAATGCTGTAGGAACTTTGGCTCATATAGCTGCAGATGCTGTTTTAATCTAAGAAATTATATAACATCAAAAATTGTCAATGAGAAAGAAATTACCTTCCAAACTTCTCAGAGATTAAGCTGAGGAAGGAAGAAGATATTTACATTTCTGGTTAGACATAGATCCCTCAAGACGAGAGTGGTAGTGAAACAGGGAGAAGCTCATTTTTCCTAGAGCTAAATCGTGACTGAAGAAAAACACATCACATTTACCTCAGAGACCTGCCTTCGCCAAGCAAGGAAAACAAACAAAATCCTACTTTTTGCAAAAAAGTAAAATTTGAATAAAAAACATTAAGTCAAATTCTTCTAGATTTCCACTGTCAAGTAAACCTCCACACCCTGGCTATTAAAACTCACCTGAGGCAATCCTGTATCTCTTCTGCAATGCTCAGCAAACCAGTGGAACACTTAATGGAAGACAGGATGTGAGTGTTTGTAGGACACTGTAAGGAACATTGAAAAAGGAAAAAGGGAGAATCACAGAGAAAAATTGAATTTTGCTAAGTTTAACTTTGATATCAAAACAGAAACTTACATTTTAATCACCAATGAGAAGTACAAATCTGAGCGAACAGTGAGCAAATTATTTTTTACAGCATAGTGTACCTTACAATACCCTTTTCAATTGTTTTCATTGCAGTGAGGAAGATCCCACAGGCTCCAGTGGAGGACAGCTTCACCTTTCAGGTTTACTATAAATAGGAAAAAAAAAAATCACTCATTACAAGCACCCAGCAGTCTGAGAAAGAAGACAGGCAAAGAGCAGGAGCACAGATGAGCCAAGCTGAAAAACCTCCCAGAAGAACACAGCTGGTTTCACCTCTCCACTTCCAGAGAATGTCTAAGTCATCCTACCTTCCAACTCAGGAACCTGCCACTTCCACTAGATCAAACAGACACTGAGGACGTGCTTTGTATTGTTCACAACGCTCAGATTAGAAAGCTCCTGGGAGGAGACATGTACACCCTTGTCTGAGAGATCCCTCGGAGCCTTGGGTGCTGACTGCAGGGTATCCCTGCACAGAACACTCAGCACTGGCACATAAGCTACATCGGGTGGAAAAGCAAATGACACGAAGCAAAGGACCCGGCTGAGAAGTGCTTTGTCAGGAGAAGGCTCAGATGTGAACTCAGGCAGCTCTGAGGCAGGACTGCAAACATCTGCTAGGCACAACGGGCTCGGCTCACTGGTGGGAGGCAGCTTCTTTAAACTGTTCTAACAGCAAAAAATAGTTTCCAGACAAGCTTTGACTTTCTAGGAGAATTCCCCAAGGGTGGAGAAGCCACCGCATATTTCATGGAATTAGATCAGCAATTTGCTAGTCCTTGTATGGTAATTGGTACAGCAAGATATGGAAAGAGCAAACGCTTCAGCGTGTGGGCAATACCTCAAACAGCTAGAAATACATTAAACCAGCCTTAATTTACCTCTGTTCTTACACCAGGGTGAGACTTGGCCTGTATTTAGTCCAGTGCAAGATGATTTACGAATATTTTTCCTTCTAAACTTGTATGGGATGGGGAGTCTGAACTGGAGATAGAACGGATATTAAAGCAGCACCCTTTAGATAGGATGCACCATTATTCACAAGAATTTGTGAACGTTTTGAAGCTGAGGATGTGCCTGGTAAAAATTCTTGACATCTGGTTATGTCTGAGTCCAACATCACTGAGGTCTGAGCCACTGGGAGTTTCACAAAGCAGCTGCAAAATATTGCCTGGCTGCCCTCCAGCTACCGGGACTCTGAGGACTGTGTCTGGCAGGACAGACCAGGCAATGTGTCTTCACAAAAATGTGCTGTAATTATGAGAAATCACTCACAAGGTAGCAGCATAAGAGCAAGAGGGGCAGACATGCAGGACAGTGAGTTTCAGGACCCTATGAAGACATTAATCTGTGTAAGGAATGAGTTTCAGGGTCAGTACAGACAAAATACCAAAGCAGCCAGATCATAGGAGGAAGAGGGTAATTTCAGCTGATACAATGAACTGGGGAACAGCTCTCAGGGGGTTGGAATCACTGAGGATGGGTGAACAGCTCTTGGTGTCAGCCATTGCACACATCCATCCAGATGAGGAGTTCCCCATCTCACGTGTTCCTGTTTTAGGGGTGCATGGGAGTAAACTGTGGCAAATATTTTAATAATCCATCTCACTTTTAAGCCAGTAAAAGGCCAGTAAAGCCAAAATTAAAAATGAATAATATAGAAAAGCCATTCTTACTTTAAATTTTACCTGCCAAACCTTTGTCAAAACCTAATATATCTACCAGCATCTGTTTCATCTTTGGCATTAAAAATGCTTCTGCAATTTTAATTACTAACATTTGAAAAATCAGTGACAAGGAACCAGACAGTTTAATTTATCCATGAACCCAACTAGTGGGCATCAACATGAAGTAATTTATCTCAAGTTTAATCCTAGGGGAAACATTTATATGAAGAAAAAATCATAAATCTTAAATTACTGATATTTACTAGTGAGGTAAATCAATTCAAAAATGGTTAAAGAAATGCTGAAAAACGTCTTGACTACTATGAAGAATTCAAAGCAGTTTTTTCAAAAATAAGCTCAACTCTAAATTACAATTTTAAAAAATTGGCTGAAAAACTACACTAGAAAAATATATAAAAGATAAACTGCTTTGTCAGCCATGATCTGAAACTAAAGCATGGAGGTGGCTCCTGGCTTCATCTAAGGGGGAAGGTTAGAAAATTGATGCCCAGGTGTCACAGATTGCCCCAGCAGGGCCGGCTGGGGCACAAGCCCCCACTCATCTGTTGAAGGCAGGGCTGCCAGGAGGGTCAAACACCTTGGACACCAAAGTCCCTGCACCCCCACAGTGCCAGTATGCCACAGATGTGGGATGTTTGAAAACAGAGGCAAGAGTATCTGCTGTGAGGACCAGAAGATGAATATAAAATTAAGAATTAAGCTGATACTGCCCACTCACATTTGTTTTAAAAATCACTGAGTGACCCAGTGCAAGAGCAGGTTTGCATACTTAGCTCCATTTAATTTCATGTTTCCATGTCTGCTCTTTTATCACTGTTGCTAATTACATCCTTGAGCATATTCCTGCCAGCATACTGTTTCTGCTCATCTTCTTTTTGCCAGGGACTGTTGCAACAAATTCCATTGCTTTTTCTTGGGGATTCCTCCATTGTCCAAAGATTACTTCTGTCTCATCCTGGACAGACTTCCTCCAGACCCTGGGACAAAAAGACAAAGAGGGATAGTGAAAAAACAGGACCACTTCCAACAGAAGCAGAAGAAAACTTCTTGACAAGATGATCTCACTTCATTCAGGGAAAAAATGTTCCTAAAATAACAGGAAACCAATTTCTGCTTAAATGAGCCTCAGCAAAAGCCTTACATGAGAGATGTTTCCTAAATCCAGTCCCTCGGAAAGGTGAGCACTGCACTCACCAGGGCCTATTGATTTCTTGCTAGAGCCTCAGTTCTGCAGAAACCAACATTTCCTGGAAATACCAATGCTAAAAAATAGATCATTTTGTGGAGGATTTGGACTTGGCCAAACCCTGCAACTCCTGGCTGGCTAAAATGCTGAATGTTGATTGTTTGGGGCTTTTGCCAATAAGATGCAATGCAAGCATTTTCTCAGCATATCTAATAAGTACTATTTCTGTGTGACCTTTTTTTTCAATGAAAATGCAAAATAGATTAAAATAAAGCAGAAAAATAATTTCCTATGCTATTCGGAAATTATTCTGATCCTTGCTGCTTACTGCAACAGTAAGGACAGATGTTTCAATTATCTGGGGGAATTTTTTTTCCTCTGTGTGTATTTTGTGTGAGGGTTTAGGTTCTGAGGGCTTTGTTTGTTCACTCTTAAACAATTTTTGCCTTAAAAGCTGATCTGGTTGGTTTCCTGTGGCAGCAGGGTAGAGCACAAGACAGAACTATCTCTGTTAATCACAGGGTACTACTGCAGTTCAGTCATGTTGTAGGATGCAGACTAGAAATGTCATAACAATCCTCAGAGTCAGTTTATCAAAGAACCACTTAATGTAATGTACATTAAACATCAGCTACTGAACATAAGTTCACATTAATTTCAACCTAAATGGAATCACAATGCAAATCCTCTGCCTTGTTACAGGCTGCAAAAGGAAAGCTGCAGAGAAGTAGATTTGATTAACCAAATACACCACATAGAAAAATGTCCTGCTCTGCCCAGAGCTCTATGTAGGCAGCTCCCTGATGAAAATACCAAATGCTGTAATTACCTGGCAGACAAAAATTTGACTCAACAATTTTTGACTCAAAAATTTGGACCATCCCTCCAAGGTTTTACAGATAACTGGGTAGGTGATTTCCAGGTAACTGGAATCTGGATTAAAGTAGACTGGTATCTTCATCTGATATGGTCATACTGCAGTTTTATTTGTTTTTTTTTTTTTCTGATTTAGTGTGGTTTAAGAGCAGCACACATCAAGGTGAATTCACACAATTGGAATTCAAAGGAAAATACTCTAAAATGCTGTAGTGGCAATACAAGTTGAAAGCCAATCCTTAATTCATTTAAGTAAAAGTTATTTCAGAAATAAAACCATATTTAACATCTCAACCTAATTACAAAATTAATGAATTAAATGTATGAAATGTGTTTGGAATTTCTCTAGGTTTAATACTTCCTAGACTCTCTGTGAGCAATGTCATTGGAAAATATTGCATATAATAGGTTAAAAGTGGCTGAAAAATCAGTCAAATATGTCTAATCACAGAATAACATCAAATTCAATTTACCTTTTATGCAAATAAGTATAAAGACACCTGAACAGTATCACTGAACATTGTAATCTACTGCACAAGTGAGAGGGCAATAAAATCAGACCTATATTAATTAATAATAAAAAATAATGGGCAGGAGCTGGCCTATTAGGATTCACCTTAGAAAAATCCATATCAGCCTAAACCAGACCATTCTTGGCTCCTTTTCCTGTACTGAGGTGTGAACACTGGGAGCCAGCCCTGCAGACACAGTGACCTGCAACAGCAGCAGCACCAACCTCCTGCCACCCCTACGGCTGACAAAACCTCCTGAAGGACAAGATTCTAACTATAAGGAATCTCCAGGCATATGTTCAGAAGCTTCCATGCTGGTGGTGTTGATTTGTGATTTTAATGCCTGACAGTTATCGCAAATCATTGCATTTCTGACTTGTGCTTATTTATGGCCAACTCCAAATCAATGAAAATCTTAGAGAGTTACTGGCTACTGTCTGAAAGAGTAGGAATAAAGTGAATTTTATGGTGGATTAATAACTATGATCCAGTGGTTAATCCCTTACAACACAATCACAAGCATAGCCATTGCTTTCCAGTATTCTTGCCAAAGAAACTAAGTGTTAATAATAGGCAATTTCACTCTTGCCTCTGGTTTAAACCATTGCTGGAAGGCAGAAGGAAGCTTTTAATTTTTTTTTCTTTTCACAAATTATAAAATCTGCAAATTATTAGAGTGTAAATTAACAAGTTTCTACTGTGCTAGTTTATGTATATTTAAATCCTATTTTATTGGCTCTTAATTAAATACATATAAGGAACCTCAGTTTGAAATACCATCACATTCTCCTAATCCCTTCATTATTTTCTCTACACAGTCCTTTTCTGATTTCCCATTTCAAATTGTTTTCTTTGTAAGCATCTTAAAACTAGCTTTTACTATTTCTACTTTCTAATTGCAAGAACTTTAAGATATTAATTTGTCCTAATACAGCTTTCTTCTTTGCAAGTACTGTTTCTAAACACATGAGAACTAAGGTGAAAGGCATAAAGACCTTACTATAAACCATTAAAGAAATTTGCATCAGAAGCAGAAAAGAGCTCAGATGAAAAGGGAGCTGATGGACTCTGTTTGGACAAGGAAATGAGTTTCTTAGGTATAAAATGATTTTCGAAACAGTGATAAACTATATATATAATTTAGTTCAAATTCAACAGATACCTTTGGCTGAAGAAAAACAATGAAGGGAAAGGCTCAGAAATGCCATAGCCATTATTTCTGAAACACCTGCATTCTTTCAGGCCAGACTGACAAGCAGATGTTGGCCTTCCTAGACTCTGCCCTGGTTGCCCAGGCACTGCAAGGGCAGCCCTAAGTAGGGCCAGGATGCACATCCTGCCATTTCTTCTCTTACTGATGATTTACTTGGCATGGCAACACTTAAATTAGCAGGTCAGAGGCAGAACCAGGGGATGGACACACATCATTCCCTTACTCTGGTTGTGATTGTCCCTTCAGATCCTCTGGGAGCTACTCGTGGACATCACCTCCTAAACAAATAACAAGCTTTTGCCAGTCCATTTGCTTTGTCAGAAATGGACCTCCTCCAGCAGCTATCAAAGGGGTTTAATGTCCAGGCAGAGGAAAGGAGTAGCAAAAACCAATAATATTTTCACTCAGTTGAGCTGCAACTGCAGGAGGATGTTGGAGGATGTTCAAAGATGCCTATTTGCAGCTTAGGTACCAGTGCAAAATCAGCGTCTAAGGGGGCATGCTCAGAGATACACAATCCACTTGCAGGCCTTGTCCTTATGGATGCACACTTTTATTTTCTGAAATAACAACAGCTAAGTTTGACAAATCTGTACGTCACAACTCTTCTTTTTTTTGCATTTAATGGAACTGTTTGTTTAGCTGGAAAAGATAAGTTATTTCATGAATAAAAGCATTCCTCTATTCCTAAATTATCTATAAACAGACTGACTTTTATAAACTCATGGATTATTCATGCATAAAAATCCTCTATTCAAATATATTACTGCCTACAGTCTCTTTGTTTACTACATGCTGCTCTTACAGCTTCAACTATTTATGTCGTACTCTATTGTAAATCACATGGTATTGTTTCTGATCCAGAGCTGGATGAATGAAAATGTTATAAAGGAGAAGAAAAATGAGAGACTTTACCATGAAGATGAAGCATTTTTGGAAGCCACCTTTCAGAGAAACCATACACTTAGAGTCTCATTTGTGTAACTCAAGAGAAAGACTAAGGTAGAGTAAAAAATCCTCAATCATTCAGGCAGCATAATATTTAAATTTTTGCAATATTCCTGTAAGTCCAACTATTTTGCTTCGATATTACAGGGAACACATATGTTGAAGGAAATACAGTAAAACCTAGGTCCCTGGAGCTCAAATTTAAATCCTTTACACACAACAATAGTAAAATGAGACTGAAATGGGGAAACTGCAATCTGTTCTTGGTTTGCAGAAGCTTCTGTTCAATTCATTTACTGAACAGCAAATCTTCTGCACTACAGCATTAATGAGAATAGATACAAAAAGCTTTCAAACTTAAACAAAGAAATGGCTGCTACTTTAGGGTATTTTCAAGCATTTCCCAGAGATTAACGTATGAGGCAGATGCTCGAATACCAGCACACAATACTTTAATTTAGTTCAGCATCTCTGCAGGCAGTGGCTTCTCCATTACTGCTGGCTCCCAGAACACCAGAGAATGTTATTGCAGGGCACTTTTAGATTAAAATCCCCAAATAAGCTGTTAGACTTTACACACATCAATCTTTTGTAAATACAATATGGCAGATTTAATTGGTTTTACTTTCATTTTATACCAAATGTTACTATCTATTATTTAAGAAAGCTATTTTTAAGAAGACTCGTGAAAAGGATTAGAAAGCAATTCCATAAGCGATAAAATAGGGGCAGAGTGTTATTATGGAGGAATGTCAGCAAGCGCATAGCTAAGGTTGTTTACTCAATGCCAAATAATCATCTTTGGAAGTTGAAATAATAAACTTAAGTCTTGCAAGAAATGGAGGAGTTATTGAAGCAGTGGAGGAAATTGGAAAAAAAACCCCCCACATTAAATGAACCCACATAACAAATATTAACATGATGACAATGAATGTTTTATCTAAAAGAGTGAGGATGAATAATGCCTGGCTAATAGTGACTGACTTGATCTGCAAAGCTCAGAATGGAAAGCAGCTTCATGGAAACTGAGGTAGTTGAACACATGGTCTCAGTTTGAACACCAGTTAAGCCTGAAAAAAATATTTACAAGCTGGTCTTCTGTTGATTTTCTGTGAACAACACTTTAGAGTTATAAATTTCTAGTTAGAAAGGATGTCTGACAATGCAGATGAGTGAACATGGAGAACATTAAATCTTATTTACAGCTGTGCAGTTATTCAAGACTATTTTCTAGTTTTATCCTGTTGCACTGCTAATGCTCAATACAGTATCTATTTGGAACAATACCCACACATCCACATATAAAAATACTTCAGTTCAAAGCCTCAAGCACTTCAGCTAAGGAAGAAGGTCTGTACCTCTGAATGACCTGTCCTTTTCCCCAGAGGACCAAACAACACACAGGCAGATATATGTATTCAGCAGCTGGGCTGCATTTTTGTCAGAAAAGCTTTAACCTTTGCTGGGCAAAATGAAGTGAAGCAGTTACAATTTCTGAGAACATTATCAAGAAAAAAGATATTAATTAAAAAAAAAAAAAAAAACAAACAACCAAAAAAACCCAAAAACCTGTGTTAAAAACAAAACCATATTAAAATTCTCTATATACATATATTTATTGATCAACATCTTTTTTAGCAGAAGGTTTTCAAGCTCTCTGGGAGGACTGCTACTCAGGTCCAGAAAGGGTATGTAAATAAGAGGACTTGAAAATCTGAGCTTTTCCTTCAGTAAAGAAGTTTCCATACAGTCCTGTTTCACCTAATTATAGACTTCAGGCCCAACATGGAACAAATTAACATAGCTCTGTAACTTATTGGACAGCTGACCTTCCACTGACCTAGCAGGGTAATAGAGTTTCAAGAGTGAAGTTTTCTGCACTCAGATATCCATAAGAATGAGTTAAATTCAGAATGTTTCATTTACCTGTGTCTATTCCGAATCTGAAATCCTGACAATATTTTTTTTTATTGTTCACCTCCTGAGGGACAACATAACACTTGCTCTCTGACTTCTTTGTCTCTGGCACGTTCCTCTCCCCACTCAAATGGGTTTCCTCCGCCTCCTGCTTCTTGCAGAGCTTACAAAGATGTCTGTGCACACTCTTCCTCCCTCTTTGGCAGTTCTGCTGGCTCTAACTTCCACAGCAGGAAACTCACCTTGCTAATAAATCAAAGAGCAATGGAAGTGGTGACTCATCACCTTCCTGTAAGTGGTTAAAATAAAAATGGGCTATGGTCATTTCTGTGGTTTCCACTCTTCTCTTCCTTAAGCTCTACTGCCCCCACCCCCATGCTGTAGATTTTATCATCTCCCTGAGTTATTTTCAGCTTTTAGCACAACATATTAAATCTGCTCTGCTTGACTTTGTCATGTCATTTGATCCTGCCTTCCCCTCTTATGTGCAGCCCTCATTGGTCTTCTGTGTCATTAAAGTCTCTTCCTTTATTACTCTTTCACCAGGGGTCAAATCATGGCAGGGACTATCACCTGGAATATCCCTCTTTTTTTCTGATTACCAGAAGTGAAAGTTTCATGCAATAAAACCCAAATGTCCCCAGTACATAGTGAATTTTCTGCCAGCCTTATGGCAGGACTGCCTATGTCTCCAAATGTGATCCTACCAGCTCCAGAATGCCCTTTGATCACAAGAATCCGTAGCAAGCAAGGCATTGTCTATGAGTACATATAGAGGCTATGACCAAACTCTCCGGCAGCTCCAGGAGGAGAACTGGTTTTTGTCACATTACAGGTGTAAGATGGCTGCATCCAGCCCTTGAGGCATTCAGAAAAGGTGGAACAGCAAAATAGCTCTGTAAATAGAGATATATCTAGGAAAAAAATAACTTCAAGCTTTAAAACAGAAAGCATTTTCTTTCTCTTTCAAATACCACAAACCAGCAGATTTCAGAGACCTTCATGATCCTGTATTGACAATACAGACCCCTGTATTCACCATTTAAGGGCTCCAAATTCTCTCAGAGTTAAGCTTTGCTACTACAATGCCATCTGCTAGTGCAGATATGCCACACAGATTCCTCAGGAAATTAGCAGAGCTGCTTCCAAGCACAAAGCTGTGTGCTGGAGCAGTCCCATGCAGAGTGCTCTGAGCTGCACCGAGCTGCCTCATGCACTTCCTCGTGGTCAGGCTCTGGTGAGAACTTCATTAGTTCATTCCAGAATCTAGATCCTGTGTTAAAGCTTAACCAAACAAAACTCCAGCTTATAAAAGAAAGCTTACAACAGCACAGTGAAGATTTTCCTGCTTGTTTTCTTCTGCCGAACTGAGATCAGTATTTTGAAGTTGAAGCACGGTGTGCATGAAAGCCAAGCCAGGCAGAAGAGATGTTCTTAACAATAGAAGGTATGGGCCAATCCTTAATTCTTCTTGGCTCTGCCTTCCAGGAAAGTGAAATGTGTCTGTCCAGCCAAGGTTTCAGCCTCTCCATGTTTAGTTTAGCCAGGAGATGCTGCCCACAGCTGTCTGTTTCTAAACCAAGTGCAACTGCACTGCACACTGTGGTCTCGAGGGACACTGGGGGCTCCAGGGGCCAGAGGACAAGGCAAAGCTTAGCCCTGGAACTGAGCCAGCTGCCATGGCACTGCCTTGTGTCCCCAAAGCCAAGGACACACAAAACAACATGAAAATGTGTGCCTTTCCTCGCACAGTGCCAACTCCCTCCAGCCATGGACCTGTCTTGCTCCATCCAGGTTCTCTTTGCTTTGGAGATTTAGCCAGCCCTCTAACATTTCTTTGATTTGGGTGTTTAAAAGAATAATTTAATATTCTTTTCCATCTTCCTAGATTTGCATGGGTTTTATATTATTTATCTTTTCCGCTTGATTAGCCAGCTGAAAAATCAATAACAGTGTATTTTATCATAGTTGCAGAGGAGCCCTCTGCTGTGCTAAGCTGCTATTTTCGGAACTAGAGCAGTTTGTGAATCTATGTAAGTAGTTTGGCAAGCTTCTCTTTCTGCCTTTGCCCTCCCTCTTGCTTTGGACACGACACAGAAATCTTTCTGTGCCTCTGCATGGTGAAAATTGATATAAAACAGCTTTGGTCATTTTAATATACTTTTTTTTTTCCTGCTAAGAAAGTTAATACCATGGAAAAAACTCGTCAGGAGGATCAAATGTTTGTGCAGGACGTCATGCTGCTCTGGTGTGCCAGCTCTCCAAGAGTCTATAAGGAAGCCAGCCAGACAGGCTCTGAAGCCTGCACCCTGACCCCAGTGACCCTTTAATTTTTCAAAGTTTATCTAGCCCCATCCCAGCAGTACTTGCATTGAAACCAATCCCTCTGCTCCTGGATTTTTTGGCAGAAGGTGACTTCCTTCATATGGAAAAGTGTTTAATACCAATTTAATGGTCTGTCTAGCCACTGTAAGCCCCCAACCCCCTCCCTGAGTCTCCCACTGGCTAGAAATTGGGAAATAATATGCTTGAAATAGCCCTAATTCTTCTCCTCAGTGATAGTTGTTTTTCTAATAAGCAATTTTCTGAAAAAGTCCTAGAGGAGAAACTATTAGCTAAAGAGTTGAATGACATCTTTAATAAATTCCTTTGCATGTATATAAAACTTAATTTTTTTCATTTAAAAAAATCAGTTTTTTCATTATTTCTTCTCTTATACATTTGCACAGTCAGGGAAGGGCCCCAGTAGAACCCAAAAGGTTTTCATTTTATTAGCACCAGAAAAGCAAATCACATTTATGCAAATACACTTCTAAGTCAAAAAAAAAAAAAAAATCTAGGTAACAAATTTATCTTGATTGTAAAAAGAAAGACCTTGGCACAATGCCAACAAAAAAATCCTAACAAAGAGGGAAATAGAAAGGAAATTGGGAGATGCCATAGTTTTCCTAAAGCAGTAAGTTTGTTGCTGTAAGAAATATCTTGGTTCAAAGGAAGCTGCAACTGTCCTTTGAGATAAGGAAAGGTCTGAAACTTTACAGCAGGGTTGCTGTGTCAGGGGACACAGTGCAGCCTCATACCTCCCCCGGGCAGGGTCAGGATGGGGAGAGTAAAACCGCGGCCCAGAATCAGGGGATAGATGCAATAGGTTGGCTGTGGGTGAGCTTCAGCATGCTTTTAGTCAAGGCCCTGCACTGAACAACCCTTCCTTCTGCACTTCGGGGATGCAGGGACCAAAGCTGTTCTAACAGGGATTTCAATTGCTTCCTAGCCTCAAAACGCTGACCCAGCCCTCAGCTGCACACTCCTCCAGAGCTGTGAATATCAGCAACATCCTGTGCCTTAAGACACGTCAGAGAAGTCCATCCGAGGAATCATGAAGGTGCTGCCTGCAGTCTACACAAACTCCCATTTGCACTTACACCGCTTAGTTTTCCAGGAAGAGGGAGATACATTTAGATAGGAACAGTGAACAAACCCCCACAGTTTAGTGGAATAAGCTGCCCTCTGTTGTGCTGTACTGCTGCAGGGAAACATTTTGGCTGTGGCTGCGAGGGATTCCATGGCTTGTGCTGCTGCAAAGGGTAATCTCTCTTATCCCTTTGGCGCAACACAACACATTGGAAACTATGGAAGGAAGAATGAAAATATTCACATGGATTCTGTCTATAACATTTTTGAAGTTAGAATTTTCTTGAGTGAATAAAAACCTAACTGAAAATCTAGAGTGACTGCGGTTTTTTCTCTTTTTAGAAATACAAGTGTGTTCAAATAATTTCAAAAGTCAGAGAATCTGGCACTACCAGTCAAACAGGGGAAGTACTAAGCAGGATAAGACACAAAGGTTTGCAATTCCCATCATCTCCAATACTGACCCTCCACAAACATCTACAGCATCTTCCTGCAGCTGAAAGAATCCCATCTCATTAACAAGACCAAAGAGTTGCACTCAAAAATATTACAATTTTATGTCATTTTTTACCTCTTTGGGAGTGATCAAGGAGAAGTACCATATCAGCCACAGAATCCCACTGGACTTCAGTCTGAACCCTAATCTCAGACTGAGGCCCAATGATAAAAAAAAATTGCTTTCTTTCATGTGGCTGCTGGAGACGAACATTTTCAGAAGTGGAGGAATGAGAGAGATAGGAAAGGGAGGAGAACATGAAGAAACACGAAGTTCAGATGGAGATTTCCTGGACTTTTTGATGTCTCCTTTTTGATGAAGACTTGCCAATCTTCACTCTGAGACCCACTGCTCTGTCTCATGGTCTAGAGCTTTTAAGCAGTGCCATCATCTACCTTTGAGGAAGGAGTTCAGACTTTATTTCTTTGGCAACAAACAATATGCTCATCCCTAATCCCTTTTCTAAATACCACATCGTGGTACAGCCTTGGAATTATGTCAGTCTCAACACACCATATGCGCTGATAAACTGAGTACAGCTCACACTCTGTAACCACAAAGAATCTAAAGAGATGAGCAAGGGAAGCCATTTCTGGAAAAATGGCTCCAAATGACCAAATGAAATAAAAGTTTCTTCAGAAAAATGCAGGTTATGATAACCATGATGATGTAAGTTTGGATATCCAAGATTATGAAAATACCCAATCAGTTCCAGTTGTGCAATTGGTTTTTTTTGCAATTTCTCTAAACCCATCACATTAGGCACTAATGAAATTGGAGGAAAGGGGTGGAACATTATGCTTAGGTGTGGTTTGGAAGTTTATCTAGAATATATGTAGTGAGTATTCTATGTTTCTTTAATACTGTGAGCTGGGGTTGTGGTATTATGCAATCATAACTACTTTGCTTGCTTCTTTGGGGTCCCACAATTAAGCTTCAAATAGTTCAGCTGCGCAGTTTCCCCCACTCTCATCCTTTCACTGCTAAGTGCTTTTTTCTTACCCCCAGAGATCAAAGAGATGTTTTTGTGGTTTGCTGTTCCCTCCACATTCCCACTCCCTCCTCTCTTCCTTCCTTCCTCTGCCCTCACTGCAGCACATCACCCAGCAGCCCCAGGCATTAATCACTCACACACTCACCCCAGCCACGTTCAGATGAACTCATGGAGTCAATATCCTGCCCTGGACTTTACCCTGTGCTTCAACAGCTCCCTGGCTCTCACTTGCAGTGCACTGAATTCAGTACTGGCTTCACAATTCTTGTCTGGCTGTTTGTCTAATTTTAAGGTTTGATTTTGATTCTGAGTCAAATCAAGTGCATTTGAGAATTTGATAGAGACTATGAGTCTAGTAGGTAAATGATAATTTTGGGAAATGTCTCCAGATTGCTGTTTTCCTGGACTTTGCTGCCACCTCATTCCCACAGTGTCTTGATGGGCTAAAGTTAGACATTTGATTGGAACAGGGCAACAGCTTTATTTTCCAAACCAGAGAATCTGGGTCAGCTAAGGAATAAGAGGACAGACTTCATTTTACAGGACATCAAATATAAAACCCACTTCTCAGAGCAGACTATCCTCCCATTAGGCTAATTTAGGTTAAGTTTTACCAAACACTAAAATAAATGAGCTACAGCTCCTTTCCTGGCATGATACTGGGTAATGGTCAAATGAGAGTTTGGATCAAAACCAGCTACAGCAGACCATGACAGACCTCACCTACTGCTTATTTCTTTTTATCCCATCACATTAAGCACACTTGCACATTATAAGAAGTTTCCAATAAAATGAGTTTGCACACTTAGAGGTTTCCTCACAAGCATTTGGTTTTCCTGCATTAGTATACACATACCTTCTGCACTGTTTTGCCTATGAGGTCATACAGTCAAAAAGTAACTCATAGCCAAAGCAAAACCTGCACTGATCTTTTTTTTCTTCCTTTTCAGGCAGATTGAATGATTTTTTTCAAAGGCATCATTAAATATTACTTGTGTACCATTCCACAAAGAATCCTTGTACATGGTGCATTGCAGCATTTAATATTCAAATTCCCAGCTATTCTGGCTGGACTCTCAGGTGTGTGGTGTGTTATGGGCTTCCCCAGAGGATAAGCAGAACCTTCATCTCCATTGTGATTATTCATAACTATGTTTCTAAAATTTTCTGTCACAAATACATCTGTTATATAACACTGTTAAAATTGTTGTTAAAGTAAACAGCCCTGTCAAGACCTTCCCTTGCATTTATTTATACAAAATAAATTTAGAGAAAGGAAACAAAAGAACAGAGTTAAGTAGAGTTAACAGTTAAAACCACATATTGTAAATCTCCAAATATTGTTTTTCTGCTTTGCAATAAAAATACCAAAAAATACAGTGTATATGAAGCCAAGGTTAAATAACTCAAAATATTATGAATAAATCAGCAAATGAGTTTGTGTAAACATCACCTCTCAATCCGTGTGGAGAATACATCAGGCATATTGAGAATGCACAGTCACTTCCATAGGAAGTCCCCCAATTCCTGCCTCAGGATTTTTCATTCTACAGCACATGTGGATGGCATTGTCCTGCTCTTCAGCTTGCTTGAAATTGTTTACAGTATATTATTACTTCACTGCTAATAAAGGACACAGTGCAAGAACCCTGCCAAACAGTATTTTTGGTAAGGCAGAATAGGCCTTAGTTCTAAGCATATCAACAAAAGAAAAAAATTACTGTCAAGGGACAGGGTTATTTTCCCAAAGGAACATCTGTTCCTAACACATCTCATGGAAATACATACAATAAACCATAAGTTCAAAACAGAAACTGTATTCAAACACTGCCCAACAGAAGTCCATGATCCCTGGAAAACTTCTTTTAAATCCCCAGCAACCCGTGGGCTCGAAGAGAACCATTTCCTCTGTATACACTGCAGCTCTTCAGAACTGCAGCCATTTGGCAGTGGGTTTGCAAAGCCACAAAAGGATGGGAATTAGCCTTGTCAGCATCTTCCCTAGCTGCAGAATGTAGCTCAATCCTTCATCCTGCCAAAAATCAGTTGTAAAAGCCAGCGTGACAGCCGAGAGGAAGGTAATCCTCGCCAGCTGTTTCCAGCCGGAGCCAACCACATCAGCAGCACACAGCAGGCACCAACATGCACCATACCTGAGAGTGGGGAAGATGAAGTCTGATTCCAGGATCAATAAAGTGCCTTGAGGATGCTGACAGTGTTTAGCTCAGTTCAGCCAGCTGATCCAACTGAGGCTGCAGTAATGTGCCGGCCACGTGTGGCTGCAGGACCTCAGTACCAGGAATGGGAAATTTTCATCAACCTTCAGACACTGCAGAAAAATTCTAACTTTTTGCAGAACTGCTAACCAGAGTATCGGAGCCTAAACATGCCTCAAACCTTGATTAAAAATCAGATTTTATTATTAGGTAGGCCAAAAAGCAGGGTTTTCCCCTTCCCTTCAGTGTCTTAGCTACTGCCTGCCCACACGCATTCTGAGGCATGAAAGAGAAGTACCGACTGAGGCACAACAATTCACCAATAATTCACACCATGTTCAATTAAACTCGGGGGGCAGTTGAGACCAAACAGCTTGCTTTGTCTTTCCAGTGCTTTTGCTGATAGTAAATTTAGGGATGTCAGATCTGTTCCTACTTGTTCGTCTGATTGTCCTCCTTCACACATACTGAAACAACAAAAGAGTTCTCTAACACGTGTGCAGAAATGGTGAAGGCTTACTGTTGTCAACTGAATATTTTTATTAGAGGGATAATTAACTGTTTCTAAGAGCTTGGCTTTACTACAAAGATAGCAAGTCAGGGTAAGGGTATTGAGTTTCCTCAGTTATCAATCAGTAATTTCTGTTCTAATGCTGCAAAATGCGCCTTTGAGGCATTCTCTTCTCCTGCTGCTGTTCTGCTCACGGGAAAAAGTGAAGACTTTTTCTTATGTCATACTCCATTACACCACACAGCTTAAGCTACATGCTCCTGCTATACTAAATGCACCATTCTACTCATCTACACAGATAACTAAATTTAATTACATTAATAATTGTTGTGGTTTATAGTACATTGCCAAAATTTACCTCCTAGCTTGTTAGACCTACAATTTAATTAGCAGCAGTGAATTTTAAATGAATGATATTATCTAAACAATAATTGAAGGGGGTTTGCTGTTGTTTCTGCACCACCTAAACAACATAAACAAAATAAACTATTTTCCTCAGTGCACTAGTCAGAAGTGAACCTGTAGCCCAGATACTTGTAGCATAAGGAAGAGATTCCTTTGGATTCCCTGACATCAGTTTTGAGGGACAGCTACAATACAGAAATTTCTCTGAGTGCCAGCATTCCTCCAAGTTTAGTTTTATCTGATTTGCAGTAAATCCACAATGGTCTTTAAACCTTCCATAAGGTCCTGGGCTGAACCTATATTTCCAACATTTGCACTCACCTTGAGCTTTTTGTTTCTGATACACAACAGGCAGAAGCCTCTGTCAGGTCCATTCCTCCCTCATATAAGCAACTCCAAATCTCCTTCATTCATTTGAACCCAAACTAAATCCTCTATATCTCAGACATGAAGATGACAATGCATGCTTGTCATTCTCTTGTAATCAACACAACCTTAAGCTTAGGCAAACTCTGATTTTAGCCAGCTGGTAATCACTATTCAGTCCTCTACATTAACTATATTAGCCATATTCACCCATAAATTTCAACAACTAGGAAAAAAAGTCACCTCAAAAACCTTAAAAACAAAATAAACACAAAACCCACAATGTTTCTTAATCTCATCAGTCCCCCAGGTAGGTATTTTGTTGCTGTTGTTCATGAGGTGGGTTATTTGTGGGAGGGTTGGGTTGGTTGGCTAGTTTTGGGTTGTTTGTTTTATTGGTTAGTTTGGGCTGGGTTTTCTTGGAGGGGGTGGGAGAGGGGTGCCTTTATGCAGCTTACAGGTCTATGAATTACTTATGTCACCTTTTAGCTTAAAAGATATATCTTCAAGATGTTTACTATTCATCCTTATGGTACTAAATCACGCTTATGAATGTTTTCAGTTTTGCAGAGTGAATGGTCTGTGGAATCAATAAAGTAATCCACCACAAAGCCTAATTAACTCTCTCTCATGACTGCACTTACAGCAACATCTTCACTTGAGAAAAATGAAACTAAACAAATTGGCCTCAAACATTTGCACCAAAATACAGAGGAGCAGTGAGTTACAGTAAAAAGCATAAAGAATCTTCTGGATACAGAAAAGAAATAGATTACAAATTGTTCAGTACACTCAGAAAGGAACTGTGTTGGAAACACATAAACACTAGAAAAGCAGCTACGAAGATCTCCACCAGTGCATGCAGGTGACATATGCCTGAACCAGGGAGGGGATGTCTCTCCTGTAACTGAGCTCGTTTGATTCCTGCAGTGATAACTCAGTTTGTTTCCCAAAGTGAGACTCCAGGAATAATAAAAGGAAGCAAAACAAATGTCCTTTGCCAGCAGAACAGTGGTGATTTCTCACTCTGCCAACATCACATTAGCTAATATTACTGCAAGTGGCTTTTCAGCTCTTCCTTGGCATGAGCGTATGCCTGACAATAGAAAAAGAGCAGAGGACAAAGCCTGAAGCTGATATGTTTGCCAAGTCATCTTGCTCAAGCCAAAAGGAGGAATGTTCACCAAACTAACATCTTGCTCTGCTTCAGCTTCAAGTGGCCTGTCATTTCTGGGGACATTTTAAAGAATATATGCAAGTTGCACAGTGGCTGCTGGGGAGCATTGCTGCTGTGCCTTTTGCATGCTATCTCACTGCCACCTATGCAACAAAGCTGCCTGGATTGCTAAATTAGACAATGACAAGGATATTGAACATCTGTAAGGCTCCAGGCCTGGCAGAGGGTTGACATCTTTTACACTTCAAGGTAATGACCTGCAGTTTTATGTGCTTTCTGAAGGCCACAGCCTGATTGCTGAGGACAGCAATACACCATCACCCACCATGCCTCATCAGTTGTGATTACAAGAGGATTACTCAAGAAGAATTTCCTCAGATCAAGAACATGATTTATTGATCAATTGCAAGAGGAAATAATCCCCCCCATTTTTACATTTGAATTCAACAATTCATTTCTTAGTACTGGGCATTTAATAATAATGATGAACATCTGAGTTCCACAGAAATTCCATTTTCAGGAACAAATCTCAACTGGCTTCGAAATCAGTCTTTCAAAATCTCAAAATTTGTATCTCAAAATTTGGACAACCAAATACTACTAGACTTTTCTGAAATATTTTTCCTGTTTTTTGATCACATTGATAAATAATTGCATCTCATTGATCTCACAGTGTAAACAAAATGCTCGTTAGTAAAATAAGTCTCAAATCAAAACATATCAGGAGTATCTTCCTTATAAAAGTAAAACAGCACATCAGACTATACACTTCTACTGGTTATGAAAAAACTGGCAACTGAGTAGAAAAAAAAAGGCTGAAATTAATTGGTCTGAATAATTTACACACTAGATTCTGGGAATTTATTTGATCTGGAACTTGCATAGGAAAACTGAAGGAATGCAAAAACCACTTGGGTATCAACTGCAGGGTGAGTTTCAAACAGGTGTCTGAAAAATAACATTTCCAGAATGAATCACTGCCTCAAGCATACCATTGAAGACAGAGAAAAGGTAACCCACAAATCAGTAAATCTCCCTTTAATGCCAGTTCCATGCCCTATATCCAACTCCTACATTGTTTTGAGAATGAAGACAGGTTCATACATAACCACACTCATTTATACAGTATCTCACAAGCTTATCCCAAGACATGTGCCCCAAGAAGATCAGCCTCACTCAATGAATGTACAACTATGGCTACTAAGCCCATTCTTTACCATAAAAGCTCACCTCAAACAAAATATTTTGAAAGGAACTACAAATTTAAACCCAGATACACTCCGAAATTTAGTTTACTTTTCTTTCTAGTGTACTTCAAAACTGTGTGCTGAATTTTCTTGGAATCCAGATGCGCTAATACATGTAGGAAATCCAAATCTTGCATCTTTGCAGTCTTAAGTTCATTTACCAACATGCAAAATTATACAGAGGTTTTTCTCTGTGCTGCACCACACTGCATCATCAACCCCTGAAATATTTAGGAAAATATTCCGTATAAAATTCTGGTTAAGCAGCTACAACTCTCATCCAGTTAAAGGAATTCCTTCTGTTGCAAAAACTAAGGTCTGTGCTGTTAGGATAGATTTTCCATATACCCATTAGAAAAACTTTCACTGTTTAAAGTGTGCCATTTACCTCATGAAGGCAAAAAAAAAAATTACCACCACACTACTTAATTAACAAATTCTCATTATTTGTGCCTCGTCTAAATTGCAAGTAAAGCCAATGTAATGAGATTCAGCTACTGTTTACCCCACTCTGCTGATTTTGGGGAAACCATTTTTATACTCATTTCTGCATCCCAGGGTAACAATGCAGAGCTCAGAGATGCACAGGTGAGGTGCCAAGCCAATGTCCTCAGCAGTGATACAGCGGCAAAATGGGTATTCAACTGTTTCTCTGTAAAAGCAGAACAAAGAGATGATTTTGGCTGTATACTGCTTAATTAGAACTGGCTCTCCCTAGGGAAAGCACAATCTCTGACACTTCACCTGAAGGCAAATTCCAGGATCCTGTACAGAAAAGCTCATCAGGGGAAATGAGGCACATCCTGTTTACTTTTCAGCTCACTTAGCTCATTAACATCCATGTACACAGACACCTCACCAAATCTGGGGTATTTTATGCATTCTTGCAATACAGGTTTGTAGCTATAGTACTTAATAATTTGGGGGGGTTGTTTATTTGGTTGTTATTTGGTGCTGCATGGTTTGGGGTTTTTTCTTTGATATACTTGGTTGGTTGGTTTGAGAGGGGTTTTTTTGCAATTTAATGCCTATGCTTTTTAAGTGAGTCACTGTCTCAAAAGAATATCTGTTGCTCAAATAGATTCAATGAGGAGCTCAAAGGAGTGAAGCAGATGCTATGATGCAGTCCTTTTTCTAATATCACTCTAGATACCACTCACAATAAATGCCCTGCTTGTAGTATGAATTCCAGCTTTGTTTGTTTTTAAATAGTGATCACACCTTCTCCCCCCGCCCCGCCGTTTACTGAAGAGGAAAGAGTAAGTTAACATCACATTTTTTCAGTGCAAGAAATCTTGATCATGTTCCACTTCAAAGTCAATGTGTCGCTCAAGGTCTGACACACACACACACAAAAAAAAGCAAAACAAACAAACAAAAAAAACCACCATAAGAGAAAGATGGTTTATTGTGTCTTTTCTCCAAAAGCAGTAGTCCCCTTAACAAATCCTTCTAGATTTGAATGCAGGCCAAAACCCCAAACAAAAACTCATTTCAAAATGAAAATACAGAAATCCAGGCAAAATTTAATTAGTACTACAGAGCTAATGCTCAGTATTTGAGCACCAGCAATTTAGAGAGTGTGACTATACCCCAATCCCCTATCTTTTCCCTTCTTGTAGCCCTAGTGCTCTAATGAAACACATCCAGTTACAATTAACAGAGCTGACCAGAGTCACCATTCTGTTTTATCCAACAGAAATGAATTATGCAACAGGAATCACTGCCCTGCTTCCTCAGCCCCGGTGACACATCTGCTACACCGGAGCCAGCCCTGCCTGGGAGCCTGGGGAATGCTCTGCCTGCACCAGGGTCACCGACAGCTGCCAGCAGAGCACTGCTGAGAGTAACACGTCCCACAAACTGCTGAATAAATCCATCCCAGAATCTGGGACCGTGTACATTTTTCCTCAAAGCTGAATGAAAAGATGCTTTGCTTTCCCTTCCTATTAAGTTTTATTTTGCTGAGGCCCACAGCACACGCAGCTCAGTCTCGTCAACAGCTGTTTTTCCTTCTAAGCTTGCCCTGTCACTTAGGGATTTGAATTTTTGCTGATATAGTGTAATAGAATCTGCTTCCTGCTACACCACAGCGAAACAGATGTTTTAAAAATTGTGATAGCCCTAAAGCTGGTCTCTGCAGCAAAATCTGTCTCAGGCTAACTTTCCTTCTGTCACAAAACCAGACATTATATTTGTTTTCCTGCTGGTTGATTGAAGTAGGTATCAAACAAACATTTTAAATAAGATTTCTTTTTGGATGAGCAGGGAGTCACAGAAAACAGCAGCATGAGAAGGGAAATACAAAGATGCATATCAAACAAACTAGAAGAAGGTGCTCAAGTAGTCTCTGAGCTCCCCTTACTGCTCCCAGGCACAGGCATCAGCACCTTTGGCACTCCTGGCAGATGTCTGTCAAGCCCAATCTCACCATATTCAAGTGATTCCACAACAGCCCTAAGCAATCCATTCCAGCCACAAATTATCCTGAACAATTGTAAAGCTTCTCCTCCTATCTATGTCCTCATCTCTTTTGCTTTAATTTAAACTCATCAGTTCTTGTCCTGTCCCAAGAAGACGTGAAAAACCAGAATATTATCTTTTCAGCCTTCTTCAACTCCAGTCTACAAAACTAAGTTTGCTTTCATAGCTGGCATGTTCTTTTATTATCTTGACTGCTTGCCCCTGGTCCCTCTCAATCTGCTCTGTATCTGCTTTGCTCTATGGCGTCCAGGGCAGCCCAGCTGGCACAGAACCAAGCAGAGTGAGAGGCTTTTCTCTTGTATTTAACACACAATACTTTTGAAATGTACATCTTTACAGATGATGCTCTTAGGGGCTTTTTCCTCATAGTTTCCATTGTGACACAGAGAGGTCAGGATTGGAAGACAGCTGAACCTGTGAGATTGGATGTGCAGCTGAGCTAGAGCCTCACTGACTATTCCTGCTCTCACTGCAGATCCAGGTAACTTGTGGACCACACTGTCAGTATTCAAAGTTTTATGATCCAAGAAGTCTCCAGGAATACTAGAAAGAGTGAAATCTACACTCTAAACACACATGCTTTTATTTATATATAGCTCAATTCTCTTTAGCACCATTTGTGCTGTTTGGTCCTGGCACTGGCAATAGCATCAGTGCACTCTTCACAATCTGCAGAAGTAACCATCATTTCTCTCTTCCCAAGGCCTGGTCTTAAAAGGAGCTCAGCAATTGCAGCTTCTTCCTATGCAACCACACAATTGCCCAGTATGAGCATAAAACATTTTGCCTGTGGCTTTGGATAGGCACATACCCTCTCACACTGAGGAGTTATGTTTACCAACACACAGTATTTCTCCCAGCTCATGCACATTTGGATGATTCCTAAATAATTCCCCAAGAGTCTGGAGAGCCAATATCACCAAGCTTTGCTTATCAGTGTTTTTCCTCATCTTCTCCCCTGCATTTGCAGCACTCTTGAGTTTCCTACTCCTACTTCCAATCACTTTATCTTCCCACATAGTATTCCAAAACCATCAGAGGTTAGACTGTCAAGGCTTGATGTTTCATTATCTTTGTCCTACTCCCTAAATTTTTGTCTAAAATAAAAGCTTTAGGGAGGCTATTATGTACCAGGCTGCACATTCTTGTACCCTTCATGTCCTGTGCTTCACCCTCTTCACTGCTATAGTGAGGTTTATCTGTATCAAATTTGCTATTTAGACACACCCACAGCAGAACTTTTGGACTGAGTTTGAGAAATCTTGCAAGTTCTGCATGGAAAATTAAGAAAGGATGCCACAGCAAAATCTTTCCTTACAAAAATAAACAAATAAATAATTAAATAAAAATAGCTGCCAGATCCAGGGAAGCCATCCATTTAGAGTGACCAGATCTCCTTATCCAAACAAGGCAACAGCAAACACCAGCCAGAAGTGGATGCCTGCCTGACTCATTAAAATAAAGGGAACTATTGAGCAGTATGGTAATAATTCATTCAGCTGGAATAAACAGACATCTGGATCTGAACATTATCTGAGAAAATCCATTTCTCAAAGCTATCTTAGTAACTTCAGGAAGAAGCCTCGTCTTAGCTTGCAGTGACACGCAGGAGTAGAGGACACCAACAGGTACATGGCACATTTGGTGTTTTTATGTCATTTGCATCAGTACAGATGTCCCTGCAGAACAATGTGTATTTTGTATGTTCTAAGTCATGCACCGTTCATTCCATCCACTAGGAAGGAAACAATTGCACCATTCTATCCTGAGACTGAAATAGAAAGTAGAGTAGTCAACAAGAAGAAATTCCTAAATTATAAGAGCCAGGAATGACATTTTAATGTCTCATTGGAAAGATGAGAAAGGGGGAAAAATTCAGCTTAACCTAGATGTGGGAGAACCGGCCAAGGCAGACACCTTCAAAAGGCTCTCAAGCATGATCTGTTCTCCTGTTTATACTTCATCTATTTTCTCTCTCTCTTTTTATGTTCAATGTTCTTGTACTGGAATTCTACAGGTGAACCCCTTAATCCTCATATGCTGCAGGACTCCAAGCAAGGCTGCAGTTCCATCACTGGCATATTTTCCAGGTGTTTTCTCAAACCACAGCATGAATAAGCTTCTTGCAATCATTTTCTGGTAAGAGAATTCATTTTCCTTAATAACCAAGAAGACAAAACAAGAATTGTCCATCTGCTTTCACATGTCAGAAAAACGTTGGACTGAAATACCCCTCTACATGACTCAGATATGGAAACTCTTTGAAGCCTTACTATAAAATTTGTATCACATCACACTACAGCAGAGTGCAAAGCCTGTAAGGCATTTTTACCACTTTTGAGAAAGGTATTTCTATTCAAAAAAGTCAGTTACCTAATACAATGTGCCTACCCAAGAGTCCTAGTGAACCAGCCTCTCTTAGAGAAAATAAACAATTACATAGAGCTGAGAATAAAGCAAAAGTCATTAGTCTAGTCCATGGAAACAAATTGTAATATGAAAAAATATGACAATACTTGTAGTTCATAACTCAACAGACATTTTCATTTCCATAAAACACCAGGTGTGTCTACACAGAGAGTCTGCAGTCCCCCTTCCCTGGGAAGTCATCAAGAGTTTCCATTGACTTTTGCTGCCTGAAAAGTTCACTTAATGAAACAAATTAAAAGTCATAAAGGCACGATCCCAAAATAGTTCTGAAGAAACTGAGAGCAGACCAGAAGCAAAATTGAGAAAGTAGTTGTACATTAGAAGGCAGTTTGTGATACAGAAAGGAAAATGCAGGCAAAGGAGAGACCCCGGATTCTGCAGGCAACCCTGACAGAAAACCTGAGCACACACCACTGTGGTCTGGAAGAAAAAAAAAAAATTAATAAGTCAATAAATATGCATACAGATTTACTAATCTGTCTCAAAACATATACTTTTTGTGTAACTGAGACCAAAAGCAGTTGGCTTTTTGTAACCCTAAAACCTTGGGGAATACTGAATTTTAAACTCACAGAGTTCCCCCACAAAGTGCATCCCTTTCCAGCCTGAGACAGCAGAGGCTGGGCCTGGAGATCAGTGCTGTCTCAAGAAGGTTATGGCAGCTGAGCCAAGAGGTCCCATTTTCATGTAAATGAACAGACAGCCTGTGACCTGTCAGCATACCAGAGAAACTGCAGTGCCTGTCTTTCCTACTTTTCAGCAGGAATCATAAAACGCCCAGAGGCTCTGTGGCAGGAGGTAACCAGAGCAGCCTGGTGAGCGTCCAGCTGGGGGGAGTATTCCCCCAGCTGTGTGACAATATGTCTTTACAAATTACAGCCTTTCATGCAGTAATTATAGCTAAAATCTTCTGGTCTTGCTAGAGCAGGCTAACACTGCAGTAATTCCCAAGTACATAAATAAGAGCAGTAACTCTGCTGATCACTAGCCTTAAAACCCTGGGCCAATTAGAGCAGAGGGACTAACACAGATTAACACAATTGGATCAAACTGATCTGGTGGAAAGCAAGACCTTTTAGAGGTAACATGAGGTTCACTTCCAGGGAACAGCATTGAACTGGACATAACACACAAAAACTGCTCACTTTTTTCATGACAAGAGAGCTCTGGATTGAGCATAATGCAGTTCTGATGTACACAGGACAAAAAAAAAAAACAAAAAAAAAAGAGGGATTCTAGGGATATTCATTATTTTGCTTTGTGCACATAATTTCTGAGTTCAGAGGGGTTTGGACAATGCTCTCAGGCATGTGGTGGGAGCGTGCTGGGCAAGGCCAGGAGTTGGGCTCAATGATCCTGATGGGTCCCTTCCAACTCAGCATATTCCATGATTTTGTTCTATTCTATGATTCTCTCTGCTCCTTAGCCTCTTTAATTATAAGTCTATGTTTCAAGGAAGTTTCAAATTAGGCTGCTGTAAAAAAAATAATCCTCTCTGAAATGGATCATGTTTCTTTGTTCTTAATATGCACTAAAACTGCTTAGAGATTGTACACATACTGAAAAATAAGGTGAAGAATATCCAAGCTATTTTGTCATACCTTGCAAGGGTAGATTTGCTGAGAGATTCAAAGCCTTGAAGAATTAAAGGATTGCAATTTCCATGCAACAGATCCTCCACACAGGTTGGTAAAGAGATTTGGCTGGTACAGTAATCAATACTGGCTGCAGGCGTCTCCATTTCAAGGTATTCTACACTTATTTAAAGCATTTCTAAAAAGCTGAGCTTAATATTTTTCCCAGTGAACATGTTACCACCAATGCCAACAAGAGGAATTCCTGGAGCTGTTCTAGATCTCCAGAAGGTGAAGCACATCAGTGTGTCAGAGAGAGCATATGTATAAAAGGAGACTCTCAGCTATCTCATCAATCATCCAGGCAACATTTAATGACAGATTAATGTTCCAGGAAAAAAAAAATCACTAGATAGAACCTGATTCTTTACCATATTCTCTTCTGTGCCACTGGCAACACAATTTTAGATATTTCACATGAGGGACAAATATCACAGTGTCTTCATGTTGCACAGACAGCCTCTTTCTTCAGGGTCTCACAAAAAGAAACTGGCACTGAAGATTTCTCCCGTGACACCACAAAGATCTGTCTCCCAGCACTGACTAGGTGACCTATAGAGGATTTAAGATCATCCTGATCTACTTTCCAATTTTTACTTTTAAGGGACAACTCACATTTCTTCCTGACAGCAGAGAGTTCACTTGGAAGTTGTTTGGATTATCATCAGGTAGCAACTTGGGCAAGCAGAAGAGTCTGATGAACAAATATTCCAGTTTTTAAAATTTGAGTAAGATATGAGTTGTTAAACACCAAGATCTCCACACCTCCACACCTCCAGACCTGTCAAGCCTAACTCAGATTTGTCCAGCTGGAAAAGAGGAACAAGCGCTCTGCTTGACACAATCAATTCCAAGCTTGTGTCCCAAGAAATCACAAGATTCTGAAAACAGTGATCCTGCTCAGACCTGCTGTTCTTTTCTGTCTTCTCACTCACTTTAAATTTTACTTAAAATTTTAGCTCAGATTAAACATAAAAACCCAGTATTTTTCCTAAATAATGTGGACAACTCCAGTCTTTATAAATGCACTAGTGTAATACAGGCTATGGCAGCCAGGCAGAGCACAAACAGGCAGGTGCTGAACAAGTTTTCCACCACAGGCAGCTTTGCCAGCAAATATCTGGCCTGCAGTACCCTTGCTATTTCTGTCCTGGATGTCTCTGGAGGAACGACTGCCAAATGAAAAGTACCGTACCAATTTGTGCAGTGGTTTTGTGATGTGCATAAATGAGTTCTTGGATAGGCTTAAATTCATCCTGACTCGTGATTTAAGTGCAAATTTAAATTCTGATGTGTCTAAAGGGGAAAGGTTTGCGCATTGCTATGCAAGTCTGCCAGCTGGCCACCCCTGCCACTTTGTTCCTTTGCTTTTAAAACTAAAACATGAAGCTTAAAACAGTTGTTTTAATATTTAGCATTGTAGAAGGTCATGTTCATACGAGGGCCCTGGAGAGAAAAGCTTTTGAGCAACAGGGGGAGCCACAAAAAGTCAGTATATATAGGACACATCAGTTGCATTACTTTTATATCTCACCTCTCCTGACAATGAACTGGGAACTATCAGGCTTGGTCAAGGACTGATACAGAACAACTGATACTGAAAATGAAGTTAAACATTAGATGTTAGGCTGAATACATCAGTGTTCTTTGATAAAACAAAGGCATGAACAAGACTATAGAGGTCTTTTCTAGCTTGAAAACACTAAAGTGATTTTAAGGTGAAAAATTCAGCTCCACATTCCAAACACCTGATGCTTATAACTGTGCAGTTCCAGGGCCTTGTTACAGATAACTAGTCCAGCCTCTAGCCACTGAGTTACACAGACCTTGCACTTATTATATTCAATACTTACGCCCTCTTACAATTTTTTTCTTCTTTAATGGTCTGTAATCTACTCCTTAAAACTGCCCTTTCTTTGGCAGTATTATCCCTCAGTTACTATATTTATTCTAATGTGGCTTTCTGACCACTGAAACGAGATGGAAAATTCTTTCACTGCCCATGTGAACACCTATCAACCTGCTTACCAGGTTACCATAATGCCCCAGGTGATTATGCTGCAGAAATTCAGGGATATTAGCCCTGGTTTCCTTGTAAAGCTGATTTAACACCCACTTGTGAAGCAAACAAACAGACACAACAGGATAAAATAGAAGCCAGCTGAGGTCTTACTCTGTACTTTTCAAGATGAGCACACAGGGATCATTATCCTTTCCAACAATTGTGTAAGATGTTAAAAGATTTTAAAATCAGAGGCACCTGTTTTAAAGCATATTTAAATATTTACTGCATACATTTTGACCTCTCAACTTGGTGCTTGACTTTCAGCTCCTGTAACAGATACTGACCTCATACTCTTGGTACCTCTGCCAGAACACAGATTCTCCACTCCTATTGAAAGGAGGGGAAGTTAGAGCCAAACCACCTCTTGGACTCCCTCAGAGCCCTTCAGTCAGCCTATTCTATAAACTTCCTTTAACTGTGAGAAACAAAAAGCAATTAACTATTCCCCACTATCAGGGATTTTTATTTATTAATTCATTTTGGAATGATAATCTCCTTTCCTCTCTCAATACACCAGGAACAGGTTCAATTCCTTTCACTAAATGTCTTCCTCAGCTTTCACCTACATTAATGTAGGTACTTTCCTGGTACTAAATTAGCATGACAGGCTCCCTTGTTATGGGCATGTTAACAGAAATGTCCATATGCTTGCTTAGTAACAAAAACCTGCCCTTACTGTTATTCTAATAATCAGAAATTCCATCTTTTCCTAGCCAGCTGCCAAATTTCTTTTTTCCTGAAAGTAAATAATGTTTATTCTATACTTGTATATTATACTTCTAGATCCAAGTCACAGTTCAGGTCATGAGGACCTTGTGATTTAAATGCATCACATGAGACACAGAACGGCAACAAATCAAATAGAGCCGGGTAATAGGTTTGAAGGGGATAATGTAACAAGCAGTTGTCTAAGAAAGGTTTGGAAAAGGACTAGGAAACACTGTTGCTAGAACAAGATCCTCTGTTGGGTTCAGCTTCAGTGGCTGTTTCTGATTTGTTCCACTGTGCAAAGAAACCCTGGAAAAAGCAATGTTATTAAAACACAGATGTGTGGAGAGAGCTTAATTCCTTCTAAATATGTCAACATAGCCTGAGCTATGCCATCTTTCTCACAACCATCCAGGCAGCTGTCTGTACAACATCCACCCAGAAATAACTCCTGCCCTGTCTATGGAGGAGAAGCATTACAATTTTACTCAGTCGAAGATAACCTGCATTTATCCAGAAACTTGATAAATGTAACTGATCACTTGAAAATGTGAAAAACACAAATTTGGCAAAGATTTATTTTCCCCTACCGATCCCACTGGTAAGAGCTACAGGAAGAAATCCTTCTCACTTGAACATAAATATGTAGCAGACCTCTAAGAAAACAATCCTGCGAGCACAATTGCTCCAGCTGACAGAGAGTGGCTGGTGATAGATAACAGGAATATTAGTGAACAAGGAGCAGAGTTATTTCTGCACTCGCTCAGCACATCCAGAACACGGTCACCTTGTCTCTGCAGAGTTTCACTGTGCCACACGAGCTGCTCAGGAAGAAGACTATGGTTTCAAATATCTTCCTCACTTAAGCGCACAACCGGTAGTTATTTGCAAGGCCATTTAAACTGCAAGATATTGCAACACCTTCTTCAGATACTGAAATGCTAAACAGGACCAATTTACTTTTGGAAAATGTAATTGATACTTCAGTACCACAGCACGTGCCATAGGTGACTGGTTCATACCTGTGCACACAGGCAGATTGTTCAGTTCACAGGCCGTGGGTGCTACCATACCTGGTCCTGAATGACAACTGTGGGGACAGAAGAACCAAGATGTGGTCCTGTTTTGGGTCAGGAGTTCTGTGTCAGCTCAGCCAGGCACAAATGGTCTCACTCACACTGCCATGGGGCTCCCCACGCACAGCCTGGGGTTCCCTTACTCCACAGGGCACTCAGGGCTGGCATCAGGCATTTAAAACCCTGTGACAACCTCAAAGTTCTGCTACTGTGACTGTCTTTTTTTGGAGTGATTCATGCCCAAAAGGCAGGTTTGTAGTGATGTTCACAGCACAAGTGTTTCTCCTTCTCAGAGTGACCCCAGGCTTCAGGCTTTCTCCGGCAGGTGATAACAGCCAGCTGCCTCCAGAGCAGAGCCACACACCCAGCAGTGAGCAGCACTCCTGTGGGGCTGTCCCCAGCAGAACCTGGGCACATCTGCAAGTCCTTCCTGGTAAACGGTGGGAAAGTCCCTCAAAAAACAGTAAAAAACACTGGAAGACAAGGAATATTCTGGCAGCTAACCCTGGTTCACTGCCAGCTAAATGAGTTGCTGTGTATCTCTCTTCTTCCCAGCATCTCTAAGTGCAAAGGAAAAAAAAAACACAACTAGGGTCATCAGCAGGAGTTAAGGATTGTTCTGAACTAAAAATCCTGCCCAGCATTTAAGAGCAGAAACTTAAGTTACCAGCTGAGCACATGAAATGTGATGAAATACAGAGAAACACAAGCCTTTGTGAAATACAACACAAGTAAGAAGAAATACTTCAATTTAGTTTGGTATTTTCCTATTTCACAAATAGTTGGTGAGTCGAAAAAGCCAACAAACCAAGCCAGAGAATGATCTAAAACCCCCAAAGAGTCAGAGTTACTAAAATTACTGGTAGGAAAAAACCCTAAATGCTTTAAAAGGCCAGAGCTGTTCTTAACAGCCATTTTAATATATTCATCTGCCTCCAGTGCTCAGGTATCAAATGCTTTTCCATTTTCATGTTTTTTTCTAACATATCACATGCTTTTCTTTCCCACCATCCACAATTATAACTACAAGAATACCCAGTGTGACACAGTCTCCCCTAAGCACAAAGCTCCTACTTCAAAACAAAGCAAAAATCTGATTTATCAAATACAGGACACAACAGCATTTCAGATGTCAAATCTCCTCATGCTAAAATATGTATATCCTTGACAAACTAATTGTTTTTCTGTGGCACTGTGACCTAGACAAAGCCTGAACCTGCTCTGCAGCCCTGATCAAGGGGCTGACAGCAGGAAGAGTGATGGATGGCAAAGGCAGCCACTTGCTCTGGCTGAGCAGGCTCCACTGTACCGCCCATCCATCACTCTGACAGCTAAAGAAATTCTGTTCAAATTTATCTACAGGGCACTAAGCAGGCAGAAGGCAGAGCATATATCCCACCAGCTGAAAGGGTAGATAACCAGAGAGGAACATTAGGCCATTTAGTTTCCAGACGTAAATTGGTAAATCCCATTTGGCTCCGCTGGCTAGGCAAGTGAGGTTATGCCAGGAAGAAATGCTGTGGAATTACAACTGTGAAAATGGTAAAGATGTAACAAAAATGAAAAATAAAGTTCCTGGAAAGAAGTTTTCCCCACCTTGCTTTTATTTAGAGAGAAAAGCACAAAGAAAGAACAAGAAAAAAATAAATAATTAAGCGGAGCCTGGGCACTGTGTGTGCTGTAAAGGTCACAACATAATTGAGTCCTTGAGTACCAACAACTGGAGTTTTAAATCAGGACTTGACTGACACAAAGGTTTAGCTATCTCTGTCCATCTTTCAAGCCATAAATAAAGTAATATTCTGCATTATTTTGCAGTGAGTGATGACAATATTCTCTTCTGCACATGCACTCCTTCCCAAGCTGACAGTGTGCACTTGTATGATACCTGTAGTGTGGCTTTTGTTAATGTAATTCACCAGAATAAACTCTGTCTTATGTAACAGTAGTACACCTTAATGTTCCACATACAAGGATGGAATAAAGCTGACACTTCTGTTTTATACATAGAGGGGAAATCAATTTGGTTGTGGCAAGTAAAAGGATGTATTTTAAAATTAAGTTGTAGACAAGACAGAGTTGGGCAGAAAAATTTAAAACCCTCGAAGACATCTTTTTTATCACTCCTGCCTTTCACTTTTTCTCTTTGAAAGGCAGCAGGCTGCAACTTGACTGTACCAAAATACTCCACTGGGTATTTACCTTGAGAACTTCCTGCAGGTGATACAGTGATTTTCTGTAAATTTGAAGATTAGAGAATTTAAGACTCATATTGAGTAAACAACTGCCTGTCAGACTTCCAGATGTTTTCCTGCAATAAGAGGGAGAACCATAATTGCCTGAACTGCTTTGTTTGATCTGTAAACAAACACCCTGCTTTAATCAATTGACACTCTAATTAGTAAATTGGTGATCTGTACATCTCTCACTTTAATAAATTCCTGTAATTTCTGATACCATGCTCATGTACTCTAAGTAAAGGTTGTAAGGGTTTTATCAGAAATATCCGATAATTTTAGCATTATACAAGAATTGACTCATTGACTTTCAAATTAACTGCTCTTGAAATAAGCATTATGTAGTTCCTAAGCACTTGCTTTCAATTCAATGAGAAATACATCTAAAAGCCTCCAAATAAACCTACGTTGTTCACACACTCTCTTGTCTATTTCTGCGTTGTATAACTTGTAAACTTCTGGGTGTGTTGTTTTGATGATGCAAGAACACAGATCCTGGTAACTCATCTCAAAGACATCTCTCACACGCAAAAGAGCCAAATTCCCACTGGCTCTGGGAGCACAGAGGGACCAGCTCAGCATTACAGAGTCTGTAACAATGTGCACATCTGAAACCAAGATGTTAAGTTTCACATTTGAGTACTCAAATAGCCGCTGTGGGCGATTCAAAGAATATATGCCTGCAAGAACCTTTTAACCCTTCTGGCTGGCAAATTGCCATATCCTGGGAGTTACAGGTTACTTTTTGGGGAAATTAATTCTGAAATTTAAAAATAAATTAACACAGTTGGATTTACTAAAAGAAATTCAGGTCCTCTTTAGAAGGACAATTACCATTTCTACCCCAGTTCTACTGCAATCTTCATTTTGTAATTTCCCCTGAAAAAGAACATAGTAAATCAGAATGTTATGAAGACAACCTTACCAAATTTCCCTTGGCCTGGCTGGGTCAAGCTTCATTTAATTAAATTACTTGATTTCCATTCCAAAGTTCAATGTTATTATTCAAAATAATCCTTGCTATTATATTTATAACACCAAAGAAACTATGCCATGCAAAAAGCATTTGGGTTAGGAAGAGGTTTTGACCATGAAGAAGTATATTCAAAGAAGTGCAGCAGCATTCAGGAGACAACTGAAAGAATAGATGTCTCTTTAATGGTGCTTAAACTATCTACTCCAGATCACAATGCTGCTGTTGTTCTTGCTTGGCTGACCATATGGAAATTAAGCTTTTCCCCTGTTCTTCACTGCTGTTTCCCTAATGTTGGCTTCTGAGCCATTTAATTACACTCTGTCATAAAACTGGGTGCTCAGGCTGACAGGAACAAGGATCACCTAAGTGCTATTGTGATGACCGGAGCACTTGTATTGGCAATGGAGGTGAAAACCTTTACACTTCAGAAAAAGAAGAAAATGCATTTCATCAGTGGCAACACAATGCCCCTCCTAAGCCTAAACAATTGCAAATGTACAGGCTCTGGACGCTGCCATATTCACAATAAGGCCATTCATGGAGACTTTGCTGAGGCAAGTTAGGGCAAAAGGGTCAGAGGGCTGTGAACTTTGATCTATCGCTTCAAATTTGGCAGGCCTTAAAAAACCTCCTGCTTCAGTAAGTTTCTTGATTAACCTAATAAGAATTACACAAGAAGTGCTGTGATCTTAGCACTGCATCGGATTAGCTGCCTAGACGGTGTTCTGTGAAGCCTAAAAATCTCATCAAGAAGCATAATGAGAAATAGACGATGGAAGTGTCGAGAAAAAGGTCTCGAGTTTGTGTTTTAATTGTGCAGGCAAGGAAATGAAATGAAAGTTACACGAGGGCTGCATTTTCTGAAGAAGCAGAGTATTTGTCTGTAGAAACATTATCTTTTAAACTCTGAGGAAAAAAACTCGAACAAAATTGAAAGCTGGGAAGTGTATTCAAGATGAACCTTCAGTAATTCAGAAACAATTTCTCCTTTTGCCATCTTCCCCATAGAGCAGAATCTAATACCAACATTTATATTTATGATAAATTCTAAAAATTAGTCCAACAAAAAATCTCACCATAAGCAGCACTAAAGAATATCCACAGCTACCTTATCAAAACCACGTCAAGAAAGAAAGAAATTTGAATTGTTACCAAGAACGATTAGCAATTAATTCCTGAATTAGGCCATTAGTATATTAAGAATGTTTTCCATTTAATGGACTACCACTACATTAGCCCATTTTTATTATATTAAAATATAATTTAATTTATAACATTAATCAAATATAATTCATCTTTGAATTATCAGAATTGTTCCTTTTCTATGGATGTGTTTCGAAAGGCTTCATTGCTAACATAAAATGCAAATCTGAGTAGCCACAAAAAGTCTGCTCTTCAGAAATATTAAGAATTTCTTAAAAGTCCTAGGTAAAAAATATTCATGTTTCAGCACTTTTAGCTCATCCTTGCAAGACTTCTGCAGACTGGAAGATCATTAAGTGACAAGTTTGGATATATCTTTAGCATCTTGCACTGTATGCTCACACATCAACAGCAAAACGTTCCCCAGGAAACATTCCAAAATTGTTTCTTTGAAAAGTAAAGTTCATTTGTGGGTCAATGGGGTAATTATGGCAGAATGAGCCTGCCAAGCTCCAACAACAGTTTCACATTTCAACAATGCTCCTTCCCATAGTCCCAAATGAGTGATTTCTTCTATTCCATGTGCTTCTCCTCTTATGAAAATAATAACAATAAAAGAAAGCTAATCAGTGCTATCAATTAGGAGTCATCTCATAGAACAGAATTATATTCTGAATTGAAAAAGGAAAACATTTTAAGCTGCGTTTTAGTCACTAGCATTCTTATTTGTTTTGCTATTCTGTCTCAATGTTCCTAGCTGAGTTTTCTGTGGAAGAATTTGAAAGACCCTGACATGGTATCTTATCTGTATATCAAGGAGCCCAGAGAACCAGGAGGGAAACTCCTCCATGAGGCTTTTAAGACACAGTGAAATAAAACCTGGTGCCAAGTCGAAAGCAGCCTGTTGAGTAGAGTTGCTAAACTTGCTGGGAAGCTGTTTACATATACAAGCCACAGTAATCACAAGATAATACATTTATTTTTCTTCAATTAAGCAAACCTCATGGAATAAGCTTGCATGTCATTTGTGCTGTCTTGCACACATTTTTTTATCACTGTTACAAAAGCTTTTTTCCAACCAGGCCTGTTAACAGCAAAACTAAAATGTTACATGAAAAAACATCCTTTATAGCCAATAGAGAAGAAAGCACCAGAAGGAAATAAGTGCTAATGATGAAAAAAGCAAGCAGCACTTTGAAAAGACATAAGAGATGTGTGTAGCTTAGTGAGTGGAGCAGTGACGCTGCCCATCTGCTTTTGCTGTGCATGTAAAAGAAAGCTTTGAGCAGCTAGAGACACAAAGGCTGAGTGGTGACCCTGCCTGAACATCCCCTTCAGTCACTTGGGACAAGGAGTAGAGTCAGGGTAAAGCTTTGGAGCGCAGTAATAAACAAAAAGCAGCCTCACAAAAAATAAATAGTCACTGACATGGTAGCGGGAAACCCTCACTGAGAGCTTGGTTCAGCACTACAGCCACAGTGGGGAGAGCAATCCCTGGGCAGCTCCCCCCGGCCACGCCAGCTCTGGATGTGCTTGATCCCAACTCCTCCCTGGGGGTTTGTCTGCAAATTCTGTGCTACCAGACCCAGCCTCCCCGAGCCCGAAGGACAGGAGCACCTGCACTGGCAGCAAATAGCCCAGGGTTTGGTGTTTGGCCACAGCTTAGGGTCCGAGGCCCAGATGTATTTGCCTTCTAGTTTGTCAGGTAAGGAATTGAGTTGACTAGCAAGTCTGGGCAACTCTAAACAATTAGCTACACAAATGATGTTTAAAGCTCCCTTTGATGTTCTAGCTGAGCTGCCACCAGTAGAGAACGATAGATCAGAGACTTTAATTGCCATGCAGGTATAGAACAATAGAGAAACCATTTCAATAAATTTTCTGTACACCCATCATACCTACAAGTCTCCATAAACTTGTACACCAGGGAGAAAGTTACCAAAGCAGAAGTACGCATCCCAAAAGTGTGTCTTGCAAAACAAATATGCAGCAAATAATATGACAGTCATATAAACTTTGAAATCCAAAACCTGCTTCTAGGAAAGATTTGCTTATCTACATACTAGCACCTAACTGAAAATATTTGCTTGAACTCTCTATGAAGCAGCACTAACAAAATGTTCAGAAAGGCTTAATGTTATTTACCTGGAGAACCACGTAAAATGCCTCCAGGAGAAACTACTGTGAAGATCTTTAACAAGAAAAGCAGACCGGTGTCTTTTTCTTTCATGCAGGTATGAAAAAACCCCATCAATTTAGAAAAAGATGAAGCCTATATTCACTTATTTTATTTTTATTATGACAGTACATCCAGATTTATAACTACTGAACTGTTGACTAGACTGCTTTTGTTTCTTCCTTAACTAAATTCTTTAGCCTAATCACACAGTGCCTTCACAAAACTGACACCCTGCCAAGCAGTGGGATATAGTGTCTCCTAAAGCAAGATTAATCCCCAAATAAGTGAGGATAAGGAACAACTGTGTCTAGGGCGTCTCAGCATCCTTAGGAGAGCAGTTCAAATACAGGAGATACATTAGGTTAAAGTGACTTGGCAGTGGTCTGCGCCATAAGCCCCAGGCAGATGCATCAGTCATGGAAACTATTATGTTGTGCCTATTTACCTAGAAACACTCCAATTTTCAACCTAACGGTCTAATAGTATGGCAGGAGCTGTGGCTTATAAACAGGTAGGAAATTTAACTCTGAGGGAAAACAAAAACAAAAAAGTTTCGAGCTTTTCTTGCTTTTCTTTGATTTTTTAAAGACAGGGGTTTTGCAAAGATTAAATAGTCATCTAACTTGTGAGAACTATACAGTGTAAAAAACCTGTTTGATTTATTGCATTATCACTAAGCCTTGCACAGGCTCCATAGGAGTGTTACTAAATTAAAAAAAGTTCTCAGTTTTGGCATGAGAAATACACTTCTCAGGTAGGAAAATATGCATTTATCAACAACTTATTACTCTGTTGGAAATATTACTCTGTTGGAAAAACTGTTTCTGTCATTTGAAGGAAGTGCACATTTCAATTTTCAGCCACATCAATATCCCACTCTATTTATGATTATTCTTATTATTTGTGTTACCTCTCAACCCAAGGATCCCAGTCACAAGCCAAGTAATGTATGAATGCAGAACAAAGAGTACAGATGCTAAAAGCTCACATTTAGGCTAGGAGCAGTAGGGAATAGATTGTACAGGCAGACAGGAAACGTAAAGACATATCAGCAACAAAATCAGCACCTGCTTTGTGTCGGTATCTGGGATAGTTCCCACTGAAAAATTTCATTTCAATTTTGAAAAGAAAATTATTTCCCATATGCATGTTTTCTGTTAACACTAAATATTTATATATGTAAATAAAAGCACATTTATTACTATGATCATGTATTTATAATTGCTGTCGTGAAATTGTTTAAGAAAAGGCAGAGAAAACACACCAATTTAAGGCCAAGGGCATGCCCAAAGCAGCCTCTTCTGCTGGATTTATATGAAGGCATTCAAAGGGGCTTATACCTAGTGCTCTGCTGGTCAGGGAGTCTTTGCAACAGCAGAATTCAAAAAGGGGTTACAACACAAAAGCTTTAGATTAGTTTGACTCACTGTTAAGAGGTGAGATAAAACAATTCATGAATTCAAAAAGATCAAGTAGGGAGGAAGATCAATATGAAAGGAATTAAAGCCTAAGTTTTCAGATAGATGTGCCAGCATGCTGCTTGGGTTTATAATTATAAAGCAATTATTACTTAGCTCAATAATAAATTATTAGCTGCCATGGAAACTACTGAAATATAAGGCAAGCTATTAAAGGCAACGAGATGGTCTGCAGGAGACAGAGGGGGGAGGCAGCTTATTCATCAGGTAGACTGGGCTCTTCCTCCATCTCCTTATGCTATCACACGCCGCTTTGAGATTGCTGAAGGAGAAATTGCAAAATGCCTGAACTCACACAGAGCCAATTGTCAGGGTTTAGCAGGGCTTTTTTTTGTGTTAAGATGATAATTTGATTATAGAGTCAGATATTTTTCTGGTGTAATCCTAGGGATATTACATACCCCTTTTTACCTAAGCAGCTGGTTGAAGCAGCTATTTCCAAGAATTTGTGGGAGACAGGTAAAGCCACTGAAAAGCAGAAAAGGAGAGGTAATGCCTTCTATCAAAAAGAAGAAATTGAGGAGCAAGAAAATTATAGGCTAAGCATCTTAGCTGCAGCTTCCTGAAAAAATTAGTGAACAAACAATTCATTTGTAACCGCCTGGAATAAAGAAGATGAGCAACCAACATGGATTTGTTTAAAGCAAATTATATCAAATCAGTCTAATTTCTTTCTGTAACAAAATAAAAGACCCTGACTTAAAACACTGACTGCTGCCCTGATGGCCTTGTACGCAAACAAAGGGAACTTTGGTCTATATCAAACAAAATTTTGCCAGCAGATTATTGACCTGCAAGTCGCCAAAGAGGAGAGAAGTATCAAACAGGGCTGCACAAACAACTCTAGGTGCCATTGCCCTGAAAATCCATCACTGATGGCTTGTTGATGGAAGAGCACATGCTATTAAATGCAAGTAACCTGGTGTAGAAAGTCTGTCACTACTTTGGAAGTCAGGACTAAAATTCAGAATATTTACAGGGGATCCCTAAATCAATGGGAATTAATCATGCCATTCTGTAGTAAAAAAACCCAAGAAGACAACTGTGATACTCAAACCATAAACAAGCTTCAAGGTACATGGAGACACAAGGCAGAGATTTGAGTCCATCCCTGTCCCTTCTCCTCTTGTGTGACTGACTACAGGACAGGCAGACTGGGACCAGGCAAAGAGAGAGCCATTAGAATTATCAAGCCCAGAAAAACAACATCTACAAAAACAGGTCTAAAGATACGGCTAGAGTTAAACTTCAGAGAAAAAGCTTTCCAAACTAAGAACAGTTAAACTTGCAATGAGCTGCAAGGAAAGTTCTGCAGGGAAGTTCTAGCTAGAGAAACCTTCCCTGGAGGTCTTTTAGGATAGGTTACAAAAATTGTAATTAGGAATGTCTTAGGCATAAGTGACATCATTTTCCATCAAGGAGGCACAACAGGTAACATCTTTGGGTCTCCTGTGGTCTTATTTTTCTAAGAATTTACAATATTATTTTTTCCCCATTTCTAATCTCATCTGGATGAATTGTAAGGAATTTGTCTGGGGTTTCCAGACATGAGGCAGCCTTTTCCTGGCAGAAACCCTGGGCTGACTACAGACATGCATACCCTCACAGGGCACATATGCAATATATATTGAATGCTTCTGCCAAGGACTGTTCCATATTCAGAAATCAACAGCACATGTGCAATAATCCATCACTTTTGGGAAGCATCAGGCTTTATTGAATAAGCACTGGAATAACAGTGCAATACTCAGGGAAACTGGAGTCCCAGAAATCCTCCTATTCTTTGAATACAAGAGGGATGAAACAACAGGAGAAATATTCTTTGGTCACAACTCCAGGCCACCACTTTACCAAACAAAAGCAATCATTCTCTCAACTCATGATTTGTTTCTCATACAGTTTTGCTACTAGCAGTCAACTGGCTACATCTGTGATTCCTTTACATCTTTGAAACAAAAAAAAAATCAACAATCTCTGCTGGAGCTCCTCTGTTTACTAGTCTCCACAATAACTTCTTCTATCACACACCTGAACTCTATTATTAGCATTCACACAGAGTACACAAGGGGATGGGGTGGTATTTTTTTTTTCCCAATTTAACTTAAACAAGGGAAAGTGGTTCTTCAGCTCCAGAAATATTTCTATCAGCATAACTGTATTTGGTCTTATGCTTACAGAATCACAAAAGCAATGATCTGCATCAGAAAAATCTGTAAAGGAATTTATACTAAATTAAAATAAAATAAGGAATGTTACTGGAGCTGGTTGCCACGGAACAGGAACTGTGAAAATAGTTATAAAGAAGGAATAAAGGATGCAGAGATGGTAAAGTCATTGAAAATTCCTCCTGAGCCATCCCAGAATTGTTTACTTGGGAACAGATAAGCAAATCAACTTCTAACAATTGCCCCTCTGACAGCAGGCAGCAGCTGCATCACTGCCTTGCCTTGCTGAGCAAAAGCAGGGGAGAAGTCAGTGACTAACTCCAGTCAATAAGCACACCCACTGGTATTATAATATAAAAGGATTGATGGAAGGAGCTCCTGAAAAAGGTTTCTAATTATACTAATCCCAAAATGTACCAGCAGAAATCAGCTCTGCGATCCAGCCTATAGGAACTGAGCTGTACAGTTGTGTGCCCCCCTGAATGTAGCAGGGTCTCAGAAATTCTCAGGGAAGAGTACGATCTGGTTTAATAGTCTTACCATATGTCTAGATCTGAATAGCCCTGGGTTTATATTTTTAAAAATACGCTTCCTGTCAAGGTATCTTGTCCAGTGTGAACAATTCCTCATGGAATTACAACAAGCAAAGCTTCTATTGATTTGCCAAAGGCCATCATCTCCTGTTTAAAGCCAAGCCCATGTTTGTTTACTTCAGGTGTTCTTTTCCTCCTTTTATATCAGCCAGCTGAGCTTGAGAGCAGTAAAAAACAAACCCAAAAGACAGCTCACCTTGTCACCCTGTTATCTTTGCAGAGTTGTGCCTGCAGGAGTTATCTTTGCATGAAGTTGTGCCTGCAGAGCATCATCACAGCAGATTTCTGTGTCTCACATCTGAGAGGGGCAGGATCACCTGCACACACAAAGCAAGTTACTGCTCCAGAACTACACGAACCCTTTGAAATAGGGGACCCACAGCCCTATGGCTTCTCTCCTATTCTCTTTTGGCTTTTCCCTAAAAGAAGTACCACAGAATAGGGTACAACACAAGGAAATATGTTCGCAGAAGCTAAAAAGAGGGCTGAGCTGTTTGTACCAGCACATCAGGGTCCTTTGGTTCAATGTGGCTTCTTTCTCATTTCATTTGAAAAATCATCCATAGCAAAAAATAGCCCAGGTGATGCCTGTGGAGGGGCTGGGGATGGCTGCTACCCCCAACTATACTCACACAAAGTGAACTGCATCACAGTTGGAGCACTGTATGCTATAAGACATCTTTCAGCATGGAAAAAGCATAAGGGGGATGATGAACAAACAAGAAAGGAGATCCTTTCTTTCAGAAGTTCCTTTTTTTCCTGGTTGTTAAATCAAATCTGACCATCTCCTAAATTTCTTTTATCATCTCTTATTGAATTTTTATATAACATTTTCCTTACCCATATTACTTCCATTTTTTCATTATTGCTGCCCTATTTTTAACCTCACTCTTCCCAGAACTTGGCTCATAGATGTGATACATAAATCACAAGGCTACTCTGGCTAATCTTGTAACAAAAATGTAATTTATAATCCTTTACATGTAAAACAACAACACTTTCCACAACTGCTTCAGCACTGAAGTTTTAACAACCAAATATGTGAATAAAGCATGTATCTTATCTGGCTGTTAGTTTGGTATATCACTTTGGAAAGATCATGATCCACCCCCCAGGCTTCAGTCTCTCCATGGATGAAAAACATATGCCATTAACATACTTCTAGAGAAGGTCCATAACAGACATTAGGATGTAGATATAAAATAGATAAAACAAAGATTCAGTGTTGATTTGCTGGGTTAGCAGATGACCAGTCCTCATAAATCAAACAAAATCCAAGCAAGAGGTAAGACAAGCTGGTGGAGTTAGTCTCATCATTTCTTACTGAACTCTTTATTTCACATTTAATTCAGAAGGGTATTATTTCAACACAATCCAACTGTACAGGGCTCCAAGTTCAAGTCAGAAAAAGATGCCAAATGTCCACAAACTTGCTGACACAATAAGCAATAAAGAAGGTACTGAGCACTTTACCACATACAAATGTTAATTGTCATCTTTCAGATCCTACAGATAATATTTGACATCTCTCTTCCTTTCACCTGAAAGCATGAGAAGGAGGTGAGACATGAAAAAGCCTCTCAAGCTGCTACACCAAATGATGTTTTGTGCCTCTAGGAAAGAAGTGATACAAGTAAGCAGTTCTGAAAACATTCCATCCCATCATCACAGGACAGAGCTAATAAAGACAAATAATTAGCTACCTTACATCTACACTGTCCTTCCAGAATTGCTTTATCTCAATCACTGAACCCTTCACAAGGCACCAGCACTCTGATTTGTGCTGCTGCCTGTTTTACAAGCAAATCAGCCACATTTTTTTCTAAACTCCTATATATATTTTTGATGAGCATTGAGTAATGTCTGTAACACATTCTTGATATGAAAGCTGCTCAGCATCATGAGTCAATGCCCTCCTCCCCCAGCCCCAGCAGGAGTGACAGATCCCGGCACTGATGCCTCAGCTCGGGTTTCATTTCATTTCGTTTCATTTCATTTCATTACACAGTGTAATAGGCCAATATCCACAGCTCGGGCAGGCCGAGCCAGGAAATTCAAACTGCTGCTGCTTATTAAACATCGTGCCATCAAATCACGTTAGGAGCATTAAAATGTAAATAAATACAGTTGGGTCACTGGTTAGACTTCTCCTTAGCTCATCCTTAAAGCGGTTTGAGAAATCTTTTTGCAAATACCTCGGCAAAGCACCAAAGGTTCTTTAAAGATGTTTGCCTTTGAAGATCCAGCTGCAACAGGATTAAATTTAATTTTGAAGCAGTCTGTGGTTACAGAAAGATATCCTCCCAACTGGGGGGTACTGGGATACCTAGAGTGCATCCTAGCAGCTTTCAAACTATTGGAGCCAACCAAGGCAACCACCTTTTGTGTATGCCAAGGAGGTAAAAAATAAAAAAGTTTAAAAAGTAATAATACTGTTGAGGTGTTTCAGTTTCAGTTGTGCTACCTTCAGGGAAAGAAGGAATAGGTGCCCTCTCCCCAGGCCACAGAGCATGGGAGTAGGGGTGGGTTTTTTTCATATATTTTCATATCAGACATATGGTCTCTGCCTTAAATTCAGATTTATTCCAAATGAAGTCACTTCTACATCTCATTATTTTTAGATTTTTTTAATTAAAAAAAAAAAAAAATACATGCTCAGGGTCATGTGTAGGCACATACCTGGGTGAATGGGAAGCCAAGGATTGATTCCTTTGAGGCTAAAGGCCTGCACAAATCAAGATACAGAGAGTCTTTAATAAAGTACATTATGTGGATAACCAGTGCTGGTATTTTTCCACTGTTATGCTGACCTAGAAGTGCCCAGCTGGGATGGCCTTCCACAGCTACACTCATGCATGTGGAAGAATTTGCTATCAAGGTGTGCTGAGCACTGGGAAATCATCAGGAGTATTGAGCTATAGTAACTGCACCTTAACCAACACTAAGGGCAGTGAGTCCAAATGTGATGTCTCATCATTTTAGCATGGTGCACACTACATTTAACCTCTGCAGAGGATTGGAGTAAAACAACTTAACCAAGCTCCTCGGATTAAAGAAATGCATTCTAACCTTGTAACAGGTATTTCACACACTCTTTAAAGCAATCACAATATATTAGTTATCATATCTAAAGAGAAGCATTAACTACAATTTCATTATGCCTCATTATACCTCTGAAATTAATATATCTGGAAAAACCTAGGAAAATGCAGGGGTATTATTTTCATTTATATAGTGCCTTTCTCAAATATGATAATGCAGTTATGAAGGCATTTAATAATTAGGTAAAGAAAATGGACTGGAAGGAAGCAGGAGCAGCTCAAAATATTGAGCCAATGCCCAAAAATTCAAGCAAAGTCTTTCATTGAGCATAATGTCTTCAGAGCAAATTCTGGAAAGAGCTCAGTGCTTCTACAATGTAAGTTCAAGGTTCATGAAGAGTGAAGTAAAATTATGGATCCCTATAAATTAACATGGATTTAGTTGACCTTTACCTACCTGCCACGGAAAAGTGAACAGTTCCTTGGTTTCCATTGTAGAGAAAGACCTGCAAATAAACAAATAGGGTTCCAGAGGTCAAAATGAAATAGAAACATCTTTGTAGTTTATTAACCTGTATATTTGTTTGGACAGGCACAATAATGTGTTGAGAAGAAGGCTGAAACAAGCAAAATCTTTGGACCTGTGACATGGAATATAATTCTATCAACACCTGATTTTTTTTGACATTTGGCAATGCTTCTTTTTCCTACGAGTAGAATGCATGGTATTTGAAATTCAGCTCTGGTAAGTAATCACATGTGATTTCAGAATTTGCTTTCCATTAACATTAATGCCAATTCAAAAGCATAAATGTTTGTAAAGGGAAAACAGGCCCAACCACATCAAGTCACTTGAAAGGCAATCATGTGTGTATTCAAACTGCTTTTACAATCTCAACCCTATTCCTTTCAACCATCCCATTTCGTGGTGACTGTACTATTTCTGTTGCTACAGGTATGCACACTTTAATTTTCTATCACTATTGGAATTTTGTGTTAAGAATCCACAAACTTGAAGGTTCCATAATGAAATTCTCAGCTTGAACACGTTGAAACACAGCTGCAAAAGACAGCAAGACTAAATCCAGGACAGTGGGTTTGCAGTCACAGCCAAGAAGCTCTAAACAGTATGAAAGACAGAAGCTTAGAAGTTCAAAGCCAGCTGTAAAAATTCTCATTTGACTTCTTGATGCAGAGTTAAACAGGGCTACTATAAAGAAATACGCTGCTGCCTTGGATTTCAAGTAGCCTCTGTATTTCCACAGGGTACAGCAACAGAAGTAGAGAAAAATATGTGAAAGCTTCCCTAAGTAGCACAGTGATGAAGCCACAAGGGGAAAAAAATATCTACAGGAACATGTCCCTATAAATTTTTTTAAAAAAATTATGTTTACTTAAGCAAAGCCTGGGTAGCTTTGTTTTACTTTGGATATCCTGATTCTTATGTCTTTATGATCCTTACACCACCACTTTTCAGCAAGATTTGAGGAGGTTTTCTGAGTCACAAAGGCCCACAAGGCTGAAAGTCCCTTGGCTTTGCCCACTTTCACTTTTATCCCAAATTCTCCTCATGTTTAGGTCTAATTTGTGACAAAAGTTTTAAGATTATTCTGCAGAGACTCTTAATATTAAGAAAGTTTCCCTACTATTATTATAACCATTTGACTTCCTAGGATGGTGTCTTTAAATGTGTTCGGGGTTCTAGCATTTGCAAAACCATAACCAGGCCAGCTCAGAAATCTAAGGGAGCTCAAAGCCTTGGACGTAATCCCTTGTACATTCAATACAGTTCATGATCCTTTTATGCATGTTTATTCATTTGTTCCTAGTTTTGCAATGTTAATGAAAACCAAACCCAAGCAAGCTTTATTAGATTTTCATTGCAAATATTTGCAACTGAGATGCAGTTAATTAAAATTAAAACAAAAAAATATACCTTGCAGAGCATGTTCACTATGGAAAACTATTTATGTACACTTTTCCTTGATCTCTTTGGCAAGGTCTGTGTTAAATCAGGATTTCAGAAGATGGGACTGAAATAATTTAGGACAGAACCACAAATTGGAAACTTGCTTGAAATTTTCATCATATTGTGGATAAAAGAGATCAATTCTAAATGAAAATTTAAGACATTTGTTTGTTTTCCGAACCCTGAATCTACTTTAGCTGATACCCGAAACTTGCCTAAAAAAGTCCTTTACCAAGAACGAGTAGCAGATAACACCATACTGCCACAATAACACTGCTTATTCCTACAGAAACAGTTCCTACAGTACCTGCAAAAACACTAACAAAAACATTGGCATTTAATAATTAAACACAAAATTACTTGCTACAAAGGAATTCTTTTCATTGAAGGTGTGAGTTTTTATATCAGCATTAGTGAGAACAGAAACTTGCTAAGTAATCATCTGACTGCATGTGAAGAAAACAAATTGATCACAAGAGCGCTTAATTTAGTAAAATTGCAACTTCATGTTTATTATTTACATCCCCTTTTTATCTTATAAAATAAAGCTGTGTACACCTGCACATGTCTTCTTGTCCTTACTGATGAATGTCATGATATTAAAAGATCATATAAGATCTAGGGCTAGTTCATATTTTGTTAAGGGCAGCCACATTGGGAGAGGATCAAATCACAACCAAGTTAAAGGGACATATCCTTTTGTGTCCTCCAAGGGTGTAATGCTCACTGGAACTGAGTGCACCCACAGAAACACACCCACGTTGCTGCCACTTCAGTGTTCTCCAGCACACGCACAGCATCTCAAGGGCTCCAGCACAGCTTCCCCACAAGCGAAATGCCCCTGGAGGTGCTTGTCCCAAAGGCCATGTTCCAAGCAGAGCAGAGCAATCTGCAGTGAGGTGCTGGTGAAAAAGCCACAGCTCTGAGGGACGCGGGAAATCCAGAACTCACCTCTTTGCGCTGCCTTTGAGGGCCATCATTGAAGTGTAAAAACAGTGACTTGGGACAAAAGGAAGCACAACTTGTTTGTGCCACATCTTGGGCAGCAGCTGTTGCCACCCCTCCCTTCTCCTCTCCCTCAGTGGAAAATGTGGCCAGCAGGGACACGGAGGTGCCGCCAGCTGCCCCCCCAGCAGCCCTGGCAGCAGCCTCAGTGGACACCAACAGCCCCTCTGCACTGCCCTGCCCTAGCCCCCGTGTCTTGCTTGGGTCCTGTAACATCCAAAAGAGCTGCCAAAAATCTATTTAAAAAACGTTTCAGCTTCCTTTGTCCATGCAGGGAATCCATACAAGCCAGGAATCATTTTGTCCAAAACCAAATTTATCTTCTCTGTTATTTTGGGGAAAACATCCTTACTATCAATTGTCTGTAGGCTTGATGTAGAACATGCTCCACCCTCAAACCTCTCAAATTTATTCCTCTCAAATTTATTCTTATTTACTCTTCTTTTCCTTGCATTGGGTCCATAAATACTGATGTATTTACACTAACACCTTTTCTTGTAGCTAGAGACCTCTCTAGAAATTTTGCCTCTATCACTCATGAAGCACTTTTAATACAGCATAGCAAATCTTGTCCTGCTGGCTGCAGTTCATTGCCTTTTTTGTCTTTTTTTTTTTTTTTTTAAAGTCATTAGAAAACACTAGTAATAAATTCATGAGACCTCCAGAGTAGCAAATTTAATCGGTGATTTTTCCCAGGCTCTGTAGGACAAATACAAGTCATGTTTCAAGCTGAAACAAAAGGACTGATTTAAAGCCCTTTTTTCCTTTGATATCAAACTGGGATCACTTCATAGGAATATGACTATTTTGAAAAGAGACTGACTTATATTTTAAACCCTTTAAAGCAAATCACAAGAATGAAACTTTATGACATTATTTTAAAGCAATTTAAGGGTAACACTACCTAACAGAAATAAATATCTGTTTAAAACCTTCTAAAATTAAATTAAAATTTTAATTTACTTCATTCGGGTTTACGTATTTGTACTTTCACATAGATGTAAAATGTAGTGGACCTCATTGTAACACTCTAGCAACTAACATGGGCTTTACTTATGGATGATACTAGCTATTTAAAAATTAATAGCATTATAACTTTCCAGGAAAATAGCAGGCTCTCTGGAGGAGCATAGCATAATGGCAGTTCAATTTATTTTGAAATGTTTGGTTAGGGCTGATTCTTGGAAATAGCTCAGCTGTAAGCCCATACAAATGAAATCCACCAGTGCAGGGCTGAGGAATGGAATCCTTTACCACACCTAGAAATGCAAAGCTTGATTCAAACCAGCTGTTTCTAAAGGTTCTATCATCTGCTCAGGAGGGTAAAATAACAAATAAAATCAGACCTTACCCTTTGAAATTATGAAAGGTACCCTTATTCCAGTAGGTGGTTGTTTTTAGAAGCTTTGCTTGGTTTGTCGTTGTGGTTCTAATACACCTTGTAAGTCACATCTATCTAGCAGGATTTCTGGAGGGGATCTATCTGCCTGCAATATCTCTTCTTTAGTGTTCAGCTCCTACTCGGTTTAATAAATTTTCTCTCAGCTTCTAAGCTTCATGGTGCCATTTTAGGACATGTCTGTGCTAAAGAGAGAACAAAGTGTACCAGGTAGCTCAGCTGAAATCATTTGCTACTGTGTGATGCATCTGTTACAGATTTTCTCCTGGACTGAGATAAGGTTGGAGCTGATTCATCTACAGATGAATACCAGAAAGTTTAAATTGGAAGAGAGGATTATAAAGAAAAGCAAAATAAAGTCCTTAGGCCTTTAAATGATAAACTGAAAATGAAATATGCCTCTCCAAGTGACTTCCAGGTTTTACAGCTCTCAGGATACCTTCCAAATAACCACTTTGCAGTGTCCCATGTTTACCTCAGGAAACTGCTCCTGGCCGAAGACCTCTATGGTGACTCCAGCTCCCGCAGTGTGCCTCGTCCTGCTGGCAGCATCTGGCAGGGTACCTGAGCTGCTGCTCTTGCACACAGCCTCCTCCTCTCTTCACCAGACTGAGCCTCTCACTTGTGCACAAGTCGGGGAGTCTGGGTGAAAAAGTCCCACTTGAACAGATGTTGGGAAGAGCCATGGTGCAGGAGGAAAACCATATAAACCAAAAAGCTTGGCTGTTACAGGACAGAAATCTCTCTGCTGAGATATTTGCAAACTCAGGAAAACCTGTCTCCTAACTTGTTCATGGCTCATGCTCCCACACCTGAAATGCCCACAGGTGACAGGAGAACCCATGGGCTCCTGCAGGGTTGAACCTCACTGTGTTTGCCAAGAGAGGGAATGGCACCCTGATGAGGATGAAGTATGTCAGGAGGACATAAAGCAGGTTTCAAAATTAGTCTGTGACCGTCTTACTTTACCAACATCATCACTGTATCAAAGCACATGTTTTATCTGGCAGAAGGTACAAAGACTCAGATATTCTTCAAGGCATTTTCAGAAGCATCTTTAGCTTTTGCTTTTCCCCTAAGTCTTCAGGTCTAAAGACTGAGGGAATTGCGTAGGGTTTTACTAAAAACCTGAAGCCCTGTGCTCTTGCAGACACTCTTTATTTGAAACAGAATTTTCCTAATAAGTTACTAGGAAAAAAAAAATTGAATTGCAGAAAAAGGAAAGCCTATGTTCATTGCACCCCTGCATTCCATAATCATGGACTTCAGTCCAAAAGACTCTCCATTCAGAGCTCTGTACCTACCTCATCAGACCACTAAGCTGCATCATCTGGGAGAGGATATGCAATTTTGTGCATATTGCACAGCACTGTGTGTACTACCACTACTGAAATCACATTTCACTTCAAATATATGTATGCTTTCTAAGAAAGATATGTAAAGTATTTAAAATTTCGGCCTGATTCTCCTGAAGATTAGTCATAATAAAGTAAGGAACATATTTCTTTTAATACTGCCATAAAGATTCAATGAGTCATTGTCCTATAGGTGCCTGGGAGGCAGAAGCCAGTGGGAATAGTTGTTTTTACAGTAAACCATAAAAATGCATTAAATTACAGAAGTAACTATTCAGTTAAGCTGCTGAATCATACATCTCATGCAAAGTGTTCACAATGCCATGATCCCCTGAGGATTTACCTCTTAAGCTAGAGCTCAGATGTGAAATCACAAAACCCAACAAACTAAGCACTGTGGAAATAAGTTAAAAATTGAGGCGCAATCCTGCAACTTAAACAGCATTTAATAGTTACCAGGATGGAAGTTATTTCATGTAATTGACATGAAATCAGCCTCTCAACAGGAGGTATGTTAGTTTATAAATCAGCAACAAAGCAACACCGAAGAGAGGTATAATATTTGGGACTTCATCTGAATAATAGCATACTGAACAACAAATTTCATCATCCTTTCTGCTCTATTCATCACCAACTCACCAAAGTGGATTCCTTACACTTATTCTGGAAGCTTCATTTAGGTCTTTCTATTATGGACTGCTCTGCAAAATTTTTTGTCACTTCTACAGTAATATGGCTCCATCACAGAGGTAAGGCAAGTGGTGCTATTGGTAAAGACCTAATCAGTGGATGTAGATCAGAAGAAAAATATTTATTAAAAAAACCCCCACTCTTGGTCCCACTTTGAATTTTGCCTTTTGTCATAGCACACAGAGTCACAAAAGCAAAACTAACACAGTCCAGCACAATACATGACATTATTTTATTGTGCTTCCTTGGCAGCGTGCAGAAATCCTTCATAACATATTTATCATCTGCTCTTGAATCACTCAATGACACTAGTCTCAGCTACTTTTTCTGGCAAGATTTTCAAGGCCTCATGAGCAAGAAGCTGTCTTAAAGAAGATCACTGAAAAACTCAATTAAGGACTACTTCACTAAAAAGTATAGTGGATTTCTTCATTGACTAAAGCAGCTAAATAACAAAATATATGCTTTAACTAAATTGACATTTTCAAGGTAATCTGTACCTGTGAGTTTGCTCTTGGAGACTCAAGCCCTGGGTTGCATGTTGGCTGCTGGACTCTGACAATGGAACTCAGCTGTGCAAGTATCATTGTTTCTGCACCCTTTTACGGGAACTGAAAAAATATTTTGCTATTGTGCTGAAATTCATCTACAACACTGGCTTGTGGGTAATCATTGACAAGAAGGCTGCAATGACAGAAATTCTCTGAGACAAAGAAAACACTAGGACTGAAATTTACTGTAAATAAATTTAAGCTAAATGCACAGCCCTGGAATGTTGTTGCTTTAAAGTCATCAATTGCTTCTTAAACTCTCATAAATCACCATAAAAGCATCAATAAAGTTTAAAAAAATCCAATCAAAAGAACACCCCATGTTAAAAGTAGCTTCTTACTTTAGATAAGATTCTGCTCAGTAGAGAAAAATGTATTGAGCAAACAAGAGATTCAAATTACAACTGTACACAGAAGTAATGAAAAAAATTATTTCTCCTAGAAGAATGACTTGCAGTCCAATGAATTGGAATCTAAATTTTAAAGCTCAATTATATTATGAATCCTTCATCTTTACTACAGCCATGTCTGCCTAAGTATACACTGTACTCCTAAGGGATTACTTTTAAAACACAAGGGATTTCACCCTAGCTACTTTTCCCTCAAGAAATGCTTCTAAAAAAACTCCTGCCTTTGCATCTCACAACAAACAAGTCAGAAGGTTCTTCTCTTGACAAAATTATTAGTTATGACTTTCAAGGACTAAAGCCTAATGTATAACCCAGAAATTGAATATTTATATTTCAATGGCAGTTAAGCAGGTATTAAGACAGCAATATCTCAGAGGTATTGATAAGTCTTTTTCATAATAAGACAGAAAATGCACTTTTACAACTGTACAGGTTACAATCTTGCTCTCAATCACCTCATTCTTACCAGAGCATTTCCCATTTTCCTGCTATTAAATTATAACAGCCTCAAGAACATCTACCAGAAGCATAACTGATATTCACCCCAGACTGATGACTTTCCCCGGGGCCTCTCCTGCATTTCAGGGCTGTGCTGTGGGGCTGTGGGTTGGCACCTCTGCCATGCTACCACCCCTTCCCCAGGCAGGAGGGAGGCTCCTAAAGGGACACCGTGTCCAGCAGCAGCCTGCGCTCAGTGAGCCTGGGAACATCTGCCCACATCTGGCAGCAACACCAGGTAAACCTGTCTGTCAAAGGGGGAATGGCACTTCTTGGGAGGAAAGGGTTTTGACAAGTTTTTTCTTGAGTAATTTGTGTGGAGGGCTGGTTGACCTTGGAAGATCACACGGTAATAGGAGAACTAATATATGAAATTGCACAGAGGAGGACATTTGACAGCGAGCAACTGATTAGGAAGAGGACTTGGGGACTGTATCAAGCTTCAGTGCTTTTCTTAACATGGATACAATTTTCTTAGAGTCACTACTTTTTTTTTTTCTTTTCCTTTTTTAAAGTTTGAACACTGTATTTCAGTGACTGTATGAAAATTCCTGCTGTTTTATCTATTTGTTCTCATTGGTGCCATGCCTTAGCTCCTCTGTCAGACTTCCTAACACACACAGATCTCCCATGCAGGGCTTTTACACGAGGGACAGGCATCTGGGGCAGCAATTCACAGGTTAAGGAGGGACCATCATACTGCTGTTGCTGCCAAGAAATGCATCTTCCATTCAGTCCCACCAAGAGGTTTCACAAAGTCTCTTTGCTTCTTCCAGCTACATCAAACCATACAAAATCATCCCTTACCTTCTCCATAGGGCTTTGCTTCTCTCAGATGCTCACAGCCACAACATTACTGCCTTGAGACTAGAGAAAAATTTCAGCCAGCAAAAAGTGCCTCGTTGAATAGGAGCAGACCCAGAAGTGGATTGAATGCAGTTCTTCTTGACAGCTTGAAACTTTTACCCTCTCCTTTCTCATTGACAAGTTGTACAGTAAGAAATACAATGGACTCCTTCAGCATCTGTGTAAAATTACTTTACTCATTTAAGCATTTATGAATGAAATCATTTAGGAAATGATACTTTGCCTCTGGGAAAGTAGGCTAGCAAACTTGAATGAATGTAATTACTTGCTTATTAGTTATTCCTCAACATGGATAAAGGTTTCTGAAAAATCCTGACATGGTGTGGGAGAATAATTAGATCTACTCTTCATCTCTTCTATTACTTCCTACACAGTCTTCTACTACATTAATTCCAGGAAAACTTGGGGTTTTCTTCTAAGATTTCTTTTCTTCCAAGATTTCCCACCCATGCGACCACAGCAGTGAGAGTAATCTCACCAAAGCTGGCCCAGGCCCAGCAGTAATGGCAATAACCAGTGTCACCAAGACCTGCAGTTTTATTAAGAGCATTAAGAAATTACCAGCACCGAGTACCCAGAGCAGAGCCTGACCTTTCTGAATCAGCTCATTCAAGCTACTGACACAGAACAGCAAAGGTTTCAGTTTAAGTTCTCCAAAGAGTGGAACACAAACTGCAGTAATTAACTACAAGAACACAAAACCTTAGCTGGAAAGCTCTTTAATTGTCCTTTTTTTTATACAAACAATTTTATCTCGGCAAGCAGTTTATAAAAATTCCTCTAATCTACTACAGGGGTTGTTAGATTATTTTTTTTTTCTTAAACCAATTAAACTCTTTAGATAGATGAATTAAAACATACATTTTAAAAAATAACCTCAAGCAACCTGCTTTCTGCTCAAATTAGCATTTGCATTTGAAAATGGTCTTTTCAACTTTTGTTTCAAAAAAAAAAAATACATAAAACAAATTAAAAATCCTAACAGGATTTTTAAATAACTCATTATTTTTTGTTTAGTTGATATGAAATCCAGACAAATCCTCCTTATATTGACCTACTCCATAACAGTTCACTGAAAACACTTCTGGAAAAAATTCTGGTTTTATTTTTAAATTGTACACTAAAGCATTTGGAACTCAGCAAATCCTAGCTGAATGCAGAAAGCACTGGAGCAGACATTTAAATTTCCTTACATGATCCCAATAAGTAAATTGTAAAAATAAAGTAAATCTCATGTGTGTTAGCAATACTGTAGCTTTGGGCGCCTGACCACCCAAATGTGTCTGCAAACTAGAATGACCACACAGTAAGCAACAGTACAGAAAAGACCAAAAAAGCCAGGTCTAATCTCACAGACTTGAACTATTTTCAGCCTCCAGTTCACACTGTTAAAAATTATATTTGTATTCACAACCCAAGTTTTTTTCTTAATGTACCGGCTTGAAACACACAGGACTGGATTTGAGAGAAAGCAATGCAGATGAAAGCGTAAATGAAACAGTGGAAGATGTATGTGTACTCTGTAAGCCTAGTATTGCTTGCAGGAAACCAAATTAATATGTAAAACATCAATATCACTTCAGCACATCAACTTCTCCCTCTGAGACGCAGAGGAACCCACCGAGCCCACACCGCAGTAACACATGGCCTGGCACTGGCCACAGTGGAGCCAAACTCCAGTCACTTTCTTTCCTTGTGCTCTTCATAGAAGAGAAGAAAGAGAAAACGGGAAGGTAAAACAGGAAACCGCTTTTGAACAAACAAATTTGTTGGATTTAATGCCCCTTGTTATATTTAAACACCTTGGTCAACAGACATTCTACCCAAAAAAATGGTTTTTAAAATCAAAGCGAAGGAATTCATGAGGTGGCACTGGCATCACCACATCTGTTGAAAAACTTAAAGCAACAGTGAATGCTTTTTAATTTCTTCTGTTTATTCAGTTTTAAAATTTTTCTTGCATTTGAAAACAAAAGAAAAAGAAAATGAAACACACACCACCTATTAAAAGCAGTTCTGCCAGCCTTCAACAAAAGTTAACACTCTTTTCTTCGTGTGTATACTCTTTGTAAATGATCACATGTGCAAGAAATTCTTGTGGCTGGTTCTGTTTAAGTTGCTTGGCCCAACAATAACATTGTACTTTTAATAAGAAAAAATAAACCTCTATAGATACAAAAGGACCAAATCCAAGACCCAGATTTATAAAGCCCACAGAGCAAATAGGAAGGTGTGATATAGCAACCAAGAACCACCAGTAACAAAAATCTTCAGGTGGTGCAAAGCCACAGCACAGGACCTACCACCTCACTCTTGGGAACCGTTTTTCCCTCCAGCACAAACAAATTCAGAACATTAGAAAAACCACCAAAACAGAAAGAGCTTTTTACCTTCAGCTGTACCTGTGAAGTGCTCAAAGACCAAATGATCAAGGATTCTACTCACTGTGCAAGCTTAATATTTCCCAATGCACACTGAATAGCTATACAATATATCAGAGCACTGATTTAATTTGATCTAATTTAGTGTTGTTTGACAACTCAGACTAGCCTGCTGATGACATATACCACTGTTTCAATAAGTGAAATATCCCAGAATTGTTGGGAAAACATACTAAATAAGGAGGTGGCTCCCTTAGAGTTGCAGAATTCAGCTGATGGCTTTTAAAAGCGTCTGGTTTGTAACTGCTGGCTGCATTTTGTCACTGAAAGTGGTTGCTTTGAAGATGGACAACAAAAACAAAAACAAGAGCTTCTGTTATCTGGTTCACATAATTACTTTTAATGTCTACAATTACCATGAATCTGTTGATTGTTGGCCAAGCTCTGAGAGAAGGTGAGCGCAAGAAAGTGTGTTAATTTATTACCTTTGCCCTGGATTTCCTTCTTGTGCACTGAAAAACCAAGACAATATTGGTATCTTGCTTCTTGTTTAGCATAAATCCACTTAAAAGTATGTTATAAATAGCAAGTTATTGTTTATAAATTGAGCAATGATATAAAGACTGAAATGAAATACCTTGGACAAAAAATGGAGAAAAAATGTGGTTTGGTTACATATAAGAGAAATGCTATGTTTCCAGGCATAGGGCTCCCAGAATTATGTGTCAGGTAGAAGTGTTGTTACTATACCTTGATGGAGTTCAAAATGCCTATTTCCCAGCTGGCATCTCAAAAGGTCCAGAGTTACTCTGCCATACCAAACCAAACTTAGGAATTTTTGTCCTCCTGCAGATGCCCTGAAATGACCTAAATCCTTTATTTGGCCTGGAAACACAATAAAGCATACCAAGACAGTTTCTAGAAAGTGTTCTTTTGAATTTCTAGGGTCTAAAACCTCTTCTTAATCCTACTATCTCTTCCATGCTGGAAGCAGACCAGCATTCTGGCTACAACAGCAATTATTGCTCGTTACCAAACAGCATCAGCATGCCTGGGGCTTAAAGACACTATGGAAATAACTCAGCATATAGGAAAGCAAATGTATCAAGGTCCAGTCCATAAAATGTTGCTTGGGAGACAAACTGGCACAGCCTAATCAGGTGTTTGCCCTGTTCAGGAGCCTGGTGGACAGAGTTTCCTGGGAGGCAGACCCAAAGGGCAAAGGATTCCAGAAAGACTGGATGTTCTTCAAGAAGGAAGTCTTGAAAGGTGCAGTGGCAGGACATCCCCATGTGCTGAATGAGGAGCCAGCAGGAAAAAGCTTACCTGGTGGCTACACAGAGCTTTGCACGGCGCTCCGGGGGAAAAAAAGAATCTATGACCTTTGGAAGAACAAAAAGGCAACTTAGAAAGACTAAAATAATGTAGTAAAGTTATGCAACAGAAAAATTAGACTGGCCAAAGCCCAAGTAGAACTTATTCTGGATAATACCATAAATTATAATAAAAATAGTTTTATAAATACATTATCGATAAAAGGAAGGGTAAGGATAAATTCCATCTTTTGTTGAATGTGGGAGGAAACTGACAGAGGATGAGGAAAAGGCTGAGGTATTCAATGGCTTCTTTGTCTCAGTCTTTTTGAGTAAGATGAGATGATCTGCAGGTACCCAGCCTCCTGAATTGGAAGACAGGGATGGGGAGCCGTAAGAAGCCCCCAAAATCCAAGGAGAAATATTCAGCACCCTTCTACACCATTTAGACATACATATGTCTATAGGGCCCAGTAGGAACCACCCAAGGGGACTGAGAGAGTTACCAGTTGGACTTGATCTTAAAGGGCTTCTCCAACCTAAAGGATTAAATGATTCTAGGGTTGATGCCACAATATTATTCATCCTTTACTGAAGATTACAATACAGGCCACAAAGCACAAAGAGTCTTCTTGTTTCTGCTTGCTTTTTTTGTTGTTTCATTTCTATTTTTCATCTTAAACAAACTTGTCTTTCTTCTAAATCTACAAGCAATGGAATAAATTTTTCCTCCTTTGGTTTAACTTAAGAGTGGATAAGTCAGCCAAAAAGCACCACCAGCTGTGGGTATTGATTTCTTCAAAACTCTTCTTGGTCTGACCAAGTTGCAAGACACAGGGAAGGAAAAAAAAAAGTCCCTCTCACATTAAGCTGCGGCATCGCATGTTCAGCTCACTCCACTAACCTTGCCAAACTGCTGAACAACATCCTTCAAAGGCTTCAAAAGCCTGCAAAGGTCTGCTACACCCCTTCCCAAGGTGCCACGGAGTTCGTACGAGTCAACAGTTGTGCAACCTCATTCATGCTGGATTCTGCTCTTTCGGAACAAAAATCTCCTTTAACATTTTAATGAAATGTGCCTCTTCCCCAAAGTTAGTAACTAGAGGGAAACGATGTTTCTCCACACCTCTCAGTGGGTGTTGACCTCAGCTGAACCTTTCGTGACTCACTGTTGTCCAGAGAACGCAACCAGAAACAACACTAGTGATTTACTATTCCTTTGCCTCAAGCCTTGCTCTCAAGTAGGGCACCACTTTAGAGAGTGGAGGTCGTATTTCTGACCCTGCTAAGCAAAGGGTTACTCAGCTGTTGCATTGGTTTTTAAGTTGCATTTTGCACCTAGAGTTACAAAAAATTGGAAGAAGTACAGTAGCTATGGTGCACCACCAAGTCAGCAAAGTTCTCTGCTCAGAGCCGGTCTATCAACAAGCTTTAGCTGTCAACCATTTGGAGGGAAAAAGACAGAACTGCTGGTAAGCTGTTCCCAAACTGGGCCTTGTACCAAACTGTCCCCGGTGGTCCAGCGTGCTCCAAGACTGTCAAACATTAATGCTCCACCAGTCCTGTAAACCATACTCTGGAAAACTAAAAGCTTCCAATTCATTTATTTTATCATCTATTTCAGCAAGGTCTGTAATGTTTAACTTCACTGGTAATCACAACTTCAGCTTTTCTTAAGAACACAACTCATTAGAATGAATAATAAAACCTGGTTTATACTGTTTCCCTCTAGTACAGTATTTCTCCTGGCTTTCAAGATTCTTATAGCTCTGATCCTATTAACACACACGTGTGTGTGCACTTAGAACCAAATATAAGTTACAGACAGGGATCATGACTCAAACTGGGCATGGAATACTCATCCAAACTTTATTGATGAGTGTTGTCCACCATGACATGAGTTATGTACTCCTGCTCTCCAAAACTTCCCATGGCCCCAGCTGGGCATGCACTGTGGAACCTGAATTATTTACAGTACTCAGAAGCTTCATCTTCCCCAATCCTATGAGCAACAAGAGCACACCCACTACAAATAGCATTTCTCAAAAAAAATGCCCATTTCTAGTTTGGGCTCCAAAATATCTAGGGAGCTTCTCCCACAGGATATACTCTCAGGGAGTTGTTTCTGTTCCATTTATGGCCCATTAATATTATGAGAGAGTAAAAAAAAACCGAACCAAAACAAATCTTTAGCATACCTGAAAAACAGACCCATTATACAGCAGAATTTTCACATTCACCCAGGGAAGCAAGAACCAAACAAAATGAGACTAAAAGTAAAGATCCAAGACTCTGAATGTACTGTGAAGTCAAAGCTGTTTTCTTTGTGCCCAATTTGTGGCAATCCACTGCGGCCATAAAATTGACATAAATCAGACATATGCAGAGTGCATTGAAAAATAACAACATTATGGAAAAAATGCCCAGCAGTAACTTCTAAATTGGAAAGACAGTTATTTAAAACATCTTACATGAGATGGAGTGTACACCAAATAAGGAGACCCCCCTGCAGTCAAGGAGATTTGCTGGGTTACTGCATTAACCAAATGTTTTTAGTGCCCTTGTGCCATTAAACTTAAAGTGGTGTTAGTGTCCCCATCTATGCTTTAATTTCCACATTCTGTAACTACTATTAAAACAAAATACTTCAGATTAGATCCAGCCTAACAAGATTTTTTTTTTGTTTATTTGCTGCTGGTTTGGGTTTCTTTAAAACGGTCTTTTATGTTGCCGTGGCTGCATATATTCCAGGATGGTGTAAAATAATTTATTTCAACTGAGTTGTATTTTGCTCTTAATATTCAGAGACATTTGAGTTTTAATTTGAACATTTATAGTCATCTCCATTTTTTCTACTGAAAAAGGGTAAATTGCCATTAGCATGCAATGCCATATGATTGTAGCCTTTTAAAATATCACGCAGTCTGATCCCTGCCAACAGCAAGCACTTGCAATAATTTTTAAGCCTCAGAATCCAGGACAAAAGCTATCAGGCATCTCCCATCCCTGTAATTGCTCAGCACCTTTGAGAATCAGGCCACTTTCACTGAGATGTCTAAATATAGTTTTAGATACTTAACTTTAGGAACTCAGATTTTTGAAAAAATGAGGTCAAAATGATTAAAGTAAATCTCATCACCTTTGACATTCATAATTAAATGAATATTCAAATGAAAGTAGTTGCTTAAGACTGTGGTCTTTCTGGCAATACTCAGTTCTGAGTATTTTTTTCTAATTTGCAATGTTTTATGGCTTTACTACTAGGGCAGCTTGCCCTCAGTGTCTGAAATACAATGGTACATTCCAGCAGGTTTGCAAGCACAGAAGCACCATTCTGCCACCTTCCTGATACAAATGACAACATTCCAAGTGCTTGAAACAGCTCAGCAGGAGCTGCAGAGGCAATATTCCAGCCGGGGCACCAATTTGCTGAAACACCAGGCAAATTTCCCCCCCTTACCACAACAGGAAACGATAGGAACTGGAAACTTCAGCCAGGAAAAGCTACAGGCTGGGAGACACATCTCCTCTTCGGGAGGCAGAGATCCTTTTTCCCACTGTGCAATTTTCCTCTGCAGGAGTCAGAGCACTGCTTGTAGCAAGGTGTGACAGCTCCCATGAGCCGATGGCTGGTGCCTCATCCTGCCCATGCTCCTGAGAAGTTTAGAGCTGTGCCTTCCTTTCCTTTCCTCTTCTTTCCTCACGTTTAGTTGTAGCTCAAACTTCCGACAGCTAACGTGACGTAATAGTGTTTAAACAAAGATTAATGTGTGTTGCTCAACAACATCCTCTTGCCCAACAGGAGAAATATTTTACCTACAGCTCAATAGTGAGGCAGCAAAAAAGCCCTCATTCAGAATTATGGAATCACCTACAAATCATAAGAAAAGTATAGTCACCTTTTTTTTTTTTTAATCTCGCAGCAATTCTCTGCTGTTACTTGCACTATTAGGATGATTTTAACCAAGATCATTCTGTGCGCACATGCAATGTAAAGGGCAATGTAATGCTCACAGTCGTCTGTAAAAATGCAATCCCTAATATACAGCAGATAAAGGAGAAATTACATTTTCCCCCTTCACATGTGGTTAGTCTGGATGCCTCAATCCAATTTTCCTAACTGACATTACATTACTCTGCAGTTACATGTTTGCACTTTAATGTTTATCTCCTAAATCTTGAGCCAGGCACTTCAGTCATGTCTGCGGAATATGTGATGTAATCTCGCTAGATGTGTGTAATTAGAAAGATATAATCAAAAACCATAACCCAAAGGAGGATTTTTTTTTCCAGACTTTAAATTCATTGGCAATATTGGAAACAGTTTGTAATTTAATCCCTACATGCAACGGATCACCAAAGGATACAGTGCATAAACTGAAAAGGCTTTCTTTGCTGAGAAAAAAAAAAAAAGAAAAAGAAAAAAAAAAGAATAGTTCACATGACTGTTCAGTTTTTATAACGTGCAGAGAACCCCCATATATGTTCTGCCTCTACAGAAATAGATTGCAGTTCCCCCTGTACATCTATAGGACCTGGAGGGACATATTTACCTTTTATTACTGTTACTCAAGAACAAAATACTTAAGCTCATTTTCATCTCCAGTTCAACACAGCACCACAAAGTAGGAGTGAAAACTTCTTTCTCATTGTAATAACAAGATTAAAATATCATTAAAATATGCAGCAATCTCAGTAAGTGATAATTGCTATAACTAATAGTCAGGGGATTAAATGAAGGGGAAAGAAGTTTGGTCTGGGTATTGGGAATGAATTCCTAATGGCAAGACCTGCAGTGCACAACCCCAACAGCCCTGAAGGCTCCAGGGACAGTTGGCTGGGAGCTGGGGCTAATCTGCACTCACAGTTACAGCAGCTCATCAGGGAGGATTTTATAAGGCTTTATTTATTTATTTACGCGGTTCAACATACACAGTGCTTTTTGAAAGTACACAGGGATGGAAAACACAGCCTGGGAGCTTCAAAGGAAAGCTTTATCAGTGGAATGACTGGCACTGCTTCTCTGAAGCCAGCTTCTGAATGTCCAACTTTATCTACAATGAGCCCACCCGCCACACAGACCGTGCTGGAGCGGGGACACTGCAGGATTGGTCCAACCCCCACTTCCAAGGAGGCTTGCACAAACAGCAGGCATCATACACAGGCAAAAACTTGACAAAGTTTAGACCCTGTTTAAAACTCTCGTATGAAGTTGCTTTTAATGAGAAATGGCCCCCTTTTCTTTTAAGAGCAATTTCAGAGGACCGTTTCTTTCAGAAAAAGAAAAAAAAATGGTTTCATCGTGCAAACAAAAAGAACTACACTGACTGAAACATATTTAAACACTCTTGTAGTAGAGTGGCAAAACAAAGTATAAATGTGAATATATACACTTTTCCCCAGTGCAGTCTGACAGGACATCTTGAGCTATTTCTCTGTTTTCAAAAGTGGCAGGTCAGCCAAGCTGGATCAAGGAACCAACTCAAACAGCACAGCCAGCAGATTCTTCTTCCTCACAAGAACACAGTTATCACTTCTTTTGCAATTCAGCAGCATCAAAACCCGATTAACCACAAATAGTTTTCTAATAATTCTTATCCACATCCTGCACAAGGTAAATGTGTGTGAGAAATATTTTGAAATGGGCCTGATGGTCATCCTCCTTATTTTGAGGCTACTGAAGAAAACCAAGAGTACTGAGTGGCTGAAATGGTTAACTTTTTGCTCTCTGAATAGCACCATCCTCTTTTCTGAGTGACATGGTCACTTATTAGAAAACGTGTCATATGAGATGTTTTACAACACATTAATATCTGCTTCTCAGCTACCAGCCATCTTATTAAATTCTCAGCATGTTCTCACTTTGGAGCCATCCAGATAATATAGACAGCAACATTAACAGCAATAAAGACATTGCTAGATGTAATGTAGTATCTAATTAACAGTGATCTCAGTGGGGCACGGCCAGGAAAGGACAACTGAATAAAAATCATCTGCATTATTTAAAGTTACTGAAATATACAATTAATGGCAGCAGCACCCATTTTAATTAAAACTTAGGGGTTGTGATCCAAACTGGCTGAATCTGACACAAAATAATGGCCTCGATCAGGTTTAAAGCAATTACTCAATCTCCAACCATCCTTTTCTTGTCTTTCCCAATTATTTATGGTTTAATATCTATTAAAGCCCACTGCCATGGCCATCGCCAGGCACCCAAATTCCATACTGTGAGAACAGAGCTCCAGAGACCTTCTGGAACTCCTACACCCTCTTCCTTTTGTGTTGACCAACCCCTGAAAAAGGTGTCAGGGTTGTTTATTCCTGCAAGCTGCTTAGGACAGGCTGGGCATGGTCAGGATGAGGAAAAAGCAGAAGTCCTCCAGCTGGCAAGGTCTCAGGATTTTCAGGAAACAGAGTGGAGCCACACTGGAGCTCAATGCTGAACAAAATGAAGCCACTTGTTAACACATTCCTCTCTATTTTAATCTCCTGCACTTCTTCAGTGCCAAAAGAGGGCTTCTACTCCAAGCTGTAATACAAATGCTTTGTTTCCAAGTTTGCCATACACACCCTCAAGGATGCTTCCCAATGCTCCATCATCTGTTTCTCTCATCATTTTTGAAACATACAGTGGCAAAGAGGAAGGTTTTCTGTGTCAGTATGGGGGAGCATTTCTGCAAATACACAGGAGTCCGTGGTTGTAAATGTTGAGCTACACTCATTGAAGCCATCCCAAGCCACTGAATCTGCTCTCACGCAAGAATTCAAGTTGTATGATCACTGATCCTGACTTTTTTTGGTACTCCATTCTGTGGAGATACTTTTTTTTCTCTTCCAGAGTAGCACTTCCCCCTCAAGTTGTGAGTCATTTCAGCCCTTGTTTTCTGTCTCTCACAGCATGTCAGTTCCAACGCCCTGCTTTAATGAAAGACTTGGCACGCCAGTACAGTTTTTTCACCTGTAGTTTTTAAAATTAGTTTAGTATCTTCTCAAGCAGCACATTCCCTTATAGCCCACATCAAGATAGTGCTTCAGCCATATGTGGATGAAAGCCTCTCCCCTCCCTGACACAGCCAATCCAAACACAAGCAACCACTCCCAGGAAGCCACTGCTAATAACATCTTTCCTCAATTTCCTTTTCCAGTTTTTCTTTTTCATTCATTCTCCTCAACAGGATATTGAAAGGTTTCTGACCAACATAAAGGTCATTGCATTAAGAGATAGCATATTTTTCTCTCAGCCTTGATATTTCTCACTTCTCAGCATTTCAAACTTTGGTATAAACTCTTCAGCTAATTAAAAACTTCTTGCAGAGACTCTCCAAAATATCCTTCCCTGAGTGTTTGTTTTCATCTCCACTCTGGAACTATATTTATTTAATCACCAAGAAATAAATGTTGTTCACTACTTTGCCTTTTATTTTTCCATGATTCCTGAGTAATCATCCACTGCACATCACTTTCACACTCACAGCCTCAATTCACCACTCCACTTCCAGAGAGGTTAAAAAAAATCAGTCCTAGCCAGACTGGTTAGTGAGACACAAAGTACCAGCTAGACATGCTTCCTCATCATGGCTTCTCATTCAGACATCTACTAAGCATTGTATGCGGAAGCTTTTACTTTTAATGGTAACTCACTAAATGGGTGCTGTCAACATGCTATATATTTAATTTGAAGGATCTTTTCCTGCACAACATGTGCCATGTTTTCCCTAGGCATTGAGTTGAAACTGTTTTTTGAGTTTAAATGTTTTTGATATTTCACTCTTTTTCCTTCTTTTCCACAGCTCCTGCTTGATATTTAGTAGGTTTTAAGTTTTATAGAGTCTGACAACAGCTGAATGCAATGCATTATTTACAAAACTTTTCACTTCAGTCTTCTACCTGATTCTGTTTGGAAAGTCAAACCATTCATAGGCAGAATAAAACTTTTAAAATTTCTTGATTTGTTAAATCCTTTATACACATGAGTTATTTAAAACAGCGAGTAAGTCTGTAGTCAATGAACTGGAAAAACAGTGTTGAGCTCAACTGAATCAAATTTTCACTTGAAAATTGGAAAGGTTTTACAGGGTCAGGCTGATTTCTGAACAGAGTATACCCTATTTAACTGAGATAAACCAGGTGAAAAGAACGAATTATTCTTTCCACAACTGCCACAATAACAATCGGAGTCTGACTTGTCTTGAACAAAGCCTGGTGTCTAAATAATAAATCGCCTCAGTTCAGCTTGCCATGAGACTTTTTTTCCAGCAAAACTAAACTCCTGTAATTTTAAAGTTCATTTTTGTTTCCAAATCCATTCAGTCAAGTCCACGAACGTACTGATCAAGGAAAAAACCTAAGAAGCTGGGGAGAGTGGTTTGAAATACTAGCCAGTGAAAAGGTTAAATTTTACTAGTCATTTCATGTTTTTAATTATTTGCTCTATTTAATTTCATGCCAATAACTATCTGTTTTAATGCTGTCAAACCAGGACTTTGTTTAAACTTCGTAAAACTTTGATGTTTTAACGCCTAAAAATTTCAAAAGGAGGCAGATTTGCAAGCACTTGAAGAGGCAAAGTGAAAGAGGCCAGAGTTTCAGAGAGCATCAGGGCTCTGCTTCCTGACACCTGTGGCCCGAAGGACTAAAAAGCTCCTGCCAAATACTCCCAGAGCCCACTGTGACATTCCTCCTTTCTAAGTCTTTCCCTCAGCATACATTAAACCAGTCCTGGGTTTGACTCACCCACACACCAAAAGCTGTGTAAAGGATGAAATGTGAGGAAGTGATCTCATTCTGAATCCAGCAGATCTTTCATTGCCTAACTATGGATGTGGGAATTTCCCGCTGCTTCTGTAACAGAGTTTTTTTTCTGGGGCACTTTGAAGGCTGCACTACAGAACAGATTTACCAAGTTCAGCATTAACAAACCATAGCAGGGTGATGTGCCAGGGCCCACAGATGGCTAATGAATAATTTGCTAAAACACTTCACCATATACGTGACAATGCCCAAAACATTATGGAAAATGTGACACTTTCACCAGTCCCAGGTTCAGTCCATACCTGAAAACACGCTACACTGCAATTTATGTCCCCTGTTCAGCCCCAAATCAAAGAGCAATAAGCAAATTCCCCTCTAGACTGTACATTAAACATCCCCTTCAAAAGTGATATCTAATCGCCCCCATTACTTCTAAGAACACAATTATTTCCAGAATCCATAATATATTATCTTTGAAAATCACTCATATCAAAGCCCACTGCTACCAAATTAAACTACCAGCATCACTTAAATAAAACAAAAGCTCAGAGCATTAATTTCCACCTCATAATCTTTTGAGACCTTTCTAATGACAAACTGCCACAATGCAAATGTAAAATATACAGTTTTCTTCCAGCTCTGTGTAGTACAGGTATAGCACTTCTAAAAGAAAATTAAAGCAGTATTTTATCTTCTCTACTTGTCTTTTTTTAAACAAGAAAAAAAAAGGATGAACTGAAGATTATGCCTGAGTTTGAATTGAAAAATTTTTTTTGACATGCGTTGGGAAAATATTACATTCCCAGTTGAAGTGGCCTGTTTGCCATCAGTTTTGCCAGTTACAAGCTTAATACCACCCTGGCTCAGTCCATATAGCCAAAATACTTTTATAACCCTTCTTGTGTCCAGCAGTAGCTTAACAGCAGCTTTCCAGTGAGCCTGAAGCTGAACAAAAAAAATCCATACAGGAAACAGGAGAAAGGTAAAGAGGATCTGCAGAAATTGCAAGCAGCACATACTCATTTTGTGCTTTACTAGATACCTGCCTCTTATTATCCAAGTGCAGCCTCCCCTACACCTAAAAGCAGCAACACCTAAAGTCAGACTAAAAAAACATCATGTTTTACATTTGCTCATTCTTCCTTGCAAGATGAATACAATAGCCTCTATTGTACTAAAAAATGGCTTTATGCACTGCTTTTTTAGCAAAATGAAATCACGGTAAATGAATAAGAATTCTACCCTGAATTCCAACCTGACATGCTGAGAATATAAATTATGTTTTATAAAACCGTCGTACATAACTAATCCAGACGGGTGCTGCTCGCACGAGCTATTAGGCAGCACTTTAAAAGCTGCAGTCTAGTTTAGTGGAGATAATTTTAATTGACTCAAGGGTGTATCTCAGTGGTCATGAAATTGTTAGGAAAATGTATTGCAGGGAAAGAGCATTCCCTCAGCTGTGGGGAGCACAGTCAACGCAATCTAATAATGCTCTGGGTTTCCCACTGCTAGATACATTTTGCGATTGGAGGTGATTGCATTGAGGCTGTAGATGGGCCACATAAATGGAAGCTTTTATTGCTGGTTAGCATAATTACTGCGACTGTCTGCACTGTGTTTGCATCTGCTGGAGCTTGGTTAAGATTTTTGGAGAGTCACATAATGCGAGAATATTTGTTTTCACAATGAGCTGCTTCCCTGGCTATTTGCATGAAATGCTTTCTTGGGGTTTTCTGCTTGTCTTCTGAAGAGGATAAAACAAATGAAGTGGGCAAGGCCCTAACACCACTGCCTGAAGAGCCCACTAAACTCTGGTGAATCCTTGATAACAAATAGCTCAAACCAGATAACAAATAGCTCTCCCCCAGACTCACAAACATTATCTGAAAATAGAGTTAAACAAGAAAAGAGATATTATAAAAAAATCTGTTCCTTTTTATTGTATCTTGGGAGTATTTAGCGACTTGAAAGAGACCTTAATTCAAAAACCACAAGCTGGAGACAGTATTTATAAATCAATCATCATTTTTCTCTCCCTCTCCATTTTTGGAATGTTTGTTTTGTTGTTGCTTTTTACTCTTTTTCTTATTTTAAACCTTTCTTACTCCTGCACTTCTTTCTTTCCTTTTCTCTCACTCATTTTTTAGGCAGTAAACAGTTTCTTGATTTTAAATAAACTCCACATCTCATTTTCTTATTGAATTTAAAGCAGGGGAGTTATGCTGTTCAGTTAAGCAACGCACTGCTCCTTTCATACCATTGCCCATATTATTGCCATGGATTCACTGGGGGTCACCACAACCCATCATGCAAGGACTTGGGTGTTATGCTGAGATATTTCCCTTCAACAGAAGTCAAACCCAAAGTTTCAGCCAGAATCTTCAAGGTCTGCCTCAGGGATGGCCTCTGCCACCTCTGCTCAGTGGGATCACCCCATGGCTGAGATCCACAGCCATGGGAAATGGTGCCTCAGGCAACTGCAGCTGGGACACTCAACATCTGCAAGGGATTGTGAGGCTGGGCTGTGGTTCTCACCACTGAGAGAACAAGGACTCAGACTCCTGCTTTGCCTTTTCCCACCTGGCTCTTGAAAATAAATCGATAAGAGGGAGGAGAAAGAAGGAATTAGAAATAGCAATTGCTTTAACTGAGGGCTTTTCATATGCTTTGAACTCTGATCAGTACTACCAGGAGATTGTCTCAATTGAGAGCCTCCCAGTGTTGTGCATATTGCATTTCCCTTTAAGGGGCAGGCATCTAATAATTCCTTTTGCCTTTGATTTTGCCCAATACCCAGAGAGCACAAGCAACCAGCAGAGGCTTCTGACAGGTTGTTGGCCCTGGTCTATGTGCCTGCAAAACAGATCAGACCTTATCATGGCTGAGCCAGACACCATCACACCCCTGGAAGGGCCCTGGGGCCCTGAAACCCCAGCCTCACTTGTTGAGCCAAATCGGATCTTTCAGTGCTGAGTCCTGCCAGTGCTGGAAAATAAGTGTGCTAAGCTAAAGCTACTTATCTAGCTCATTTGCAACCAAATTTTTAAGATTAACCAGTCTACCACTGCTATAGCTAAATATTTAATTGGTCTTGAAACAGCAAGTGTAACATAAATCAGGATGCAACAATTTCTTGTTAGCCCCAGGAGACAAAGCACCTCCTTGTACAGAAGCAAGTAAGGAGATGTGGAAGCCTTTGATTATATTGGCACAGATTGGTTCAAGAGAAACAACTATTCCACTCACCTCTTGCTGGGACACTTGCACAGCAGGTGCACTAAGCTGGTGTGGGCTGCAGTCACCTTTGGCAACCTAGATTCAGCTATGCAGATCTCATTTTCCACTCTGTAGGTCAATGCATTGAAATGATTTTTTTTTTTTTGTAACTTGGTTTGCATGCACACAGTTGCAGTTCATTAAAATGGATCCAACATATTTCATGTGGTTTCACGTAAATTTAAATACAAGTAAAACTGGGCGGGGGGATATTTTCCTGGCTTGGTTTTTTTTTCCTTCTCTGTCATGCCCAGTGATGGAGGTTCATGTCAGGCAGGATGCTGTGTCCCAGCTCCAATGACAGTGGTACCCAGCAGTAATTAGGGCTACTTGGGTTCACACATATAAGTTTGGGAGGGGTTTTACTTAGTAAAACCAGTACAGTAGTCTCAGTATTAGAGGTGCTTATCTTTACTACACAAGAAATAAATAAATAAACAGATAAATAAATAAATAAATACTGCTGGGTGGGTTTCTTCAAAGCCATCTCAGCAAAACCAAAATCCTAAAATTCTTTTGGCCTTACAGTACCACAACTGATCATTTTCATTGAAAAATCTGGCGAACTACTCCTATTATCAACCAAGTCAGGAAAAAATGGCTTAAAACACACTGTAGGCCTATGCACTAGGATTTAGTCTGCCATAAACTTGTGCTAATTGCATTTCAAATCCTGTATATTGTGTCTCACAATATAGGCTACCAACGTAACAAGTATCAAGCAAAGCTTTTGTCTAAGAGGAAGTAGTAAACACTAATTCAACCTTCCACAGAAAATGCTTTCTGAAATAATGAAGTCTAAAGTGAATATTTCTTGGGCACTGATTGCTCTGCTTAAACTGAGCTAGAAACACACTTTGCAGACAGCAATATACTTTTCAAGAATGTTTGCTGCATTAACCACAGAATTACATATAAATAGTTCTGACTAAAGCTTGCTTTTAAGTACCAGTACAAAGTGTGCCAGGAGGAGACAAAACGTACTTAAAGACCTATTCAAATTTTATTTGAAGAATAAAAATGAGCCTCAGTTAAGACTTTTTCATTGCTACATCAATGCCAAATCCTTATTTGCAATATATAGAGTAAAGCGAATAAAGGGATCTATCAGTTCCAATCCTGATCCTTAGATACTCTATTATTATTAAGTACAATCTTTTTAAATGAATGCAAAATTACTGTCACTCAAGGTAATAAGTTCCAACCATGTAACTTGACAAATCTATCATCATTATTACCTTGCATTTTTTCCACTCCCATTGCAACTGCACAATATTGGCTGCCTTAAATTAATTGTTATTTTAATGAAGTAAGACCAATTTAATGAATTCAAATATGAAAAAGTCTAAATTGATTTTACATCTTTCCTTATCAACCTAGACTGCAATCCCTGTCATGAAGTACAGCCTCTTCAAAAATAATTGTTCTAGACCAAATTTAAAAGCTTCAGTGAGAGCTTGATTTGAGCTTCTATGTAGCCCCCAATTAAAAGAAATACACTATAAAAACAAGGTTGTTTCAATATAATGAGGACAGCGTTGAATTTAATACATTTATTTAAAACCATACAAAAATACGTGAAAAGCTATAGATCAAAGAACAAATGTTTGATTTTACACAAAAAGTTCTCTCCAGATTTTCTAAACAAGTGGCAATATCCTGCTGTACTGAGCTTTGTGATCATAGGTCAACAATTGCTCCATCTGGAAAGTAATCACCTTTATGATAGCAAAGTGGAAATCATTATCTTGGTTTTTGAAAGCATGTAAATACATGCCTGAGACTGCCTATATCCAGGTTTACTTTGTCTGCCTATTCACACGTCACTAACATTACATATACAGACATTAATGTACAAAGGAGCTTAAAAAGCTGAGTGTAACCACTCACCCAACAACTGGCCCAAAGTTCAAATAGAGGTCACTTGGTGCTAAATGCCACTTTTCCTAGTATGTCCTTTTCCAAAAAGTAAACCTTTGCATAGGAAAAATCTTTTATGAAAAGTAAAACAATTGATTTTAGAAGGATCAATATTTCATTTAGGATGCACATTATGCATCACTGCATAATGCCTTAATGGCTGGAAATGAATCACATCCAGAAAATCTAAAACCAGATCCTGTAATAAATATTAGCTTGCCTGTCAGGCAATCAACCAGAACATTTCTGATGAATCTCTCAGTCATATGCTTGAGTCAAAGCAGTGCCCTGTCACTCCAAGGGACAAACAGCGGAGGCTGAAGCTTTCGAGATCTCAAATGGGAATAGGATTTTTACACCGTATCTCCAAGTTTTACATAAAGAGTCCCATTGACAAACAGAGTCTTGGCTCAGACTCTCTGCAGGACTATGTGCAGTGGCTGAGAGCCAAGAATACTGAGCACTTGAAATCAGGGACCCCCAGCCCTGACCAGAGCAGGGGCAGCCCCCAGGACAACCTCTGCTCCAGGAGAGAACACACAGCTGCTGCTCTGCCTTTGCGCTCCCAGCAGCCACAGACACAGCCCAATAACACTCGCAGTGCATGGTTTTTGTGGTATGTAATGCTTGCACCTATGCAGGGTATTCATGCCTTCTTTAAAATTAAGGAATTATCTCTCTTGCACTTGAAATAATCTCTCTGTACTTGAGCTGCACTACAAGTTTCAAGGTAAATTTTTTAGCTATGTACTACGTCTATGAACATCTCTAAATGGCTGGCTGGTAGTTAAACACACTCTCCGGCAGGGCTTCTTGGGATATGATTATTGGATTTAAATATTCAAATCCTCTCACCTGAAAGCAACATTTCCATTCTCTTGCTGAGCACTTCCAGTCTAGATAACTTATGAGAATATTTTTCTATTCCCATGCTGTATTCTGTGTTTGCCAACAGCAAATTGATTGGAGGTCAGAAATAAAAGCCAAGTCACCACAGTTGGGAAGGATAGCTGATTTCTCATCTACCTACGTAGTTATTTTGGGTATCCCACAGTGCTAATCTGGAAAGACAGGAAAAGTATATAAGTGAAAAAATAGTAAAAAGCAAGAGCATTTTCAAGCAAATTTTGGGTTTTTTCCAAATGCACTCAAAATTACAGGTCAATATGAATGCTATTAACATTAAATATCAACACCATTAATTGAATCATTAGCACTTTTAATAGCTCTGGGTTTTTTGGGCTGCTAACAAACAACTGGACTCTTATCTCTCATTGTGTATTTTTTCTATTTCTTTATCTCAGGGTCTAGTATGGCTTGTAGTCTTCAAATAAACTCTCAGTGCCCGAAGTATGCCATGCACTTTTTAATTTTAGGTTTTAAGTAAAGATTTACCGTTCCTCTTTAGCTTAAATCATGGAGCATTAACATCTTCCAGAGATCAGAGGAACCATTAAAACAGCATTGTTCTGACATATTTATAATATACTGCACTGGATCACATTGCTTTTTGCATTGGAATGAAATAGTTTTGTCTTCTGGCTGATATTCTTGCAGCTGTATCAGTCAAAGAATTTCATTTGGTGATGCACTCTGTGATTCAGCTCATGTTGCAATTGGCTATCTGTAGATGGTGGCTTGAGAGCATCATTTTTCTTTCATTTTACATAAATTGGCTGCCCAAAATATTCAGAAAACTTAATATATTTTTTGTTGATGACAATGAGCTTTCATATCAAAAACTCTAGCAAGCAGCAGTTGAGGTTGTATAACAGTATGCCATGACAGAAGAGAATTGATTATGTCAAATCATTCGACACTAGTTGCATAACCAGCATTTATCACACAAAGAAGTCATCCATTGACCTATTCAAACATATTCTTATCATATGCGCGTTACTCTGTTTGGCCTTTGGAGATGTTACCAAGGACCCTGGCCAGAAAAGCCCAAAAAACAAACTTCCCATCTCTCCTAACGATGTAGTTCAAGATGGATACTAGGGTATAAATCAGATAAATATTTTTTAAAACCCCAAACAATAATAACTATTTTTTTTTTCTTTTAGGTATTTTGTTTTCACAATAAATTTAGCTAGGAATTCAACCTATCAAAAATCATAGAATCATTTAGGTTGGATAAGACCTTTAAGATAAAGTCCAACCACTAATGTAGAACTGCCAAATCCACCACTATACCCTGTCCCTAAGTGCCTGTAGGGATGGTCATTCCTCTTCCCTGGGCAGACTGTTCCAATGTTTGACAACCTTTTTGGTGAAAAAATGTTTCTTAATATCCAATCTGATTTTAGAGTTTCAGAAAACGAGTGGGGACTTCTCTTCAAAATACTCCTGTTACATGGCAGAAATTCTTCTAGGAATGTGGTCTAGTCTGGCTGTTCAAAACCTCCAGCCTCGTGGTGTGTATTTTTGCATTTCCACTGTGCTGGACAGGCCTGTGGGGACAGTAATCTGCAGCTCATTTTTCACTGAGCAAACTGCAGCACAATGTCAGAACCAGACAGGCCTTTTTTCCTGAACTGCACCATATTATGATCTGGGAACTGCACTTTTGTTAGGAAAGCATTCCCTGCATGACCTCAAGTGCAGCATTCCTGTCAACTTAAGCTGGGACAATCAAAGGAGAAAAACTCAAATCAAGCAATTCAGCTAGATGATGCAACAAGGAACATTTTAGTATGTTGTAAAATTATAATTAAACACAAAAATCCAAGAAACCTCCTTCTACATGAACCAGACTCTGACTCAATCACATGAGCCTTTAGAAAAACCTCAAGACATAATGGGATTTTTGCAAGACCCTTCAGAGTTGACAAGTCTGCTAAAGACACATTCAGCCTCATCCCTTTACTGAAGATGTTTTTATTTCCTATATTCTTTTGATACGAAATAAGCACAGACTGGAAGTATAGAGCTGCTTTTTTAGCCAAACATAACATATTCTAATATTGTACGACTTTAAGCTCAAACTCAACACTGACTCATTGCAAAGTGGTGAAATTAGAAAACTGTCTAGGCCAACTCTGCAATAACTCACCACCACAGGAGAGCTTTACTGAAGCCATTGGCAAAAGATTCATGGCTGCCTTTTCCTGAAAGCAGTCCTTCAGTTACTGCATTTTTTTAAACTTTGCACTGCACAAAAAGGATGACCCATGCATGGCCCAGATATTGATTTTGCGTTCTGAAGCAAAAGGCTCACAAACTTATTCATGGAATGATTCACAGCTTATTATACAATGTGTTTCACTAGCACTTCTCCACCCACTGCTGATTTCCTAAAGCTCATGAGGTAACCACAGCCACTACTGACATAGAAAAGCAATATGCTACATTATAGAAGTAACACAATATGTTTTAGCAACTTATACACAGAGGAGGAGTCAGCACCATGCAAGCAGTCAGGTCGGCCACCAAGAATTCACATTACTGATTTGTGGGGAGTTTTTTGTTGGTTTTTTTTTTTTTTTAATAGAAAAAGGGAATCAATCCCACCAAGATTTCAGTTAAAGTGTGGGTATTTTCCACAGGCAATGCTGCCCTCCTCACACAGAGTAGTACAAAACTGTTACTGAGAAAATCCCTACAATTTTGCAAGTTAATCTTAACCAAGATGTTAATGGCCCATTTGTTGAAAATGTGATGTCACATTTTGCCGAAAAGAAATCTACTAGGATCTCAAGTGAAACAAAATAAAATAAAATAAAACAAAACAAAACGAAAGGAGGCTATTCCAGGCCTTTAGAAGACCAAGCTAAAAAAGCAAATGTGGGCAGAGAGGAGATGAAAGAAAAATATCGAGGCTGACGCTTTAACATAGTTCTGCATTTCTTCCTCAAGGGAAACACTTGGGAAGCTCTGAAGGGTCTGAGTCTTCCAGTATCCACGACAGCCCCACTGGACATTTCTGGTGGGCTCTGGCCAGCACCACCGGTGTAATGCTTCAAGGCAAGTGGTACAGCACAAGGAAAGACAAAAGGAGTGGCTACTGAGGTAAGTAACATCCTTTGCCTTCTATTTGGGAGACAATAACACCTTTATGCAAACAGCTTTCCCTCTTGACTGGAGGTCTAGAAAAAAATTGCTCCAACATTTTAAAAGTCAAATTCTCACCATGAATGAGGATATAATTTCAGGAATGAATAAAAAAATTACTGAGGTCACACCCAGCAGACTTTCAAAAATACTCTGTACTACGTATAAAATTTGAGAGAGATTATTCTGAAGTCCTCAAGCCTAAGTTAGCTCCAAGGGCACATCAGCTCTATACAAGGCAGAAGATGGAGCATGGGAAGAAGCCAAGTAAACAGTGGAATCCTATCCTGCTCTCACATAAGTACTGTAGAGTGAATTCTCTGAGACACCCCTACAATTTTTCCTGGGCTTTATTTATACTTATAGCTAAGAATGTGCTGGAATCAACAAGGAAACAAAGGCACTGTGTCAACAGCTTCAGGTCATCTTGCCACTAAGAGCCTTTCAACATCAGAAGTTGATTTTGGTGTCTGAGTTATTTTCATCACTACTGCCAATCAAGAGAAGGAGAAAGGCAAACTCATCTGATTGATTTTCATTGTCCACAGATAAAATCTCTGTCTTAACAGAGGTAGCAAACTTATCATCACACAACACTCTATTTTCTTTATAGAATTGTGCATGCAGTGAAATACTAGAAACATGCACCAGTCTCAGACAGCAATTTTACAGAGGAAGAGATAATATACATCATATTTTACCTTTGTGTACCCTCCGTAGCCGTCAGAACTAGAAAATATGTTAACTCTTTCATTCTTTTATTCATCTGTAATGTTTACCAATTCTTATACCATGCCAAGATCCTAAATGAAACATTTGGGCCCAAATAATGAATTTCACACCAGACTCTAGTCTATTGAAATAGAGACGAAATACAATAAATCCCAAAATAGTCTATGCAAAAATATTTCATGTACCGGCAGCTTAATGGAAAACACCAGTAAAAGCAAACATTTAAGAGAGATTAAAGAAGAAAAGCTCTGTGTCATTTGCTGTTTTACATCTGACTAAAAGGAAACTAAGTTTTATTATTCCTACTTTCTAGATATGCCTACTCTACCTACAGTACCTCAGTTTCCCTAAGAGAAACTGGTCCCAAGAACAAAAGCTGCTGTTTCTCTGACCATGGTAAAGATGGGTTGTGGTGGCATCTTCCCTATGCACAGGTGTGATCTCAGAAATGCTCATTAGACCTCAGCCTTGACAAACAGCAACTGGGCTGAGCTCCTCTTCACAGACACTGGCTGCTCCCAAGAACTTGAGCTGCCTAATGAGCTCCTGCTTTTTTATTTTTTAATTGAGCACCTCAGACACTTTTATGCCTGAATAACAACCCAAGTGGGATGATATTTTTGTTCTCAAACTGTCTAAGAAAGCTTCCAACCCAAAATGCAGCCAGAATGAAACATTGTTATGACTAAAGTCAGCTCTCGTGGGGCCCTATAAACAGTGGACCAAAATGAGACCCTTGGAGGTCTCAAGCTCTGCAGGGTCTGCAACCATCAAACTCCCTCCAAATGGGGTCTCTCAGAGCCCGTGAAACTCTCACATTTTCTATTCCCATCTGATACCCCCACTTCTCAAGGTTCAGCCCTCCACCCACTGAGAAGATGCAAATACATCTGAAGTGATTATTTCACAACCTTCAATGGGAATTTTTCACAGGTACCTTGTGCACACTCTGTATCTGTGTGCATATGCTGTAGCAAATGTGCCAGGAATGCTGCTCTCCTGCATTCTCAAGTACCCTATCCTTGTAAGTTAGGCCTGTAAGTTAGTATTGTGGTATACTAAATCCTATACAAATCCTTTGCTAAATTGTTTAACTTAGGTTATAAATGATGTTAAATGTTGTTAAGTTTTACTTACGTGCTGTTACATTTAAATGCTGTTGTGCCTCTAGGCCATATTCCTTTCTATCCCCTTTTGTCTCTTCACCCACCTCTGCCTCTTCATAGTTTTGGATTTATTTCCGTTTGGATTGATGGACTCTGGATTTTTGTTTGCTTTTCATTGGTGTGCCTTAAGCATTTCATAAGTAGCAGAGTGAACCTTGCCAATGAACTTGGTTGTGCTGTCACTTTCATATTAAACCTATTCATTCAGATGCCTTTGTCCATTTCACAACACAGGCCATTGTTTTCTATTTAGTTTTAAGTCATTCTGGACCTTCATCATCATCATCATTTCCAGTAGGGAAGCCTTCAGACTTTCAGTTTTGTAAGGAGTTACTTGTGCAAGTGACAAAGTGTGCAGGAGAAGCGACTGGATTTCAAGCAGCAAGCTCATGTCATCGATTGTCAGTGAGCTGTGTCCAAAGATGCACACTCAAATGAAAACTGACCTTATAAACACTATCCAACCCAATGCTCCAGGGAATCCACAGATCATTTGGGCTGGAGATGAAATTTCTTTTCTCTTTCAACCCAGAGCTCTGTAAAGAGCAGATGTTCTCGATGAAGTATCCATAATGATGCCAAGATGCTTGGACTTTTTTCCTTGAGCAGTTAATTTCACATCTAGCAACGTGTGCATGCAATTTAAAGCTGTTCCTTCTGATGCAAGGCACCTCACACTTGCCTGTCCTGACTTTCATGTGCTGTCAGACTGCCTGAGCTTCAGCCAGTGGCACCAGTGACTGTAGGGCTGGACACGGGGAGCTGTGCAGCAGCTCCCAGCTCACAGCCAGAGCCTGCACTGGCATCCACAGGTGCTAAAGCAGAAAGCTCCACTCTCATGACCATTCCTTCCACATGAGATGATGCAGCCTCAGCCCTGTAGCTGGGTTTGATTAGGTTCCTCTTGAACTCCTCTCTAGGGTACATTAACACCAATCAAGTTAAATGTGTGTCACCCATTTATTCTCCAATCCTTGAAGTGATTAGAAAGCATATTAACAGTTCTGTCTTGATATGGAAAAACAAACAAAGCCATTCCATGGTTGAAAAGCAGATTCACTTCTGTTCTGATCTGCAACCCTATCCAAAGGAGGGAAAACAAGAGGAATAATGCAATTATGTCCACACATTTAACAATGATGTAACTTCAAAATTCGAGTGTTCTGTTTTGATTTATCTAGTAACTTTAACCATAAAGGGATACAGCACAACCCTACTCATGCCAGCAGCTTACCCGGTCAGGTTTCAACAATGCAGTTCAAACATTAGGACCCCAGCTACCAGAGCTGCTCCTGTGCTGATAGCTGAGCCAAATTGGACACTATTTTCAGCATCTTTGTGCTACACTGCAGAAACACTACTCCTGTGTAACCCCATCCTCCTACAGGCAGTACACAGGGGAGCTAAGGAATTCATCCAAGCTTTCCTGCTCTATCACCATTTAAGAAAACAATGGCAGCACTGAACAAGGTTGGCCAGCAGTGTGCACTCTTCCTGCTTTCATGCTCACTATGGATAAATTAAACTTGGAGAATATTTGAAACGTTTGTCCAACATGTACTGCTATCAACACAAAGCCTTTTCTTACAGTCAAAGGCAAGAGTATGCAAATCCAGGCAAGAACACAGCCAGGACACAATGTGTTTTGAATATCCTGACTGGCATCTAGTCCCTTGGGAACTACTGCCAGCAGGAACAGATGAGCTACTCTGTGCTGAGGAGGTTTAATAAACATGGCAGTTTTCAGCAGCTCCCTGACACCTCCACCATCTGCTACAGTAAGATATTATTGTGAAACAAGAGTCATGCGAGTCTGAATGTGCTTGGAGTACAGTGAAATGAAACTCACGTTAACCAAAATGGGATGCAACAGCACAGCTACACATTGAGAAATATCCTTCAGTGGGCCTCCCTGTCTGATGGCTGTGGGCAACCCTTTTAAGGGCAAACCTCTGTTTCATGAAGAGAATTATTTTAAAAAAAAGCAGAATTTTCATTCTTGATAATTTCAAGCAAGGAAATTGCAAAGGAAAATAATGGAGGATCAAAATGCAGGATCCATGCTTTAATGCCCAGTGGAACTGAGGTGGCTTGTCATAACATCTTGTAAGTCTATTTTAAGTTTGCACAACATACCTGGAGAAGAAATACACTTCAGACCAACAGCATTACAAAACCACGTCAAGTAATTGCTGCGGGTGCTATCAGCATGTTCCAGCTTATCAGAAATCAATGTGAAACAACCTAAATCTGGACGGCAGATACTAACTGCCTCCAGAAATGTGCAACTCCCTTGGTATTATGACAAAAAAGGACCACAGCAGAAGTCCAGTTTCCTTATGGCAACTACTGGGGAACTGGTTCCACAACAGATGGTTCCCAACAAGCTTAGCTTTCCACAAAGCACCTAAAAAGTGAAAGAACTTTTGCAAGAAAAAAAACCAAAACAAAACAAAACCACCAAAGAACAAAAAAAACCCCATCACACGGCAGAAAACACAAACTAGACACAGACTGCAAAAAAGCCACTTTCTTTCCAACCAGTCCCTTGACTGTATTCAGGCCTTCCTGCAGCAGGGGAAGGAGCCCTGTCAAAAAATTATTCCCAACATCAGTTGAACAGCAGCCAAGATAGTTATCTGGTCCATATTTTACCTCATGTTTGGGTTGCTAACACACCTAATCAAATCCATAGGTTGGTCCCTTCCCAGCCTCCACACTGCCTCTCCCTGATCCAGATGCAAGACAATGTCCAAAATGCATTTCAGATGGAATGATTCAACATGGAAAATATATAGTTCACCCAGAAGGAAAGATTTTCTAAATGAAAAAGCTCCAAACCTCTGTGTATCCGGTAACTTTTTGCTATATGTTATTTTTGCTTCCTGGACATAAGAGATAAGAAATGAACTTTTGATTTCATAGTACAAAAGGTTCCTATCAATACTACTTAAACTTACCATTGCCAAGGAAGAGCCTCAGCACACATCAGCTTGACAGGAAATATAAAAAGGCAATGTAATACTTTGATGATCTGGTGGGTTCTCAAAATTTGGAAAACAGCAAGTGCCACTGTTTACAGAAAGTCCATCTGGTCTTTAAATATCAGTCAGATTCTTTCCTAAAAATTAAAAGGAATTGAAGCAGGAAATACTGTGTACTTTATCTCACACTGGAAGCTGATTTTAGTATCAGATTCTGTATTACAAGTCTATTGTAATGATGAGTTTAAACCCCACATTTCAGAGAGTTAAGCTAATGAGTTAATGTGCAGAAACTGTACAAGAGCAAACCAGAAGTCTGGCAGCTCACTATTCTTAACATCTCACTGATTTAGTATGAGTTTTAAGTTGTCACCTTCACTTTGCCTCAGAAAGTTTCAACTTATTACACATTGGAAACTGAAACCTATGACTGTCCCCTGCTTTTGGATAGAGAGAGAGGCTGTGGGCCAAAGGAGGGTTCTGGTTTGTGCTCTGGCTGTGAAATCCAGAAGAGCTTGTGGCTGTTGTACCCTACTTTTCATAATAGCAGTCGAGATACTTTCAGCTAATAACACAAATATTTCACAGCACTGAAATAGTGTGAATAAATATTAGAGAGTAACAGTGAGAGGGTGCATTTAACTTGCACAGGATAAGATCTTTTACTCGCCTTAAAATGCTTAGTTCAGAATAAAACAGGTAGCAGAGCCTCATCCTTTCTTTCCATCTATACAATCTGAGAAGTTAGAAGTTCAGCCAATGCTTTTCTCCAGCAGAAACAGTATAGATGTAGAAGATCATTACCTCCCACCAGCCCTACAAAGCAAAAGCAGGCAGTGATGTCCAGATCTCCCAAGGAAAGTTGTATTTCTGAAGGCTGTTCCCTCTAGCAGCCATACAAATCCAGACATCCACATTTGCAGTCCTCTGGAGGAGTTCTTGTGCTTGAAGCTCAGGCAGTGGCTAATTTGTATAGCAAAGGTGATTTGGCAGTGTGACAAAACCCACAAGCACCACCTTCACACAGGACCTTCCTAATGCTTCCCCATGAAGCTCTCCCCATCAATTGGGATTTCTCTCCACTTGCTCTACCTATTCTTCACTTCTGAGTCATTCCAAGATCAAGACAACTGAATACCCATTCTCCAGGTAACTGGGATTTATGGAATCCCATGCACAGATGTGTTACCACAATGCTCTGGGATTTCACATTAATAACCAAATTCCAACCTTCTCTCTCTCATGCTCTTACCTGCTCACATGCTTGTTGGATTATACTAAACTGTTGTTGTGCTAAAAAGCAAAGAAATAAACTATTTAACAGTTTATTTAGCATTCCCCAAATAGATCTCTGCAGTACCAGTGAGGCCACACATAGCTCAGATATTTCCTGTGATTCTGTTTGACCAGAAGGCATCCATTGCCTTGTTTTAGAGCTCTGCAGTTGCCCCCAGTGGAAATATCTTGGCACTCCTCTAAAGTCATGAAATGCAGATGTAGCAGTTTGCACTGAGCTGATGCTTTGGAGATGTGCCATCACACAAACTCAACACATTATTAATCTGGTCACAGTTTCCATTTAAACTCAATGACACTTGAAATGATATGCCTTTACATTTAAATTATAGATAGGTTTGGAAATATTTTAATCAGTAATCAATTCCCTACCCCACCTAAAAACAGATGGCAAAATGTTTCAGTTAATAGCAGGAGCATATGAAGGGGAAAAGGCTTACAAATAATACTACTAGCAACACAAAGAATGTTGAATAAATGGGCCAGACCCTGAGCTCACCAGAGTCAGGAAAGAAATACTGTCTGCACTTTGATTAAGTCAATGTTGGGGCACTCTGACATATGTTGGTATTTGCTTATTTTCAGCATATGCTGCATAATTCCAGCAGATGCTTTCCCATGAAGTATCAAAAATAATTTTTTTCCACTTGTCAATTTCTTATTTTGATAAACACTTTTTTGTATCAAAATGAAAAATATTATTGGATAGATATAGTATAAATATACTTATGGATTATAGTAGAAATATACTTAATATAAAATCCTCACAAAGGCAGGTTTAAAAATGCAGCAATGGAGTTACTGATTTGGGTTTTTTTTTACAAAATACAGTGTAGCATGTTATTATTTAAAAATAATGTAAGCAAGGGTAGTAAAGAATCAAACACCATCTAGTTACCTGATTAGAACCTCCTGTTCCAGCTCCAGTGTAACTATATGGAATAACAACTAACATCTACCAGCCAGCTCAGCACTCACGCCACACTAGCCTTTGAAGGCAAACTGTTCATTCCTACTGGTGTAGGAAATTAAAGATCAACTAGTAATTAAACAAAGCTAATGTTTCTAGGTGCATTCAAAGTTTGGCCAGATTTGAGTAGGCTAGTGTAGGAAGAAATACATCCTGAACTCTCAAAAGAAGATCCCATGACTAGTGTGATAAAAGTTAGCTTTGCAGAAGAAAATATTTGGATGACAATGGTTTTAAGGGGTAAAGTATTTTTTGTTTTCCATTCCTCATTCTTCAATATGACTACACTAGTGTAAGTGGAAGAGTACCTCAGCGTAAGTTGTGGAGAAGTACACCCCAAAAGATAGAAGTCAGTGAAGTTATAAACCAAAGTGAGTATCTTATAGGAAAAAGTGCTCAAGAACCCTGGCACCATCACCAAGCCACCTGCACAGAGTTAACCAGCCCAAAATCATCCACAGCCTGACCGCTGGCTGTAGCTTCATTCATCTTTCCTTAGTGAGAGCATGACACTCAGGAGACACACACAGAGGCTTAATTTGAGAGTACATTTCCTTCTTAACCTGACAGATCTTTCCTATATCCTCCTTTGCCACAGAGCAGCCAAAATCATTACACAGCCCGACAGGCTGCCTTGTTGCAGTTTTTTTCCTTGCTGAAGGGAAGGAGCAGTTACAGCAGGAAGGTTAACACATGCCACCACTGTACAAAAGGAAGGTGCATCACAGAACACCAATTCTCTTTCAGGACAGGTTAACTTTCTGTCAGCGAGCTGAAGAAAACTCAGTTTCAAGCCACCTCTAGTCCAAATCGGTGGGTTTTGCTGAATCTTTCCAGGCCAGCCCTCAAACTAGTATTTCTCTTGCAGTTTTGTTGGGTAATATATCCATAGGCAGAAGAACCCTATTTTAATCTGTTTAATGTTTTGCAGGATCAAGACTTTTCTTTAGCCAACTTTAACCACTGCACAAACCCAAAAGGCTTATAGCTCACCTTCCAAATAAGTGGGTCCCAGTATTTGCTGATTTGCAATATACTTGTGGAAGTTTTGATGCAAATAGCGTTTAATGCAGTCTGGGTTGATGCTACTGTGGTTTCTGCAGCATTCTTTGCACTTGTAATGGAAATATTTCAGGCACAGACAGACACCATAAGTACTACTGTCTCAAATTCAGTTGTTTTACTGTTTTCTACAAATAACCTTTTCAAGGCATATTGTTTTAGGTGATTGGAATAAACCCAACAACGGTGTTGAAAAAATACACTTTAAAAGTGAAATAAAACATGGAGTAATTATACACTTAGTCCTGGTTTACCACTGGATACTTGGAGTGGAGAGTCAGAAGAGGAAAGGCAAGGGAGTTTTACTACTGTTTTCCACATGAGCACCTCAGGCACACAGTTCCACATCAGCACTGAAGAAACTACCAGAAAACCCAGCAATGAAAAAGAGAAAAGTAAATAATGTATTTTCTGTCAAAATTCTTGGCCTCAGCTTGCCAATTTTAATTTATTTCTTACACTATCATTGTATGCAGCTTTTTTTTCCATCTTAAAAAAACGGGTCTCTAGTAAAAAAAAAAATCAGAAATTGGCATTTGAGATTCTGTTAAAAATGTACATTTCAGCAGGACCAGGACCAAAAAACTGCATTAGGGCTTAAGATCAGGAAACAGGCTGCACTTTATAACAGCATTTTTCATTTGCATGAATTTCTGAAAGAAAACCCAAAGCATTTAACATACACTACAAATTTGTTTAGAATACAAGATATTTTTCAGACCAAGGAAGTATAATCCATTCCCTCTATAGGTAAAATGGATGTGAACAGGGGTTTAAAACAAAATGAAACAAAAAATTACATATTTGACTATCACAGGTTTTTCTTCTGACCCAAATCCTTGGTTACAGATAGCAAAATGTTCCTCCATATCATGTCAGCGTAAGTATTTCTGCTATGCAGAAACATGGCTCAGCCTGCACACAAAATGGAACATAAAAAAAGCGCAAATACCTGTTCCCTTTCTTACAATTGATAAATGCTATGTACAGAGCTCTCAGTGCAGCTGCTTGGGATGAAAGCATTGAAGTTCTACATTATTCATAACTGCAACAACCAATGCCTTTCAGCAACTTTTCTACTTACTTTCATTACTAACTTTTATATTCTATGCTTTCCAAAATCCTGGGACTGCTGCTGTCTTAGAGACATTGTTGGATCAAGTATAACATGATGCAATCATCACTTCAATATTAAATGAAACAACAGCCTGTATATTTTATACCTAAAGATCATTATTGTCACACTGAACTAATCAAGATTATGACCCAAGGAAAGCATGTGCCAGCAGAGAAGTTCAAAAGCAACTAGATTGTCACTATAGGACATGAAATCAGACCATGCAACTCCAGAATTTGTCAGAAGGCTAAAAAATATTTATTCAAAGTCTGACCCCCTTTATATTAGATCACTAGTGCTAAACCAATTGGTGCTAGAAGTGACACCCATTCAATCACATTGGCCAACACAGAGAGACATCAAATTGTCTCCACCTCTAAAGAAGGAATGAAAACAAAATAGAGTTAGCAAAAACATCTCCTTTTGTTTACAGAAAATTCTGTGAGAATGGAGTTTTAGAAATCAAAACATCTCACGCTGAAAAATCAGATTTATTTACACTAGATTTATTTCATTAAGAAATCTATGGACCTTGGACTTAATCTGAGGAAATCTAAATCAAAGAGACCTAAAACCTATATATAGCTCTCCAGTTCTCAAGAAAAAAAAATGCACCAAGAACTTATTTTCTTCATTATATGTAAAGACAACCAGTTTTGTTTCCTGGAACAGTTTCTTTAGAAATAAATCTAAGCACGGAACATTGGAATGTGTGGCTCTTGCAGAACTTGGACAGCATGTACTACCCAGTGATTTCTGTCATAAGATTCCAATTCACAGATAAGGTCTGCCTCCACATTCTCTGCTCTGTTTCCTGAGCAGCCAGCAGGATCCTTGTTTAATGTGGTTTTGCAGTCACTGGATGAGAGCTGTGCTGCAAACAGGGTGCCAACACTGACCTTTGTTCTGTCAGGGTTTGCAGCGACTTACAGGATGGTCACTGAAGGAAGCAATAGAACCCAGCACAATTTCAGTGCTCTCACAAGGGCACAGGACATTTCCACAGGAGTGGCACAAAGAACCAAGGCCAGTAGCTTTGAAGCTGTGTAAAGAACAATTTCTCAGGATCAGGGTCAGTGTTGTACCAGTTGCTGTACTAGGAACATATAAATTACTTCTTCCCGGTGCTTTAATTTCCCAGATGTCTTCAACAGATTTGGGGTTTCAGCTGAAGTTTCACTTGCTTTAAGTTCATTAGGAACATTAAGAACTGTTTCACCTCAGGAAGCACCAAAAGACTGAAACTTAAACATTGTTATGGCATTGTGTCATCTAGATCCAAGAGCTGCTGTACCTCCTTGGTGCTCAGAAGGAGCCTGGCTGGTCTCTCCACCACCTTCAAAATTTCCATCCTGCTCCAGATGAATCCATTTACTAGAATGGGATTCCCCAGTCACTCCAAGGGGACTTCACTGAACTTCATAGATCTAAGCAAAGAAATGCATCCAAGCATGAACCTTCTGTGGAGGTTTATAAATGATCCCAGATTACTTAAATCAACCAAGCAGTGATTTACCTCTTCAAGCACTGAAATATATTTCTAGAAGTAGAGTAGGAATCTATCATTACTCCATTGAAGTAGCAAAATACAAAAAAAATACGACATGGTAAAAGTATTACATATGCATGAAGTGTTCCTGCTTGCTAGGATAACACTATGCATGATGGTTGGAATTAATTTTCCAACTAGAATACAATGTTATTAATAAAGCATGACAGAAAAAAATCAAATATGTTGATTTAAAAATCAAGTAATGTCTTTGCGCAGCAATCAGATACAACTTCAGTAATGAGTGTGTTATCATAACCCATGAGAGACGACCAGGCACTTTCAGTGTAGAAGTGAAAGAAATCTTTCCTGACTCAGCCAAGCAGACCAAGTAGGATTTTCAGAAACAGTCATTTCACTCTGAGCAAGACAAACTCTCAGGGAGCCCAGCCTCACACTCAGAAGAGTCTCTAAAGTTACAGTTTGTGTAGGAAACAGTAACACTCCCGCCTGCTTTGGCCCTCATCTTGCCTTCCTGCAGAGAAACACCAAGTTTTCACACCAAGAGTGGAACAAAAGTTTTTTCTTGTTCCCTCAGTTACAAAGACCATGTTTTATCCTTGGCTGGTCTGTGCATGGGCAATCAAGTTCCATTTACTGACCCATTTACTCCCAGCACACAGGCTGTATGCAGCAAGGAGGGGGAACAGGGAGGATGAAAGCAAGGGAAAGATGTAGCATCATCTAGGACAGCGTTCCTACCACCAGAGTAGGTGATGGCTTCTGACAGGAGCAGCACACACAAGGAGGAGCGGATGGCATCCATCAGTCTCAATTCCCAAAGGCTGAGACAAGAAAGGAGGCGAACTCCTGAGGATTAGGGATTGACAGAGGTGAAAACTCACTGGAGAATCAGTCACACAATTCCTCTGTATAGACTACCAGTGGATTTTTCTGACCACCACAAAGAAATGCAGGTGATTTTGTTTCTGCTATCCAAGCCTTCTGTTCCTCCCACATTCCTCTTGTCCTTCATTTCAGTATCCAGGCCAGACAACTCTTTATGGAGCAAATATCCACTCCAGCCCCAAGCATCTGTTCCACACATCCCTGCTCAGGCAGAGTTCTCAGCTCTTGCTGCTTTTCCTCCTCTTCTTCCTCTGCCCACTCTCGCATCCACAGCCAACCTCTCACTTCCCCTCTTTCAGCACGGTTCAGTTCATCTGCCTGTTTGGCTCCTGCAGAAACTGCCACTCACACACTCCCAGTTCCCCAAAGGTACAGAGAGACATTAGGAAACAGCTTGAAATAGAGCAAAAAAAAAGGTTTTGGTCTTGTCCTGAAGCATTTAAAGTCTGCAGTGCTGCAATTGTTTTAAAGCACTTTAAAATGTATTCCTAGCAAAGCCATGCATTACTGAATTTCCGGACAGTAGCTTTTAGACATTTTTTTTAACTCTTGGTATGTGTCCACAACGGTGTGCACATGTCCAATAATTTAACAGTTGATACTGTGACCTCCCAGTTATCCAATTGGCTATTAAGTCATTAGCCATAACCTGAGCCTGAGATGCAAATGAGCAAGGTGGGGACAGAGAGGATCTTTCAGATCAGTCTGAAAATTATTTCCTAAATAACCTTTGACACAGTAGGTTCCAAAAGGTGCTGTGGACTAAAACAGTCTTTACTAAACAATGCAGAAAAATCATTTGCTGTGTGACTGCTATCAGAAACCTCTGTGCACTTCAGAGTGGTCAGGCATCTGTTACATCTGTTTCAATGAAAACCCCCAAGGGATATTCTGCAGTTGGGCACCGCAGTTGGATGTTCTAATGTCAAATATGAAGCGCATAACACAGCAGGGTGTCCAGGGACAGGGAAAGGCAATCCAAAGGACTGCCCTAGTTTCAGTTAAAAATAGGTCAAAGAGCCGGTATAATCAAAGTCTGGCAGTGCATACTAATTACTGACAGCGTGCCTTACACTTGCCTTGACTGCAAGCAACTCATACACAATCTTATTAGCTAAACACACAAGAAGCCTTTTCAGATATCTAATGTTTGAAACATAAATGTAGGTTTTCTATCACTGCAATAAATTGGTTTTACTCTGGATGACCTGTCAGATTAATTTCCAGTTAAATCAATAACCAATGGAGACATACTTTCCAGGTAATGATTTAAAATTCATTAACATATATTTGCTGAAGTAATAAACAAATATTCTACACTATGAATATCAAGTAGCTTGTAGATGTTGATTACAGAACATGAGATTGCTGCACAAGTGCATAACAAAAAAATACCTTTGATAGCACTGGCAGATAGGAAATGGAAACAGAGCGGAGAAATTTTACATTTTTCTTCTTACAGGTAAAATGTGACTTTAAGATAAAAATTATTCTCCATACCCAAAAATTAAAACATATTCTCAACAACATTGTATTTAAGGCTGATCAGAAAATTCCTTTTAGTTTGGTCAGAAAGTAGCATAGGAGGAAGAGGACAGTGCTATTGTGCCACTGAGATAGACCATCACCAGTTTAGTTTCAGTCACAAATTGCTCTACATAGCCATGCTCTGGGAGTCAACAATGCTACCAGAGAAGGGAAAAGGCTGAGAAATTCATTTTGCAGTCTATACTAAAACAATACATGAATTGACATGTTAAACAAAGGCCTTTTCAGAGGTCCCAAACAACCTCACAGAACCCTCCTAAATGAACACCTGCAATGAAATAAAGAAAAATCTTGACTCTGAAAGTGATGTGATATAACAATGGTTTCAGTTAGATGCATCCATAACTTGCATGTTGCAAAATTATTGACTTGGCTGTATCACCTCTCCTCTTCGATCTGCTCACCCGACCAGAGAAATCTGAAATAGCAACAAGATTATGGATTTCTGCAGCCTAAGAATGAATTGGAAAATAATGCCCCAAGAAAATTATTTTTCTTGACAAATTTCTCAATTTACAAGGGGTGAGATAAAAAAACAGATAAGTTTTTCTAAATCTCCCTGGAATTAGAACAATTTCAGCCAAACGACAAATGTGTTTCAAAAGTTTTTCTAGTTGTGAACAAAGGAAAAGTTCCCTCTTCCTGCTCTAATGCAAATGCTTTGGACACAGCCAATATGTAGAACTTGCTAATTGCAGTTTGCCGTTCACACACTAGAGCAAATTTTAAAACCAGAAAATGCTCTTGTCCCTTCAAATGAACAGATTTCCCAATTACGGCAGAGGCCACACTCAGCAATACAAAGAAACTTTCTAGTATTCATAGTTTCAACTTAGAAACAAATAAAAGACTCTCATTTACTTATAATCTTTATAAGGGTATTTTTTTTAATGATTGGGTAATTCTGTCCTTTAAGTTGAAAGAAACTCCTGTCTCAGCAACGGCCTCATGGTTAAGAGTGCTGTTGATTGTGTTTTGCAATCAACAATGGAGAGAGAGCAGGCTGAAGCACTGTTTGCCCAAGAGCAGACAACTGAGCATTATTTTTTAAGAAATAATTTTGTTAATTTAGGGCACTTAAGTTGGGTAGGCTAGAATTAATGTCTGTGTTTCTCAAAGTTAATTTTTCCTATGGTATTAGATACTTGCAAGATGTATTCAGAAATACTAATGTAGGAAGTTGTCCAGGCATGGGGCAAAAAGGCACTTGGGAGCACTTGGCCCCATAAGGCCATAGGAAACTCAGGCATCTTCACTTTTCACTGGTACTAAGTATTTTTTGTGCTAATTTCATCCTGTACAAAGGAGCAAGACATTAGAGTGCTTTTGACCCAAGAATTGTTGCTTACAAGTCAGGTTCTTCTGACAAACACATCAGTCCTGAAAATCCATTCATCCATCCAGCAGGATTTTGCTGACAGCATGTTCAGACACATGGGGAAAGAAGACCTTTATTTTAATAAGTGGATGTGTATGGATGGATTAGGCACATTAAGAAAAATTAGTAATGTGCCTGCAGGAAAGCTATCAGTTTAGCAAATAATCAATATCAGAATTCTGCAAAGTAATCAGGGAGCATGTGAACTCAATAAAATCTATTTAGACTAAGTTATCTCCTTTTCTTCTACCAAGAGTCACATAATTAATTTCAAATTACTTCATTTCCGGCTTGTTTATTAAGTCTAGACAACCAAAGGAAAGACACAGGCAGTGAAGACGTGGCAGAACAGTGTGGCACAAAGGCTGGGATTAGCAGCATTTCCTGTACCCAATGGTAGGTCACAGAAGCCATTTGAGTCTTGGTGAAATCTACAGGAACTCTGATGGAAACGCTCTGCATTTAAGAAGCAGTGAAAATATTTCTATGAGATGGTCAATTCTGCTGTATAAATAATGGCAGCCTCTTCAATTTTCTCATTGATCCTGGGAAGCAGGATCGGTAGGAGATTGATCAGTGAAGCATTACAGTTACACACCAATCCATCATTCAATAGAGGTTATCTAATGCTCACGGCTGCTGCTCTGCTGAAACCAGCAACCCACACAGTAACTACTATAAACTCTCCGGTTCCAACAGTGCCTACATGGACAAATTTGGCTGTAACAATTCATTAGTGAACAGCATTGAAGTTCCTGTAATTCAAAAATCAGCACCTTTCCTAATCGCTCATCTCTGCGCTCTCAAGCCGCGACGTCCTTTACCATTATTTATTGCACATTGTAAAAAGGATGGAGGAGAAAATCACATTATAGCCAGATCTTGGCAGTCCTCTTCAGAGGATTCTTCCATGAACAATATATTATGAACAGTTTGGAGTCAATCAAAGCACTGTGTCTGTTAACTTACAAGCTCAGAAAATGCAGTCACTCAGCATTTGTTTCTCTTGACCTTAGCCACAGACTGATGAATTCTCTGCAAGCACAGCCCAGCTCATATTATAAAACCTCACACTTAAGAGATAAAAAACCCCTCAGTCTCACACCTGACCAGTCCACTGTAGCTGAATGCTGTGATGCACACAAAAATTCATTGTATAAACAAACCAGCCAGGCTTTTTATTTTAAGAGATAACTAGACCTTGTGAAAACAACCATCAGACATCGCTGAGCACAAATACTAAACAAGAACTCCACAACATTCATCACTTTCTTTTTTTTTTAATTTCTATAACCCAGCAATTTCCACAAATGCTTTCCTTCCTAAAAAACCTGGAAAGAAGAGTTACATCCCATAACTCATATTATGGGAAACTACTCTCCCCTTTGATGTTAGTTAATGCTAAATGAAGTTTCATGCATACATGATGAGCAGGCACAGCATCCCTTATGTGAAAGCTTCTAACCAAAGTAGATTTTTCTGTCTAATCCCCCAAAAGAAGTAAGTCTTAGGCAATCATACTACACATGTGCTTGTCCAGCTATCTGTTTTCCCAGCAGCTTTTCAACACACTGACCAATTTGAGCTCTCTCTGCCCTTTGAGAATATTAAAATTCTACGAGTTTCTTAGAAATTGGAAGTAATGCAAAGGAGATCAGGAAAGAGACAGATGTATAATTTTATTTTCAGGCATTTAACCCATTCCCCTACCAAAACCTCTCCCTATACAAGCATCTGGAGAGCCTGTACCCCAAAATGCAGGAAAAGGCACAAAAAGCCAAGCCCAGGGCAGACAGAAACTGCTCACCAAGTCCAGGAACTATGTCCTCAGAGCCATCCCTGGTCACTGTCATTGTTAGACACGCTTGCGCACACACACACACACACACTATGTCTGGTGAGAGGGCATGAACTGTCTATTATGAAAATCCGACTCCACTTTTATAGTATTTCTACAAAGGCCAGGGACTGGGGGAGAAGGTTGACACCTCTCCCCATCCCATTGGTCAAGATAACTGTCCCTCAGCTGTCCGTATCTCTAAGAACAAGAATGTAAACTACCTAGATTTAAGGAAAACATTGCTTCTATTTTTAACGCCTGTGTGTGAGAAACTACCTAAGGACTATGAACTGTGAGACACAAACAGAAGGCTGTAAAATCAGGGCAACAGGTCACTACTCCCAAACCAATTCCCTCATCACCCTCATGCCCCTGGGGCTCCCTCCAGCACTACTCAGACACCATAGGAAGAACAGCTCCCACAGCCTAATCTTTGCTTACTGGCACCCACCAATATTTGCTTGTCTTGAGGTAACCTTTCATTCAAGAATCTGAAAAGAACAGACAGGTACAATATATTCATTATGCAATTTTAAAAATCTCGTATATTTTAACTGAGATACAAAAAACAAACCCCACAAACTCTTCTCCAAATTATATTGATGCTCACCTACACTGGACAATGAAAAGATGCTGAACCTGGTTTTTAACTCCCCAAATGTACCAAAGCTCCCTTTTTTCAATGCATTGCTTATTTGTGCCCTGCTTTATCAATTTTTGAGACCTACTTGGACAAAGTTTTTGGTTTGATTCCATTATGAGAGCAATGTTCCCTCACGGTGTCCCATGCAGAGCAATGTTTCTGCACAACATCTAGAAAAATTCAGTCTCATTTTTCAAGTAGGGCTGAGCGAAAATGGGCAACTAGAGTAAGACAATACCAGAAGTGGCACACAAAATATTGAAATTCTGATAAAGTTAGTCTTAAAATAAAAATCTGATGCCTCATAACTAAGTAATAAGACCTCATCAGCTCACTGCAACAGTCTCAGAGCTTCCTCTCAAAGTCAGGCTTTGTCCAGGGAGCCATCTTGCTAATATTTCTCAGTAGAACATAGTCTGAGCACAATTGCCGCTAATTTTACTTACCTCATTTGCTTGATATCTTGGATTTTTATAATGGCTGGCACTTCTGGTGCATTTTAATACGGTTTAAAAAGGAATCAGGCTGAATAAAGAGAAGAAAATGCTATTGTCTCCTTTCCCTGTGTAGCTGAAATCTAATTGCAAGCCCATTTTCCTGGCAGAGCTACCGGTTTTTCACACAGGTCTCATTCCTAAAGATGCGCACTGCAGTTCAGTACAAGGAATTAACTGGTACCAGAGCAGCAACTGTTCAAAAGCACAGCCAGAGCCTGGGCAGCCTGTGGGGAGATCTTGCCTGGGGACAGGGGAGCTGGAAAGATCCCTCACACTGAGGGCAAGGGTCCGTGTCTGTAACTGGAAGGGAGGTGGGAGCAGGAAGGAACAGGACCCCACATCCTGGGGGATGCCTGAGGGGAGGCTGCACAGCAGGGCAGCTGTAGCTGGACAGAGCAAGCAGGGCAGAAGCCCCAGTGCAGAGTTCAGGACTCGTCACAGAGGAGCCCAAAAGGCCCTTTTGGGGCGGCCTTTGTGCCAGATGGACACCAGTTCTTTCCCCTGCCAGCAGCCACCATCCCCTCTCCCCTGGATGTTCCTGCTCTAGCAGCAATGTCTGTGACCTCTGCAGGCTGCTCAGTGTGCTCACAGAGCCATAGGACTCAAAATTAGCAAATGAATATTTAATCAATTAATATCAGGCAAGTGTGACAGACTCAGATAAGCCAGTCTTTTCCACAGTGGGAAATCACTAACGTTTCATTAAACAGAGCATATTTCCGTGCATACCTCGTGTAAAACACAAGCAATAAAACAAAAGGAAAAATAAGTCCATTTTCACAAATTTCTCTACAGAATTTTTTTTTAATGTATAACACAACAGCATCAAGGCTTTGGTAGCTATCTAAGAAATAAAAAATAAAATCTGTAAATTATTTTAGTTCCAGATTCACTGAAAAGGAAATTATCCCACACTTTTCATGGTTTTTTTAAAACATCTCAAATTCAGATACTTGTCCGAACCTCATCCCCTGGGTAGCTCTTCTGTCAAAGAGCAGCAGTAGGCATGTAAAAACCTTGCAGCTCATCACTCACAGAAAATGCCCCATACCTGTTCAAAGCAGTAGCATGTTTCTTCCAGGAGCAGAACTGGCTGCCCCTGCCCATTTTTGGCACCCCAGCTCAGCAACGTCTGGTCAAGGCTTTTGCAGAACCCAAACAGGGCACTTCTACCACAACCCTTTCCACCAACTAGATTTTCCAGCATTCCCTCCCTGGGCACCTCATCCCTCCTGGGGAGGGACGTGGGAACACATTGTGTTCCCAGTGTTCAGGCATGGCCACAGGAGCAAGTCTGGCTCCATTGCAACCTGGGAACTTCCTTCTCCACTCACAGAGATCAGAGGGGAGGGAAATAAAAAGTAAAATGTAACACTAAAATAAAATAAATAAAAACTTTTTTTAAAAAAGAGCACAACTAAAAATTTTTTTTTAAAAAAGGAGACACTTTTGTTGTCACCACATGGACACTCTGCAGGCACAATTGCTGAAGCAGTTGTAGCACGGGTGTGATTTTCAGTGGAAGGCAAAAATGAATCTGCTATTTTGCCACACCAGCTTCCACAAAGCTCTCAATGAGGTTAAATTAGAAGCTATAGACAGAGGTATGGGTGGCCTCATTTTTAAGAGTTTTCATGAAGGGTACAGAACCTTGTGCAACAGCTACTGGGGAGTGCTTTTCCCTCAAGTGCTCAGGGCTTTTAGCTTTTCAGAGATGAAAATTGGCTCCCCTCCCCAGAGTGGACTTATGTATGCTTATTTCCATGAATCATTTTTTCATCTGTGACAGTAATTGCTGTCCATCCCAATGTGCAGTTTTCACCTTACAGTGTTAGAAAGACCACACTGCTGCTAGAGTGCACAAGACACTGAGTTCCCAGACCACCTTTCTAGTTCCAAACCCCACATCCTCAAAACTTCTCAATGATCACAAGCTCACACAGACCACCAGCCACCTGTGAGTCTGTTTAATTTACAGGAGAGACACATTCTGCCTAAGAAAAATATCTGAATATTCCCTTTCAAGGATTCGTTGAAAGAGGCTAGATTCACCAGAAGTACCAGCAACTTTGGGGATAGTGAATGGGCACTTTGCCAGGATTTTCCTGCCTTGTCATTTTCCAATCGTACTCAAAACAAAAAAGCTGTTGCATTTCAGATCCTTAGAAGTGTCCTTTCTGGGATTCCTTGGTTAAAAAGTTAGGGCACAGTGGGAGGTAAGGAAAAATATTCATTTTCTTTTTTCATCCCCAGGAAAAACAAACTCCCACCAATGTCTTTTTCATTGGTATGTACCTTTTCTTCTAAGAAAAGGAAAAATACTCTGCTATATTTAAAAAAACATAGCAACCAAGCCAACTGTCCTCTAAGGCTTTACAAATACTCTAAATCCCTCGCAGAAGCAGACTTCTTGTTTTAAATGGGAATTTGCAACCTGTGTCTGGATTCTGCCAAAACATGCGACTACTACCCTTTGGTTCACGTACAAGGATAAGGCATTTGCTTGGGAATGAGATCCTTCTCAGTATGTAATTAAGAGAAAATCTATTTTAGAGCAGGATAGCTGCCCTGCAGGTTATGCATTGAAATTCCTCTACTGCACAGCTGATAGCCAAGGAGGCTTCTTTTAATAAAATCCAAATTTGCCTTTAGCCTTCCTGTAAATGTTGTATTTACCTTATGTTAACAATCTTTCAGTAATGATAATAAATGCACTGCAGACAGAAAAGAAATACAATTCCATACAGCAGAGTATCTGTGTGACAAAACAATAGCACTACATTCTTCTGTGCAGTAGCATCTGCCAAGTCTGATAAGCAACTGCAAGAAAACACTTCTTTAATGTATAAATCATGAACCCTGTTCAACACATGGAAGAAAATTTGAATTGCCTGGACAAAAACCTGAGCAATGCAGTGCTCTGGAATTACAACCCTGGATTTTACTTACTTATCTGCCTTGCAGGAAATAGTATCACCTCCAAATACAGCCTTTTTCCTCCAAAAGAAATCCCATCATCAAATGGAGAAAAAGCTGCTTAAATCTGAGGCTCTACACAGCACTTTGCTTTCACAAAAAACAAGTTATTTTCTTCCAATAGTATATTTGAATATACATATTCTCCATGCAAGAAATTATTATACAGTGTATCTCAATATAAACATTAAAACAAATAACCTAGAATCCACCATATTACAATTCAAATAGTAGAACTACAATGAAGCTGGAAGAAAACACCCTGACTGCACTCAAAATTATGATTTGATCCTCTGAGTTGAACGATGTAGATTTTATATGCAAGAGAGAAAAATATACCCCAATACTACCCTCAAAATTTGGGCAAGAGTGCTTAGGACACAAGAATTGTATTTTGTTGGGAAAATACAATATCAACCCTGTGCCAAGCCATAGCAAGCTGAGGTGTCTTGAGGTTTATTCAGCAAGAGATCTCTCTGATGCAGCCTTGGTTTTCTCCCACACTACTTTTAATTATGAAGAGGTTGTTCTGGCTCTCCAAAAGGAAGAGCTACAGACAGCAGACAAACCCCGCGCAAACTTTAGACATATTATGTGAATAATATATGTATGTCCTTCTCCCTCTCTGCTTGGACCCTTCTTACCCACCACAGCAAGAAAGAGCAGAGAAGGTGAACTTTCCTCCAGCAAACCACCAAAGTGCTATGCCCCAGCCCAGACCTGTCTCTTCACCCTGGGCGGGAGCAGCTTCATGCAGTATCTGAAAACTAATCAGCAGAAGGCACAAAAGATACATTGAATTTTTTAAGCATAAAACTTCTCAGGATGAATCTTAGAATTTGTACTTTTGGGGGTTGGTAACACTAATCCTACCACTGAAACCTCTGAGCACCTGTGAATGGCCATTACCGTGAGCAACTGACAGGTATATTATACACTCAAAGCAAATACTTAAGCAGAAAATCAGCCAAAGAACTCTGTTCATTTGCATAATTTGCCAGTACCTGTAATGTGTGTGCTTGCAAGTTGTAGAAATGTCAAAATATACTTTCAGTAGTAAATGATGCTGAATGTTTGATTCTAGGTCTTTAAATACAGAATATATTTAATTTAGAAATATAGTACTAAGGCAAATGCCCCTTTCAGAGAAACATACTTCAAGTATATGGGCAGTTTATAATTTTAAAAATATTTTAATGGGAATACAGCATTAGAAGTATCTTAGCCTATTATGCTATACTCTTGTATCTGCATTTTTACAGAAAATATGAAGTTGGAGGTACCCCAGCCAGGCATTTATAGATGAAGGATGCGCTGATTCCCTCAAGTTAGCTGTTGCGAAATCAGTTGCTCTGCATGAAATTCAAACCCAGGAGGTTTAAAGAGGTCAAATTAAAACATTCAAGTGGATGATCAGTGATGACCATCTCATGCCCCCGGTATTGATTTTGGAAGACCAAGTGCCTTCCAAAAGTAGGAAACCCCTACTTTAATATTTATGACCCAGTCACAGGAGACAAGTGCTTTTCTGGCCATTTTTGCTCAATCCCCTCCTGCCAGAGCCAAAACAGAGCCAGGGATACGGCACCACTCCATATCTGCCTCACCATCAGGTGGCAATGAAGCAACGTGCATCCCTCTGCTGAAGCCTCGGGGGCTGACCTCGCACTTCCTTGATTTGCTGGAAAAATGGAGACAGTATTTTGGAAATACCCAACTGAAAAAACAAACAAACAAACCCACAAACAAAGCAAACAAAAAACCCCAACCAAACCCCAAAATTGATTGTGTTTTTTTCTCCTTTTCACACCATCCATGCTTCTAAGAAATTCAATCTACCATTCTCTGCCTCAACTATTCCTGGTTTTGTGTGATAATGATTCCTTCATCCATTTTGCTCAAAAGAATACCTATGAAGAAAGGACACTCTGGGAGTGTGTCTGAAGGGCAGGCAACAGTCTAGAAAGTCCGACAGGTGCCTGAGAGCTGGAGGGGGCCAGCTCTGCAAACCATGGGAACATGAGGAGTCACATCAGCACAAAAAGTTCAGGCAATGGCCTCAGTTAAAACTGAAATCTCCTCCCTCTGCACCACATCACCTGGAGAAGGCTTTTTGCAAAGCAAGGAGCAGAGATAATCACACATCATGAGTTTCACCACAGCCTGAGGATTCCCTCACTGCTCCTCTGGGTCACAGGCAGATGAGAAGGTTAAATCATCAGGCACCAACTTAGTCCAACAACTAACTTAAACAAAAAAGCAGCTTAAAAATCTTTGTTTCACTTCAAATCTGCTCTTGTTTTGCCTTGATGTCTATTTTTACAGCTTAAAAGTCCAGGAAGGGATGTTTAGGACATACAGATGAACTTTCAATAAACACAGACTTGTCTTTTGCTTAGACACCCAGTGATTTCACAGCAAAAAAGGAGAAATGTGGGAGGCTCCAAGGCCAGGTGCTTCTCTGTCCTGCCAAACTACTCAGCCCAACGTATAAAAATTTTTAGGGACTGGTTTTTAAGGCCTCATTTCCACAAAACCCAAATGCTGCTTTCTTAAACACCACCAGTGTTTAAGCCTTAAATAATGGATATGTTATAGGAGATAAATTCTGTAATCACCAAGAAAAATTGCCAGCAATTCCAAGAGGGTTGGGGGAGAGATAGTTTGATCAGGAAATCACGTTTCAAATCTGTCAGGCTCAAATGGGATTGTCTCTTATAGGAAAAAGAAAAAAAAAAAAAAAACAAAAAAAAACCACCCACACAAAAAAAACCCACCAAACTTAATGACAAATGTATTTTTAAAGTTACAAATATTCACGTTCAATTAAGGAAATACATTTTTCAACTGAAAGAGTAACTCAGTCGCATTTGAATGTCCTGGATTTCTCTTTTTCTTTGTCTTGCTTTGATACATTTGTAATGCCAGAAAAGTAGCTTTTTAACTAAGCAACAGCTGGAGTCAGACTCTGGGAATTATTGTGTTTTCATCTATGCTCATCTATGCTTGGTCTGACTCCTAACTAGACCACTTCCTCTGGAAGGAATCAAAGTGTTTTACATCACAGGGTCACAAGCTATGACATATGTAAGTGCTCTACAGGAATTCAACAGTGGCATTTGCACATAGAAAAGACTGGAAAAAATTGCATCTATTAAGTCTTAGTTGTTGACTCTTTAAAATTCCTGCAAACAAATTCCACATTCTGCCTCTTGTTTTGTTTATGGACCATAACATTGGCCTATGCATTCAGCCTGTGTTATGAAATTCAGCTGCACCCAGAGCAGAGCGGCCAACTCTGAGGACCCAACAAAACAGGAGATGCAAGTACAAACTCTATCCCATCCTTCAGTGTGTTACTGCAAGAGTTTGATACAGGTGAGAGAAGCTGAAGATTCCAGCTTTGCATAATTTCATTTTAGAGAACAAGCACACACACACAAAAAAAACCCCAAACAAACAAACAAACAAATGGAAAAAAAAAACACCCAAAGAAGCATAGGAAAGTGCAGAAGTTATAAAAGCTCTAGCCTGGAACAGAAATCTCCAACAGTCTGACCTTGCAAATGAATGTGGGCCACTTAAATACAGACAACTAAACTGCAAGTTGTATCTATGTCCAAAGATGACAGCACTTAAATTTTAATCTTTTAAAAACTCTCAACAATCCATGTGGAGCACAAGCACTCCTTTAAACTCATTTCATTGGACAAAGGACAACAGAAGTGTTTTAGGGGCTTTTAGCAAATCTCCCTCCACCTGTTCGGTTCCTCCAGGCAGGTTCTTTATTCCAGGTCTGGTTTTGGTTAAGCTGGTGACTGAACTTCAGCAGAACACACAATGCAATATCCCCTGAAGTCTGGCTGACTGGTCCATATTCTACCATCACTACCGTGTTCCAGGTTTCTGGCTCCAGCTATGTCTTTCCCATTCCTTGCCCTGCCTGAGGGCTTTGGATAAGATGCACTTTCCCAACTGCTCCATGGAGAAGCACATTCCTCCCAGAAAGCTACACCTGATGAACCCAGTTCCTTTGTTCTGTAAGGAATGTGAATTTTAAAGAAAGTCATAAAACCACAAATGCTGTCTATCATAACAAAGGGGGTTTACAGGTCTCCTCCTGAGCACACAAGTTTGTCTTTCTGGGCGCAATTCCTGTGTATTAAGAGGGAGGGATGCACCGCCATGAGCACACTGAGCACAGCGGTGAGCTCCCCATGCCCACTGTGTGCCATGGGGACTTTACAGAGCAAGGTGTGTTTGTTCCGCAGAACAGTGCCCATTTGCACTGTTCCACATTCTCCTTCTATAGCCTGCGCTGAGGCACCTCAGTATCTGCCTCCTCACCAAGGAGATTCCCATGTGTGGCCACCTGAGTGCAGCAGGACAAATCAATAAAAAGGAGTACCTATGGCTGAGAAATCTTTACAGCTTTTCACACCTCGGAAAGCCTGTGAAAGAAAGTGCCCAGCACACATCCCCACAGCCATATGCCATCAGCAGAACCTAAGATTCCACCTTTGAGCAACAACAGCTCCTCTAAATCAGATGGTGACAGAAAAACCGTCTGCCTGCTTAGTCATCACCCAACATCAATGTCTAATAATCCCTAAATAGCTACACCACCCTATGAACACTGCTTTAATTACATTTCCCCAAAATAAAAATCCTTTAATGGAAACAGGGTATGCCTGCCTACAACTATTCCCCACATTTTTGTCAAAGGAGCTATAGGAGTTACATATATGCTGCTGTAATTGTTTAGTAACTGAGAAGAATAAGCAAAGTTGTGGTCAGAAATTGTATTTCAATCCAGAACATGCAGATAAAGTGAGGCAGATTCATCAGCAGTGACCACTTGATTCCAATGTTTGTTTTCTATGATACAGTCTCTCAGGAGCCCCCCAAAAGTTAACACAAACCCAGATCACCAAATTCATCCTTTGCTCCCCTGCCATCTGCCCTATATCAGCCAACCAAAGAGGCACAAGTATTTACTAAACTGAAAAGAGCATCCAATAAATATAAGTTATTTATTACAGTGAAGCAGAGCCTCCATTGTTCTACTTGTTTTTGCCCTCACCCTCTCTACCATCACCACAATAAGATTATGAAATTAGGAGTGATACCAGAAAATGACCAAAGAGTGACCTATAACACCTTGTTTAGCTTTCATGGTTACTTACCACATGAAGATTTATATCTGATAGGGGTTGACAGCTCAATTCAGCTTACATTTACTATACTCTAAGCCAACAGCAGCAGCAGAACACAGGTAGAAAAATCAGCAGTAGTCTATAATCCCCATTTCTCCCTGCTACAAAGAGAACTTTTTGGTAACAAGCGTTCTTAAAATTGCACATTGTGACTAAACATAAAGAGATAAAGTGAAATACATATAAGGCTTCTTTAAGGGTTTCTATAGAGAACCAAGTGCTCCTCACTGCCAACTTGAAAGCAGCCACCTCCCCTGGCTCCAAGGTGTGCCTTTACACAGGAAAGGTGTGAGGACCTTCGATATGTAGCACGGCCAAGCACACAAAGGAGCTGCAGCAGCCTGAAGTGGCACAGATTTCAAAGGCTGGGAACCATGTCTCTCTCTGAGCTTTCCACTGAAGAGCTGCTCACTTTCACAAGGCATTTTTTAAAGTAACTGCCCTGTTGAAAGCATTGCTCAAGATTAAAGTTACCAGCAAGGAAATTATTTTACTTATCACTGATTTATACATTATTGATATATCTTCATTTTTATCATCTCTAGGCTATTTCTATAGCTCAGAAAATATTACAGGCCTAATCAACCCTTCTGTAGAACAAGATTCAGATGACTACCAGGCCAGCTGGTTTGTTGAGTGCAGTATTTTATGAAATTCATGCTGAGAGAACACTCCCTAAGCAAAACACTAGGAAGGAAGTGTGAGCATTAAAGGGAAATCAGTGTAAAAATCTTGATTTTATAGAAAACATAAGTACACAAAATGGAACCCTGTTTGTAAGTTCGACACCAAAATATTACTCAGATATGATTTACAAGGCAATATGACACTCACTCAAGCTGGGGAATTCAACTTCAGATAAACTTATACCAACTTTATCCTACTTCTTGTGTGTGCTCAGAGCACTGGGGTACCATGTAACAAAAGGCAGCTGATTACAAACAAAGATCTATCACACTGCATATTTACCATGATTCCACAGGCTAAACAGAGCTGTTGGCAGCAGCAGAGAACTATTACCCGAGGCAGAAAACAAGAAAAGAAACACAAGAATTAAGTAAGCACCGGGAGACAAGGTGACGCTCCTTGAGACAGCAAAGAACATCTGGCTTGTCTCCATGGGTACAAGAACCAAGTGGGTCTGCCAAGGTGACTGCCTCAGTGAGATCAGGCTCTGGAGCAACAGGTATCACTTCTCAGGTGGTGGCTACGGAGTCTTATTAACAATGAAAAGCTCCAGAATCATGGCTATGGGGCACAAGCTCTGAAATAACTTCCCCCAGAGTGATCTGTGAAGAGTCAGGAGGCAGGTCTGTCATAAACCCATCCCTGTTACTGGCCCTGTGAACTCCCCCATGCATTCTATCCCTAGGCAGCCAGCTCGGAGATTCTGGCGGTCACAGGTTCTGGCTTTTAAATTTTACCACTGAAGCTTCAGTTAGGTCTGATGCAAACGTTTCTATTGTATAAAACGAAGCAACAGAAAGGAAGTTAAGATTATCACCATCATACATCTGAGACAAGATTGAACAGAATTTAAGTCAAAAAAGAAATAACAGTGTCACAGCCTGAGGGCTTTCCTCTGCTGACTTCCAAAGGCTGGAGATACACACAGCTGAGATGCTGGGCTTCTCCAGATATTGCAAAAATCCCACCTAATGGAAGAAGTCTATTCAGAGAGATCCCCATCCCTTGAGCCTGTGGCCTTGTCCTCATCTCTTAAGTTTTAAAATCCTATCTGGCCCCCTAAAGAGGTAGAGTCTTACTCCTGCTTTGCTGCACAGTATTTTTGGAGATTTCCACCATCCATCTCCCCCAAAAAAGTCACTGACAGGCACAGCAAGAGCTGGATCTAACAGTGATTCCCAAAAGCACTCTTCTCACTGCGTTTTCCAGGGGAGCCAAGAAATGCATTACAAGTCACTTCCAGTTCAAGTCACTTCCAGTTCCCACTGTACCCACAAGATACCCTGTAATTTAGGATGCATAATTAAACAAAACCCTGGAGATGACAGGATCAAAGCAGGATTCTGAACTTTAAAACATAGGTTCATCTGGGTTTGCACTCACTTCTTCTTCTTTGTATTGTTAAAGCACAGGGTAATGTGGGAGGGAAAGTTGTGAAAACGTTAAGGGGAACACAGAGGAAAAGGCACAGCTGACAGTAAAATGACAGAGCTTAATTCTGCCAGATTGTCTGTAGGTGCAAAAGATTTTGTTCAGCTCTGGGGGAGCCTGGGTTTTGAATTGTTCTTATTAACTCCTTCCTCAGTCTATCAGGGCAACAAGCATTTGGAGCCCAAATGACTAATTTATTTATTTATTATTACCAAAGCAAATGAATCAGACTTCCAAAAATGTGGGATGATGGATTCTGCAGACACAAAAAAAATCAATTTTTCTTCTCGTTATTGGTCATCTCTGCCAATTGACAATTCATTGCAGATTTTATGCATCTGCACTTTAAATCCTCAAACAGAACTGTTCACATTGCAGAGTAAAAGACCTCAGAGCTGCAGAGTGGGACAAAGAGCTACAGCCAATACGTTGTGAGCAACAAAGTGCAGATCTTTGTTAGCAGCACAATCTTCTGTGCAATCTCCCTGATCCACTCTGCAGCAGGGCAGGCGCCAGTCTCCCAGCCAGTAGCTGAGCTCCTCATTTCACCTATATTTTCTCAACTACTTGCTAAAGCAGTGAACCAGATGAAGCCGGTTTGCGCTGCCTATGACAGGATATTAGCTATTGAGAGGCTGCATACATTAGCTGCCAGAACAGATGAGTGCTTTAACACTTACAAATCACGGGAGGGGAAGAATAGAGCAAGAGATCATTCACGTGCTCCTTGCTTAGATATGCTGATATCTTATCAGCTCAACACAGACAAGTCAGATGTGGAGGTGAGGGGAATGCAAGTACAAAAAAACCTCCACCTGTCTCCAAGCATGTAATGCAGGGGTACAAACTAGAACACTCTCTAGAGGTGTTTAGATCCAGCATTACGGAAATTCCAGCTGTCAAAAAACTCAATCATATATGGAAATTGAAATTCAACCCCCTGGTGAAAAAAAAGAACATTGGAGGGTCAGGGCAAGCACAACTTCCTTGATTCAGTGCAGGCAGAGAGCTTGCCTTGTTACTCACATTCCTTAATGGCAATCTATTACTGGGGAAATTACATGAATTCTATTTAATCCCCACATTACTGCATATTGCTATTTGCTCACACGGGAATTTCCATTTGTCTCAGCTCTTCACAAGGTTATTCAAGGGACAGCACAAAATCTTACAGGAGGGCTAAGAGATCATTCTTCCAGAAGCTCCTCTATAGTAAGAGAAAATTAAATATCAGTTGCCTTCATGGACTAGATAAAGGCCGAGGTTTCCCATATACATGTAATGTTTGTTTAAATGAGTACAGTAACCTTACATTTGAGGAAACACATTTATTTCTGTATATAAACAGAATGATGAAAGATTAAGGACAGCTGTGCATCTGTTTATCCCTAACATATACACTATTATCTGACTTCAGGCTAACAGACATTTTAACCTCTCCTGCAGCATCTGATCTATCATTTCTTTCATACTTAAATGCCTTCCTGTGGCTGTTCACAGACTGTAGAGCTGCTTGGGGGGTGGTGGGAAATGGCACTGCTCACATCACACACGGGCACCTGGGGGAAGGAAGGGGGAAAGCTCTTCTTTACTTAATCTCACTCCATACCCGTTTGTTTCTTTCACTTCGTAGAGTCCCTGCTTCAAGCACACTTGCACACAGTGCAAAAAAACAACCTCAAGAAAATTAGGAATGGACACAAATTCCTTTAAAGCTAAGGGAAAAGGGAAAGACTCCGAATTTAAACTGCAAAACCCACAGTGACTCAATTCATTTATTAGAAAGACGCAGCTCTCAGAGCCAGCATGGCTTTTTGCGAGCAGTCAGAACCCGGCAGTTTTCACCTGACTTCTCTCGCCCTGTTCCTGGTGTCCGCGGGGTGGCTGAAGAGTGGGAGCTGTCAGACCACACTGAGGGCACCTGGGTCTGTTTCTGCAGGACCGGAGCCCATCTGGCAGCGCCCAGTGGCAGCAGGAGCAGGCAGGTACAGGGAGCAGGACACAGCCAGCCAAGCTCCTACAGCGCATGCCATGAGGACAGGAGAGGCTAGGAAAGGTGACCATGGAGCATAATTAAATACACAGAAACTCCAGAGGAGCCAGCAGCTGGGGCTACCCTGACATCACCTCCCTCAAGGGCTCATCCATGAGATGTTTGGACATTTACAGCCACAGTAGTTTAAACACCAGAATAATTCACAACTTTCTGACTCACTGCAGCCAAGAGGAATATTCAATGCCAGGGGAAGGATGAATTGCTCCACTTCAATTCTTTCTAATATAAGATTTCAGGCCTTACCAAAAGAAAAGGGTTACTTTTAAGTATACAAATGACTAATGAAAACTGGAACAAATCATTTGCCTTCAGATAAAGTTTGTTTAAAGTTCAATGGTTTGGGATTTTTTTTTTCTTAAGTTTTAGCTCATTCAAAAATAAGATGACTTTTTTTGCAGTTAAATATTAACAAAGTTGTAATAGCCAAGTTGATGCAAAAATGGGGGCTAAATCAGGCCTTACAGGGTAAAGAATGACAGTGTGCCCCTCTCACAAGGATGTGGAAAAAGTTCTAGAAGTCTCTAAATAAGGAGAAGGAAAGCAATTAATTCCACATTTCCCAAAACATTTTCTTGAGTGTTGGTTGGGCTAATAAAAACACAGTTATTTATAGAAACCTGCAAGACTTGTGTGAAAGGAGACCTTGTTAGGAGAAGTGGTAGTCATTTTGGACTGGCCAAGTATAATGTGTGCAGTGCTTTTATAGCTGCAGGGCATTTCCTCAGGGCAGAGCCAACATTAGAATGCAGATTTTTGCAGTACACCATCTCCCTCTCCCATATTTCTAGAGGTTAGTCTTCCCTAGGGAGGAAAGGGATAACAAAGACCTCTAAAGAATCAAAACATGGAGGCACTGACTGGCTACTTCTCTTTCAAAAGGGGAGATAAATACACACACACACACCTGGTTGCATGTATTATAAGCAATAACCTTCTTTCTCTGCTTGAAGGGACAGACCACACACATGTGAGACCCTTGACACTTGTCTCACTGGGGTTTTTTCCCCCATTTGTTCCCTTTGTTTTATTCTTTTTTGGTACCTGGCATTGTTTCTTATGGCTATTTAAGCTGTACTTCATTATTTCCCTTAATGTAACTTGAAGGCAGAAAAAAACGTACCAGGCTACGTTTCTATAAAATATGCAAATGCTCCCAAGAGTTGTTACCTAAATTTATAGATCTAAACTTGTGAAATGGGTGTGTTTGCAGATTTGGTAGCTGACACCCTCTAAAGCCCAACTCAACACAGAAGGGCCAAGCTCAAAATTCTCTATTTTGTCAGCAAGACAAACCTTTCCACAAACCATCAGAGTGAAAGAGCAGCTTGTCTTTGTTCACTTGACTTTACAGTGCTACCAACAAGAACAGATGTAGATACAGCACAAGGATGCTGGGGGACAGCTCTGGGAGCAGGAAATCCTGCTCCAAGAGAGGGCAGGGATGGCTATCCCAGCCAACAGGGAACCTGCACCTGCCTTGCTTTCATCTATGAGAGGATTTCTTGTTTCTCAAGGCACTGAAACCTCTACACCACTGAGAAGTCCATGCAGTTAGAAGATTTCTAGATATCAGCTTGGAGATTTATGTAAATTTTCTATTGGATTACTTCCAGTAATTACATCTATCTAATTACTCTGGGCCTACAGAAAAGCTGAGCAGCTTCCTGTATACAAGACATTCTCAAAAACCCGGGGAAAAAAAGCTGATTCTTATTTGGAACCAGAAATGTGCTAAAACAGCATCAACATGACATTAGTGGAGTGTCAAACCAGGACTCCTGTCCTCCTAGTCACAAACCATTTTCAAGCCTGGATGTCAGTCATTGCTGTGCAGAGCCTTTTTATTTTCTAACTGTTCATGCCTAATCCCACAATTTTCTGCTCAATACTCCTTCCCCTTCCACCATTTTTCTCTCTGACTCTTTACTAAGAGAAAAAAGAGCCAGACTGCTCTAATTTCTTCCTTACTTGGCCACCAATTTACACAAAGCTCATGGAAGCTTATCTCCTTGAAGTCCTTTACACATCTGTCAGTCTGATTAAAACTCACCAGTAAGTGAGGTAGGATATGGGACAAGGAAAAAGCAGTTGGACAGAAAAAAAATCCCAAGTTATGTCCATAAAAAAGGCAAACAAAAATACCCCACAATATTTTTAACAAAATCAGGAAAACAGGCAACTGAGTCTGGGCCCATAATTCTCACAGACCACTTGGCTGCTTTTACTTGAACTACTAAATTCATTCTCAGTCAGGTGTGTGCCCTTTAGAAAGGTGAACTTTTCAGAAGAGGATAAAGAACCAAAAATAACAGGGTCAGAATCCTGAACAGAAATGCAGATGCAAATCAGGATAATTGTTTTACTGCCTTATAGCACTCCTGAAAATCTCAACTAGCAACCAAGGAAATCCCAGGTGTTAGCAGGCACCATCAACAAGGTCTTCTCATGCAGTCCTGCACAATTATTGATGCCCAGAACCTTCAGATCAGGAAGAAAATTGCCATTGATCAATTGACACACACAATCTCCAAATATATTTACGCTGTTACAGCCATGTAGTGTGTTACACCATTACTTTTAGCCACTTGAACTCCTGGATAATTTTTTTTTCCTCTTAGTAATTAATAATGGCAGTAATTACTACATGAAGTTATACTTTTTTAAAAGCATAATTGCAATTTCCACTCCCAGCTAACACAAGGTAACAACCATTTGCTTGATGAACCTTGACATTCAATGGCAACATTAATGAACTCGGAGCAGAAATAAAGAGAGCAAATGACACACAGTCCAAGGAAATACTTGCACTATGGACTTAAACACCAAATCACAAAGTTATTTCCTTCTTCTGTCTGGGAACATACAATTATTTAGTATTCATATTACAGAGCAGTCCCATCTCAAACTGATTTAAGGCCTGCATTATAATTGCTAATGATTACTCATGAAAAAGAGACTATTATATGTAAAAACTGCAATCAGCACTAATCTATTCACCTATCCATTTTATACTGATACATTTTCTAAACAAAGCTCTGCCTGAATTGCTCATAATTAGCTTCTATTCTTACATTTTTAATTGCTCTTCTCCCCCTCCCATTTTCAAACAGAACATTTTACATATCTTCAGACTTTTCTCTTTTTTTAAAGATTTAGACTGAGTTCTTAGGAGTGAAAACCTGACACTGTAAAACTTGAAGTTTTAAAATAACTCCTCTGTTGTCAAATAATAAATGCCGAGCAATGTTTCAGGAAATAAATATTTTAAAACAGGATCAAAATTTCAGGCACAGCATCCATGTAGTCTGAGAGCATCTAAGAAAGCACTAAGGGAGAAGAGGTAGTTTAGCTACCATTTTATTTATATTTTTTTTCAGAAGCCAATTGCATTCTGCCCCTCATCTGCAGGCTGTCAAGAGCCTGGTAATCAAGAGACATTTGGTACTCCAGCTGGGAAAAACACTGCATTTAAGGGTCTCTGTCTGCTGAGACTCTAGTGCTGCTATCCAGCTTTCATATACATGGCACTGAAGTTGCTCTTTTTACTCCACTGTCTTTCAGACACCCAAGCATCATTTCATGGAAAGATATGCTGGCTTTGGCTGGGATGGAGTTAATTTTCTTCACAGTAGCTGGAATGGGGCTGTGTTTTTGGATTTGTGCTGATAACAGTATTGATGGCACAGGGATGTTTTTGATACTGCTGGGCAGAGCTTGCACAGAGCCACGGCCTGCTCTGCTCTTCACCCCAGCCCAGCTGTGAGGAGACTTGGGGGGGCACCAGCATTTGGGAGGGAGCACAATGCTCAGCATATAAAGCTGGGGGGAAAAGGAAGAAAAGGGAGGGATTCAGAGTGACTGTGCTGGCCTTCCCAAGTAACCATTATGTGTGAAGGAGCCCTGCTCTCCTGGAGATGGTGAACACCTGCCTGCCCACAGGATGTGGTGAATGAATTCCTTGCTTTCGCTTTGATTGCCTGCATAGCTTTTGCTTTCCCCATTAAACTGTCTTTATCTCAACCCACGAGTTCTCACTTTTACACTCATGATTTTCTCCCCCGTCCCAGTGCAGGGGGAGTGAGCGAATGGCTGTGTAGTGCTTAGTCACTGGTGAGGGTAAACCACAACAAAAGACAACTGGAACAGCTCACATGTGAGAACAAAGCATGTTCTGCTCTGCACAGCTTAAGTTCTCCTAGTTATTTGTTATTAGGTAGTGCTCCTACATATTAGATGATGTGTCTTGCTTAGGAGCATCCCCCTGTCAAAGTAACACTTGGAGAAAATGGAATCTAAATTGTAACTCCCATTCAAGTATTGTCTTCTTTTCACTCTATGAAAATCAATCCCACCTCATATTCAGAATATCATCTCTGGTCCTCAGAGGGCAAGGACTTCTGGCTTCAGCTACACACAGAAGACAGCAGCTCATTGCTGAGTGTTCTCTGCCGAATCTCTTCCCCACACAAAGTTATGTAAAAGCAGACAAAATTATCCTGTTTCAGCGCATTCAACTTGCGGAAAAAAAACCTGATTTTAATGAACTGTTCCTCTGCTAAAGCACTTAAAAGTGGCATTTGCTAATGCTTGTCTTTACATCAATTTCAGCAGTTGTTGGATCAGACTCTCAATCTGCAAGAGTCCTTCACAGCCAGTTTTATGCAATTTCCAAAGTGTTGCACTAATCAGTAGATGCTTTAATCTTCATAAATGCAGGAGAGCTCTTAGGGACTAGTGCTACAGTGACTGGAAAAACTCATTCCAAAATATTTTAATCCTTTCAGAAGCCTTGCGTTTCCAAGCTCAACAAAAAAACAGAGTGCATAACCTGCATGAGTTTGCATAAAGAAATATTCAGAGCTAAAAATTACCAAATTCACTAAGTGAATAATAAGTCTACTTGCCAGCGCAGTTTGTGAGTGAAATTCATGGATGAATTTCTAGTCAAGCCAGACAGCACCTTGAACTGTTTTAATTTGCATCTGTATTTCCAAACTTTCAACAACTTGGAAAGATTCATACATATGCATCATATGTATTCATGAGAAAGTCATGCATACAAACACATCATCACACACATTCTGTTTCCAGTTACATGTCCCAGCAGAGTATCTGTGTTTCGACTTCAAGGCAATACTGCCCAATGTATCTGGGAAAAGCCACTGATTTGCTGGTAAAGTAAGATTTGCTGGTCTCACTGTGGATTGGGTTTAGCTCACTACCACAACTTCCCATATTGTCAGAGCTGCTCCACTATGTAAAGCAACACATCCAAACATCCCTGTCAGCATGAACAGTGATGCAGAGTGTGCTTCCTGACATGCCCTCTTTTTCTCTGGGCCCACAGGACATTATCATAGATGAATTTATAAGGAAATCAGTAACATTACAGTGGATGCAAGGAAGGGACTAGAAAACGAAATCTGGTTTAGCAGGAACTTTCAGACTCAGCAGTTTTCTTTCAATACCAGCCATGGGTCTGGCTGGGAGGGAGTTAACTCTGCTCATGGCAGCTCAAGCATTTGCAATAGCACAACACTGACAACGCGCCAGTGCTGTGGCTATTGCTGAGCAGCTCACACAGCAGCAGGGCTTTCTCTCCAACCTCACCTTCTCTTCCCAAAGGCCTGTTCAGTGCAAGAGGATGGAAAGGCACACAGCTTGGGCAGCTGACCCAGACTGAGCAGAGATATTCCTTAGCACATGATTTTGCACTCAGCAATAAAAATCTGAGGGGTGGGAGCATGGGGAAATTTGTGGTTAAGGCACGTTTTCCAAAGCAACCATTACACATTCGGGGGCTCTTCTTCCCAGGAAGTGACCGGACATCTGCCTGGTGATAGGAAGTGGAGAATAAATATCCTCTTTTTGCTTTGGTTTTCTATGCAGCCTTTACTTTTCTCATTAGACTGCTTTTATCTCAACCCTTGAGTTTGTCCATCTTTTATCTTCCTGACCGGCGGAGGAAGGGGATCAAGAGAACGACTGGGTCTGGCAGCCAGCTGAGGTCACCACTCCATCATATCTATTTTAGAGCAAAAATTGACATTGCCTGTTTCAAAGTAATATTTGTGTTGCTGTAAACTTGTACATTAGATTGCCTTGAGGCTCAATGTTATGCTGGCACAACAGGAGCCTCAGGACTCCAACATCACACTCACATTCATGGTTTAATAAAACAGGACAATGTTACCTCTGCCAATTTTAAAACTCCTGATCTTTCAGCCAAATAAGTCACATATCTGAGTATGTAAATCTACTATACTGCTTTGATGCAATAGCTTCTCTAAAAGGATGTAAGTTTCCTCCTAAGATTAAAACCCGAGGAAAAAAGAGCAAAGAAAAATACCCAAACCCTGTACAGCCCATCTATGCTTTCAGCCATCTGAGCAATAAGATACTCTCTAGCTGCAGCTGTATCACCTTAAGTGTTTTCCTTGTTCTCTCCAAGGAAAAGAAGACTGCAACTGTCTCATGTGCCCAGAGATATCAAAAGCAAAATAATTATTCATTCTATTGTCTTATCCTAGTGCCAAGAACATGACCATCTTTTATGAGGCTTGATTTGAATCAAAACTGCTGTGTTTTGAAGACAGCTGTCAACGATATTTAGGACTTACACAAGCCTTTCCCAAGACTTACAAAATAAAATCAAAATCATTTAACTATCTGCCATTCATGTGTGCTTGATAAGTTGAAGAGAGCTAACTTTCAAATCCTTTACAATGAAATGAAGGCATTCTTTTACAAAATCTGACTCTAGCTAAAGACATAACATCCGCTTGGAAAAGTGATTCAGTTCCTCTGACCGCTTCATACAGCAGACCCCTGCAACAAGTAAAGGCTTCCATTTTGAAAGCATTTCCAAGAAGTGCCTGAAATTTTAACCTCAAGTGAGCAGGTATTGATTACATCAACACAAGAGAACCCTCAACATTGCTGGTCTTGGGAACAGCCATCAGGATTCAGTTTCCAGAGAGCCACACTGCAAGAAACCAGCTTTAAGGCAAAGTTCCTCAGTGTTGTATGATCCCACCTGGCAGAATCCTGAAGTACAGATCAGGGAAACAAGCTGAAGTTGCAGTTTCTTACTTGGGAGATGAAGTGACTAAAGTGTTCTAGATTGGCAAGAAGGGCAGATCCTTTCCTCTTAAAACGTCATCGTCCTTGCTGAGGCACTGCCAGTGAAGCCATGTCTCCTCTAAAGTGTCCTTACTCTCCCTCTTGCTATACACAAGTCAACCTCTACCAACTCTGACTGAACTCTGCTTTGGCCCCAGGTGCACACACTTTGATTTTCTACATTATTTCCTTCTACTTCAAAGTTTTTCAGCTCAAACCTCAAAAGCCTCTCTTCTTTCTGCATCTTTATTTGTATTGTGACATGTCATTGCAGACTCTCAGCAGGCTTTGGAGTACGTGCTAGGTCAGCTGTTTACCCCTCGTGTTCCAGGACATCCTTGGCTTAAGCTGCACAGAAGTCCTAACGTATAAGAAAGATCTGAAGACAGCAACTGGTGAGAAAAATTCTGCTACATCTAAGGCCTTGTGATAGGTTTTTTTCCCAATTTTTGTACCCCAGGTACTCCCTAGTTTGGGCAGTTTACCACCATTTCTACTTCAGGGAAAACACATTTGCTGTTCTTACATGAATATAAATTGTGTGGACATCTTTACTCAATTAGATAGTAACATCTTAGTTCACTTTGGATAAAAAACCAAACCAGGGCTAATCTAAGTTAGAATAAATTGCCTTTCCTTCAGACATTTTCCCCAAGCTGTTAACCATTATCATTAAGGGAAACAAACTCATACAGCATCCTTATATTGTGGAGGCAAGTTGCTGATATCAGCACTGGCTGGCATGATGTTAGATCAACAGGCAAAATTCATGAGCACACTTTACTTCTTCCCACATGCTGTTTGATTTTCATCTCAAAAATGAGGGCATCACTAGTCTTTTTGCTGTAGTTCAGAATCAGAGCAGTCTTAAGGTAGGTGAGAAAACAAACTAGAAAACAACTCCTGGCTGGCATATGACAGATCAGTCAAAAAACCTACAGATTTTCATCACTGCAATCAGAATCAGCCAAGAGGGGGTCTCGGAGTGCCTTGCCACATTATTGTCTGATACAGCATTGTGTGGTTGCCTATTGAGTGGAAGCATTCTTGACCAGAAGCTTTGAGCAACCTTGTCTAGTGAAAGGTGGCCCTGCCCATGGCAGGAAGGTTGAATTAGATGCTCTTCTAGGGCCCTTCCAATCCAAAGCCTTGAGTCAGAGCTACGCTGCCTCAGTACCTTTTGAAGAACACTGATTAGATAATTATTTTTATAGGCTATCAGTAAAGCAGCACATATTTTTTTCCTTGCAGAAATTTTACATGGACTTGCTGCAGTAAATGAAGCTGTTATGGTCATGTGAAAGATCTGAGAGAAAACTCTGTGAAGCCTGCAGGAATTAAAACAATAGTGCATCTCCTTAACACTGATTATGACATGATAGTTAGTGCACTGGCACTTTTGGGGGGAAAAGATTAGTTGGCATAAAACACACACTTCTCTGCAGTTGGTGCTTTTCTATGCCAAAACCTGCTCATAAATGAAGCAGCAATTTGGGTATCTGAAATAAATAAGTGACAGATTCCAAGGTTCCAAGTTGCCTTATACCACACGGGGCAGCTGCTGAGACATCTCAGCAACAAAAACGCTCTTGGGATGCCAAGTGTGGCGTTAGACAGCCACAGAACATCCCAACAGCTCAACTGCTGGCAGGCTTCTGGCTTGGTACTGAAATGAATTTGTTAACCCAACAATCATCTTCGGACAAGAAAGCAGCTCCGGGCTGCATATTTTTACAATTATTCTGTAGTTTTCCCTGTGCTGCTGCAGCATAATGACTTTTCATACTGACAGAAGAACAAACCAGTGTTTTAATTTTGGAAGTGTCATTACTCATGTATCCAATCCTCATGAATTAGTTTGAGTAGAAGACATAAATGAATGCTGAAGCTGTGCATTTTCCTTCAGATTTGTTCTTCTTTCATATGGTGACTACAAAATGTAAAATGTATTTCTGTTCTGCCTGTAAAGTCATACAGTCAAATTTAGCTGAATGGCATCCAAAACTTACAGATGCAAAATTCTAAACCACGTGTGTGCAACTATATATTTTTATATTTTCAGCTTTCATCAAATTACAAACTTAACTAGAAATGATATAAAGTAATTCATCACATGAATAGTTAACACTTCCTTGTGTGTTACAATCAGTCCTGAAATTAAGAAACAATTTCAGATTGCAAACAATTAACTTGATTTTTGGATATCTCACTGAAGTACTTCTTAGGAGTCCACAGTACGAACTAGGTAGTAGTTCATACACTAAAAACCATGTCAGTCTCAAGTCAGGCAACATTTACATAAAAAATAGCTGAAACTCAAGTACCCAGCAGGACAAAATGACAGAAACTTAAAAATTATTAAAAACAGTTGTACAGAAGTCCATGTTTAAAAGAACATGATAGAGCCCTGTTTCCAAGGGAGTTGTTTTCACTATACTTACATTCATAACAGGTAAACAAAGGTATAATAGAGAAACAGATAAAGATGATTTAATGTCATAAAGAACATGAGTCACAAATGCTTCATCATTCCTTCAGCAGAATTCATGAACAAGACCAAGTAGCTGCAATTTTAAAGCAGGATTTGCTAACATAACACAGCATAGTAAGTGGGAAGCAACATTTAGATACATTACTGTGCTATTTGGCCACAAGTTCTACTTTTGAAGAACAAATAGAAGCTTCTGTAAGGAAAAAAATAAGATTTTATTTATATTTCTGTCTAACTGTGTATTTACATATAAACTTTTAAAAGCAAAAAACCCCAAAGACCTATTAAAAATTCTTGTAATGTTTTTACAAAAACTGTCTTATTTACCTCCTTTTTGTTTTCCAGTCCTTGCTCAAGCTGATGGTGAATGCTGTATATCTAATCATAATCCTGCTGTTATCACAGCTGTTATGTGCTTTATTTTTGATGACTTAAAGACAGATGTTCCAAAATTGCCCTAGATTCCTGCCAGCCTTTTCAATTGCATTATACAAACAATTAAACTTTCGTGACCCTATTCCTGTCTCTAGATAAAATTCAGACGTTGACACTTCAAGAAGCAAATCATGTATGTAAATTGGTTCTAATGACAGCTATTGATGTGTAGTCATATGCAAATAGAGTATTATCAAACATTAAAATGTCCAGGAGCAGTAGCTAGATGGATGCAGTCAAGAAAAATTAACTAGAAGACACATATTTCAGATACTTCCCGCAGTATGTAATGCAATTAAACAGAAGCAAAGGGAAATTCACACTAGAAACTGCCCCTCTCCTGCCATGCCTATTTATTCCCCATCATCTGTTATTATTGTTGAGAATCTTCACATTGTGTCCCAATTAAGCAAATCTCTCAGAATTAATAAGGGTTCACCTTCTCTATCACCACATCTTTAATGTTTGGAACTGAAAACATTGGCACCTCATGCTGTACGTGAGTGTGAGCAGTTAGAATAATAACAATTGTAAGATGGGCTTGCCAGAAAATGATTACAAGTCAAGCTTTATTGCAAGGGTGTCTTGTTTAGGAGGATTTAGCACAATTCGATGGGGTGACAGCAGTCGTCAGGCATTGATACTAAACATAATAACTATTAAAGAGACAACTCACTTATTGAATATTCAGAGTGCTGTGCCATTGTTTGGGCATGTTTGGAATACAGATTATTTTGCTATGGTTTGTTAGTCCAATAATGAAGATTTAAAAACATTACAGCAAAAAAAAAATGTTCTTTTTCTTTGATATTGTACCCAGTGGGTTTCATAGAACCCCATGATAAAAAGATGACAGCATTCAAAATTTCCTGAAAGTGTGACTAATTTGACTTATCCAAAGCATTTCTTGATTCTAGCTTGTAAGTCACTTGTGAGATTTCAAGGATTCTGCTGTATTTTTCTGTACATTTCAGTTTCCTCAGTCTTAGCATTGTGTCTTCTATTTCCTTTCTTTCTGTTTTCAAGCCACTTCTAGCTTTTTGCAATTTCCTTTCTAAAAATATTGGGAAAGGATATTAAAAAAAAAAAAAATCCTTAACAAAAAGCTCTAAGGTTTATTTCTACCTCACAATATAGGGCAAGCTGATAATTTTAAGAACTATGAAAGACCTTCCAGTATTTTCCCTGCAATCGGAGTCCTTCCCTTTAAGTATTGAATCCTCCCAATATGCATCAGCAACCATTTCAAAACGATTTTTTTCTTTTATAGTCATCCCTGATAAAAAAATCTTGAAGTGTGATTTCATTTTTAGAATTTCTAGTCTAATATGCTGGCTCAGCACAGCTCTGCTTTACTCCTTTTTTTTTTCCCCCCTCTTCTTTCCTTATCTCACTTTCTGCACCCACCTTCATTCTTCTGGTGGAGACTGCATCAATTCAGAAGGGAAAGTTAATGCTGAAGTATTTGTGTTACACCACACAGACACAGTGGTGATCCACAGCCACTCAGGGTAGCTGCCACCCCCACGTTCAGGCTGCTAATGTTGCACACAGCACACTAATATTTATCACAGCCAATATTAAAGGAAAGCCAGGATCCATTTTCCTCCTACAAGTCATTTCACAGAGTGGAAACTGGCAGATATACACTTGTGAAAAGAAGTACAGTGAAAGAAGCAACTGGTTTGGGATCCTTCTGCAAGCAGAGGAAGAAAAACTCCCCCAGGAAAAAAGAAAAAAAAATCACAGGACAGATTCAAACTCAGCCTGATTGGCTCTTTTTCCAGCCTAGGCTGGTATTGTACATAAATTCAGGCCAATATCCTACTTTATGTTCACCTGTGTAAGGCAGAAGCAGACAGGAAAATTCAATACTATTATTTAACATTCTAAAGCTAAACCATTCACCTGACTTTTTCACAAGATTATTTGTACCTTTATGAATAGTGAAGCACAGGAGGGGAGCTGGGCCTTGATTAAAAATCAGTTCAGTAAACTGGGTTTCCCTGTTTCTCTATCATGAATGCACTGGAAGCACATTAAGATGTAAAGCTACAAGATTTATCCTCGTTCTCTCTTCCCCTGTATCACTCTCCTTGCCCAAGGAATCGATCCTGGGTAACACAAGTAGAGATTAATTTTTAGTGCCGGTTCCCTGTGTCCAGAGAAGTAGTAAGAGCTCCCAGACACGTCACAAAGCTTCCCCAGGAGCCCTGGCAAATGGTTGAAGTTGAATGTGGATTCATTAATCAGGAGAAAAAAAGTTGTCACTCACATGTAAAGAAGTAAAACTGGGAGACTGAGACAGTTACAAACTGTTCTAGTACAGAATCACTGAATAGGATATGCTTTTTACTAGTCATACTTCATCATTTCTCATGGTCTGTAGGGTGACAGAGATGAATAAACATTGCTTATTTACCAACAAATACAGCACCTTTTCTGGCTCACTGAAATCAAAATAGATGCCCAGCTCATCCATAGACTGCACAACACTAAAATTACCTGTTCAGCTCTCATGCCACTGCACAAAAATGAACAGAACCAAAGGGAAAATAAATTCACAAGGAAATCTTTCATGGTGCACCTGCTATAAATACACAAAAGGAGGACAACACAGGCTTGGCTTGTTTTCGTTTCAGAACAAATGTGTTCCAGTAGAATTCCTGTGCTTAAGACATTAGGGGGTATTCTCACGGGAGATTTTTGACTGGTTTGTACATATATTGGATATAGGTTTTTTCATGAAGTACTTCAAGAGTCACCCTTTCCAACTGGGAAGCTACATTACGAAGAAACATCAGATCCAAGGCCAGATGTTGCATTTAGAAACCTTGCAGGGATGAAACAGCCCCTCAGATGAGGACAAAGGAGCTGAAAGGGGATTTCCCACTGCAAGTCTTCCCCCTCCCCTTAAATGTTGTAACCACTTCAGAAATTTTAGCCACAGGACTGGCACCATGCAAGCTAGACTCTTCGGGGAACACAATTTCCTTGTTATGTTTTAGGCACAGGCCCACTGGGCCCAAATTTCACTCCAGTCTCTCCCCCTTACTTCCTCATAGGAAACACTTGAGAGGGCATAGGGATTTTGGTGAAATTGAGGTGACTGAAGTGGGCCATAAGACACAACTCAGCAGATTTCTGAGCTAGGACTTAGATCTGAATTTAAGTTAATACTTAATTGCTGGAAAAAAGACAATTGTCCTGTTAGGTCTATCATACAGGTAGGTACAATTATCTAAGAGACTGGAAAAGGTTCTTCAGTTAATCTAACAAGCACTTTTAACCAAAGTTAAATCTAACTTCTAACAAAGCACATCACTTCTCTAACAAAGCCTTTATGATTTCAGCTTTGTTTCTTCTTTCTCTGCCCTACTGAAGGCAGAGAAAAGGTTCCAAACCAAACTAAAAAATTCCCCTAAGATACATGTCTTCCGCATCTGCTGTGGTCAAAGACAGCTGTGCACATAACACAGTCAGACACATCTATCCTGTGTCAGCAAACGGGCCGGATCAATCCTCAGTTTCAGCATTTGGGACCACAAAGCTGGCCTGCAGTCATATTTGCTTCCTTCACCTTTCCTCAGTCTCCACCATCTGTCACACATTTTAATTATCAGGAACCTTTCAACTGAATAACCAGACTTTAGGTCAGGCCTTCGGTGAATGCTTTTTTTCTGCTGAGATCCAGGGAGTTCAGACTTACAGGTCTTGCTGCTCCTACTGTTCTCCTTCTGATGGACTTGAATGAATAGTGCTCTTCTTTCTCTACAGATTACGCCATAGTTTATTTTTAACTACCACAAAATTCAATTATCCCGAAAGATCTTTCTTCCATAGAACTATTCATCTTTTAACTCCTGCCACATTTTTGGAAGAAACTTTCTTACTCTCAAACTTGTTAAACACTTACCACAAAGGCAAGATCACAAAAATATCTACATTGTTAAAAAGCTTAAAACGCTCACATCTTAAGGAAATTATATGCAAAAAGACATTTGAAGGGCATAAACAAGACACTTCAATGAATAGAGACAATGTGCATAAGCGTTTTCAGATTCTAAACCACGGAATCTTTGATGTTGTATATTGCAGTTGTAAAAGGAGGCTGTTCTTAAGATTAAAATAATTACCTCAAAATATTAAGGAATGCCAGCTTTATCATCCATTAGGCCTCCTGAATAACCAGGTATAACAGGATTAAAAGCACACATCAGAGGTAAATTCAGGAAAAGCAGCGTGGGTGTATCTTCAACTCAAGGAGCATATCAGATCTCAGACATACACAAACCACACAGCAAAGTAATTCCAATCATGTTTTGTTTTTTAAAGACTTTCCACAGATTTACATAGACATAAACTGGTTAAATGAGGCCTTCCTTAAGAAAACAAGGTAACTGTTTATCTGTGTTTATGATGAATTTATATTTGACATCAAAATGTTTATTGCATCATTCATTAGGTATATTACCCTTAATAAGGGCCTCTTACCTAAATTACAAAGGCTCTGCAAAAACTTAATGCATACTAAGATAATTCTAGAGCTCTTCGAAGGAGCAGCCTAATCTGATCTACATGTGCTGTTCTTCAGGACAGACCCCATCTAAGCCCTGTTTGATCAGAACCCTTTCATGGAATCTGAAAGTAGGGAAGGTCTTCCCAAGTGTCAGAAAAATTCTCATTAAAATATGGACTTTGGGCACAATTCTCTCACAGGGCTTTAATTTCTCACTGCATGACCACTGTTCCACATGTCATCTTGTTTCAGTTTGAAGAGCTTCCTAATTATCTTTTTATCTTGTTAAAGGGTGAAAATTTTCCAAGTAGTGCTTTTCTCTGGAGATTTGTTTCCACCAGAAAGGCTCTGTTAATATGTACAGTTCAGTTTGCCATCCTCTTGAATTGATCTTGGTCTAAGGCTATTCCTTTGCTACAATCAAACAGGTAGGCTAGTTATCAAATAGCGTCATGCCAATGTCTTCCTTTCTTCTTTTCAAATCTTTAGCATTTAAAGCTTATTTCCCCTTGCATACCTCTTCCTTCTTTACAATTGCAGTATCTCATAGAAGATTCCCACAGACACTTGTGCATGCTACTACTTTCATACCAGACTTCTCACTATCAGACAATTAAGTTTTCAGGTTGAAAAAAATGAAGGAAACAACACCTAATATGTTTTTTTATGAATACAGTCATCTGGTAGACATCATAGGGTCTCTGCCACAATGCTCAAAACACTGAGTTCTTCAAACTGAGACACAACAAAGGATGTAATTTGCTTTCAATATATGAACATTATCTGGATTTCCAAAATACAAGCTTAAATCAGTACCTATAGTTCAAGCCCTGGTAAGTCTGCTTATCACGAGTCTCAATACTGAGAGAAATGTATTTTTTTAAGACATACTAGACTGAGTAACATGAAGGAATTATTCAAAAACCCTTGCTGGGATCTTAATGCAAGTACTGAGCAAATAAGCATTACAGTTTTAAATCTCAAGATAACCCCTCCACTCTGTGGAAGAACCTACCCACCAATTTGTCATCAAGCACTTTGGAAACTTTTTCTACTACATTTGCATGAAACACCTACATTGCCAAAATAGCCTTACACCATGGTACAGCTCTTTGCCTGGCAATTGGCAGACCCCATGCTATGGGCTCTGTTGCTTCCAGAGACCAATTTGTTTGTGATCTATTAACGTTCATCCTCCGTTCTGAAACTCCAGTGTACACTTCAATTTTATATTTATGAGTACTTCTCCAAACAAGCAAAAGGCCTCCTGCTGCTTTCTGCAGAATGAAAGCATGTGCCTAACTGAAAGCAGAGGAAGCTATTTCAGGATTATCCATGTGGCTCAAAGTTAAACAGGATTTCAAGATGAAAATGTAGCAGATCTGTAAAATAACATAACACCTTTATGTTTTTTCAGGAGTATTTAATATGCAAAACCATACATCAGTATAATTTGTTAGCTAAAAACCAAAAAAGGCAAAAATACTTCAAGTTGAGATTTTTGACAACAGAAGCCTCATTTCTTTAAAAGAAAGGGCCTTCTTCAGAAAACAAGGATCCAGGTTAACAAAAGGTTAATATCTGTCACCTGACAGAGATCAGTATCTCCCCATTCCAGTGGCTAACATTTCAGAGGCTACAACAATTAAACCATAAGAAAGCCATGACCAGTGTAATGTAATAGTTGTATTAGTCAGGCAGATCATTTTACATTGCTGGGTATTCTGAAAGATCCCATGAGGATTCCAGATGTAAATTCTCGACAAGAAAGGAAATGATAGCAGCGTCTCAAAGATTTATTTTTACTTTCTGTACAGCAGTGAGCACATGGTGGAATAACGAGTCCATTCATTCATAATTGCAGATGTTTTACACATCTTGCTGAAACATGTGCATTAATGTGTTATATGGAGCTCTCTCTTCTGTTTCCAAAGTGTTAGGATAATTATTCTTTGATTTGCATGTTTGAAGTGTATAAATATGTGCATAAACCCTTCTGAGCTCCTGTTCCAGTTATCACTGTTACAACTTGTGTCAATCACAAATCAAATCATCTCCTCACTGGAAGGTGGGAATGCTGCACAGTTATTGACACACTCTGGAAGGTTCTGGCAAGGCAAGGCACTAGAGCTTGTTCCTGTGGGCTGCACAGTGTGAACCTCCTCAGCCATGTTAGCTGATAAGGCACCTCACATAACATGGATATTTATACCACTGCTGGAAGATTACTTCCAGTCATTCTGGAAATCCCATAAGCTAGCTGGTTACTACACACAAACTTTTCATAGTATTCAAAGATACTGTCACAGAGACTATTTCAAACAAAGCAGAAAACTACTAAGCAGTGAGAGAAAAGGGCTTGGGGGTTTTTTTTCTCAAGCATTTCAACTCTTTGCATTAATTTCCTTCAGTTCCACAGATTTCTTTTTTCCTTTTGAGTCTCACTTGCTCTCCTGTTCTTTCTCCTTCCTTGTCCTCCAAACCAGGAAGGTGGTTTCCCTATAAAACGCTGTGTTTTCTCCAGGTTTATTATCGATGTTTTGTTACCCTGTTATGCTTCTACAGACATTTCACCCCTAACCACATTGTGCAAAAGATTAATCTTTACATCTATTTCAGTCCTGCCAACCTTCTCTACCCGAAGGTGCTCTGCAGATGTATTTGTTTACTAGTAACAATAACATCTCCATTCATGGGATTACTGCATCCCATTTCCCTAACTTCTTGCAATCTTTCCACACATAGATAACTTTTGAAAAAGTTCAATCAACACTTTCTAAACTCGAGAGCATCTGACAAGTCACTAAAGTAGAGATGTAAAAATAAAAGAAGCTGCCTAAATTTCAGAAGTCCCAAGCCCTTCAGCCTCTGTTGACTGCAGTGTACATTCTGCCCCTTCAGCTGCTGAAACCAGACTCTACTCTAGACTCAAGGGCTCAACCAAAATGCAAGCTGGATCCCATCAGTCATCTTGGACCACAAAAATATTTTATCACCCAAAGATCACCAGTATACAGTTTCATGGCAAAAGAGATTAACAAAAGCAGCAGTAACCCCAGGACCATTTGCAAAGCCAAGACCAAAATACAGATACTGAACAGGGTGAATCACTACTGGTGGCCAGAAAGTGAAATGATAGAAATCATAGAATATGCTGAGCTGGAAGGAACCCATCAGGATCACCCAGTCCAAACGCTGGCCCTGCACAGAACACCCCAAGAGTCATACAATGTGCCTGAAAGTGTCGTCCAAACATTTCTGGAACTCAGGCAGGCTCCTGACTAGTTTTCTTTGAACAGAATAACACTTCAAATCTACAAACCATTTCAAAGTTTATTGTTTCAAAAACAGTATTTTACCATGACTTCCTTTTATGTTACCACTCTAATCATAACATAAAGCCTAACACATTAAGAGTGACTGGAACTATGTGGTAATTTGAAGAACTTTGCATAACTTGCTCCAGGAATAAGAGCCTGGTACACAGCATGATAGCCCCCATGGTTACACTGCCACAAAAGCACAAGGAGAAGGACTTAAAAGTCTACAAAAGAGCTGGGACTTTTCTTTTTCTCCTAAGATATGTGTTTCTCAGGATGAGGGTGGAAAAATAAATCACTGAGATAAATAATACAGGAGAAACTCTTGAACACTATAAGGATAATTGTCAGCCTGATCCTTCAGCATGAGATCCTTGAACATCCTGGTTATGTTTGGTAACACGACAGCAGAGAAACAGAAGGTCACTTGCTGTCCAACAGTCTCTTTCCTGTCATGTTGGTTAAGCTACATGTTGGATTAAAAAACTCATAATTATGAAAACTGCAGTTCAAAATTTTCATTGTTTAGCCCAAAAACTACCTCAGAGGAGCTGAACTGGCAGCCCGAGTCCACAGAACCTGCTTGGATAAAACCAACCTAAAAGTAGACAAACGCTTTCCTGCTATGTCCTCTTCCACACAAAACCATTTTAAATTCTTGAAGTACTTAAAATGTTTCCCCCAGGTTGCTCTCCACTTTCTTAAGTAAACAAAGAAAATAAAACCCCTCATGGGTACTTTTAGCACAAGAGAGGCGCTGCCTGATGCTCAAGGTGCCTCTCAGCCCCCGTGCACATCCTCAGCCAGAGAGGAAGGGAGCATGAACAGAAGGTGCGGTGTCCTCAGATTCCCACCCATGACCACAGCTCTGACGATTAATTCCTTCAGCACAAGTGGATGTGACAGTGTTTGTCCAAGTTATGTCCAGTTCCAGGGAAAGGCAGGTGAAGCTGTGCACTGATGGATGACAGAACTCCTATAAACAGAGTAGGAGTCTATAACAGGAGTATTCTGGTGTGTTTTGACTGCACTGACAAGAATTTTGCTGCATGGACTGCACCTGAGGTCTTTCCTTTTTGGGGAATATTAACACATTTCTTGGTGCTTTGTGAATATCCCTTTTCCATTAAAAACAAACAAACCAACCAACAACAACAACAAAAAAAACAAAACAAAAACAAAAAAACCCACCACCCTCCCCTGTAGATGGTTACCTTTTCTTTTGGAGATCTGCATTTGGCACACTTCATGGACCACTTTAAGTTTCTAATTTACTTGGATGCTTGATTCCTCTTAGTTTAACCAGAGTCAGAGGGAACATAAATCTGACACAGAGTTGCTCTTTTCCCCATGCCACTGAGTTTACCTGTAGTCAGCCTCAAAGTTTACTTAGAGCAGGAGAATGTATGTTTTGGGTTATTAGACTAGAAGGGAACATGCTTAGTTATTGACATCCCAACTTCCCCAGGAAAGGAGTAAAAAATTTATTTTGAGGTGTTCACACCAAACAAGTTGGCCTAATCTGTACCAAAACACTGTACAATGCAATTTTGAACTCGGAGTATTTTCTAGCACATTCTACCTTAGCTGGACCTTACATCTATTTTTATATAGGTGACAGATATGCACAAGTAATCACTGGAGAAAATTCCTATTAGCAATGGATCTAAGCTGATGTTCTCATTCATAAGTACTGCATCATTATTCTTGCCTGAACACAGGTAAAGTTTATTTTTACCCTGTAATTTCTACCTAGTCAGAATGAGTTAAGAGGCTTGCACTTATAAAGTGTACAGGATACAAAATGGATTATAAGCATGTCAAAGTATGAAAGGGAATTAGTGATGATGGTTGAATCTCAGAAGAGCTTCAAGTTAAATTCACAAAGGGCCTTATTTGAACTTTATACAAAACCACACGAATCTGAAAATGAGGTGGACATAGAAATATCATCTGTCAGTCTCAGCCCCACTCTTAGCATTCCAACCAGGTGAGAAATACCAGAAATCTTATTTAGATTTTTAATATTTCTTCTAATCACTGCTGGAGCTGGAAACTGCAGTGTAAGACCCAGGCAAAAA
>WBMY01006632.1:517299-613364 GCA_013397315.1 Donacobius atricapilla
AAAAAAAAAAAAAAGGAAAGGTACAGAAACATTTTGGATTTGGGATAGAGAAGCCATGTGCAAATTTCACACTCAGCATACCAGGGTTTATTTGCCTAAAACACATAACTGTAGTATGCAATGGTCCCTGCAAAGAATGAGAACCCAGCCATGGACTGGGGTACTCAAAGGGCTGGAGGGTTGGCATGGAGAGCAAATTACGAGGCAAAAAATCCCATGAATCCACATTTTTGGATAATTAGCTATTGTAGATTTTCATATGGATGAATGCTCTTGGGACACCTGATATGAGCTAGTAGTTCGAGCAATGCAAAATTTAATTTGTACAAAGAGTAAACATCTTCTTTTCCTAATAATTTTTTTGTGACTAAAAGAAAAGGTGGAGTACAAGAAGCACATTAGCCATGAATAGTCATTCTTCATCCATATGAATCAAATTTTCCCAATATGGTGATTAAGCAAAAATGAATGATTTTGCCTGGAGGATGCATTTTTTTTTCACGCTGTCATAAAAACATCAGCTATTGAACTTACAGCAGGTTTTGTGTGGACAGATAATTTTTTTCTCTGGATTATAAAATTAAAAAAAAAACCAGTGTCAAACCCTTCAAAACATACTTTTTTATACAAACAGTGATAACATGAAACATGAAAACTGAACAGGTTTAGTATTTTGGGGTTTGAGGGGGATTTAAGAGTTCTATATGCCTGGTATGTCACATTTATGTTAAAAAAATAAGCATCTATTTTGAAAAAACTACGTTATTCTGCACATGACATTGCACTAGGCAGGCTTTGAATTTTTTTCTCGATTACTAAAATTTTGTGTGTTGCAGACACTAAAACAATGAAACAGAACCTACAGAAGAAAATGGAATTATATAGCCTTAAGCATTATGGAGTCTGCATGCTGTTCTCTGTTAAACAAGCACCATACTCCCTTGTCTGTCAGGACTCCCATTTTCAGCAGTAGTTCAGCACTGCCTCTCTAAATGACACAAAGCAAGGAAAATAAAGTTTTCAATGAAGCCTCACACAATTAAAATGTTAAATATTTCACATACTATTCTGATGTCTGCAGGAGGTAAACCTTCACAGGGAGCTAACTTATCCTCCACAGCCAAAGGAAATGAAGCAATTTCAGCCATCAGATGGTTTTACCTCAGTGCACATTCCAAAGAGACTCACAGGCTTTGCTTTCATATAAAAAAAATAAAAAAAATTTAGGAAAAAAAAAAAGGTGATGGAGGCCATATTACAAAGAGTCTCATTTGACAGGCAGTAACTATGGGTCAGACTGTGCAATTGATTTTTTCAGCAGAACACTTCTTTGATTTCTATAGGGAGTTTTGCTTAAAAATTGATGGGACAATATGTCCTTATTAAAGCAACCATTTTCAGAAAAAAAAGCCCTCACCTGTTAAATATAACTCTTGTTCCCACTGAAGACTAACAAAACCATCTATTACAGCAGAACAACATCTCTTCAAGTCCCAATATTTAAGAATTCTTAGACACAAAATCTAGTTTGCAGACTAGGATAAATAAAACTGTCTACAAATAACATTTGGCGAGTTCCTAAGAGCTTGTAGGATTGAAACCCAGATTGTTGGTTGGGTTTTTAGTGTCACTTTTCTCTACCTGCCTCCTCAGAGCTACGAGGAGTAGGTTAAGTGTAACAGGAGCACAAGCAAAGCACACCCAGAGATGCAGAATTTACCTGCACTAACTTCCTACCAGGGAAACGTTCCAGATTCTGCAATACCTCCATAGGTAGGTGTTCCGGGGTGGCAGGGTGCGGTGTGAGCAGGGTTCTGGCCCGGGACAGGCTGCAGTGCAGCCCCCAGGAGGGTGTGCGCTGCCCACCAGGCGCAGGAGGGCTGTGCCAGCGCTCCCAGCCCGCTGCTCTCCCGGAGCCCGGCACCAAACCGAGCTGCTTCCCCCTGGCAGCGGCACATGGCCCAGGCAGGGCTGGCTGAGCAACGCACAAAAGCTCCATCAAGAAAGGGTTTAAAAGTTTTCACAGCAGCGAGTCACAGAAGCAACTTAATGGAGTATTTCGCATGTCATACTAACTGGTTCTTAAGTTTTAAAGCACAGCAAGGGTCAGTGTCCTTGGCTGCCTTTATCTAGAACTGCCTCCAAAAGCAAGATGACATTTCCCCTCTTTAGATGTCATCCAGGAGACTTTCCGAGTGCAGCACCAAGGCTGACGTCTCAGAGCAATTCTGCTTTGCAACTATTAAGCATTGTTTATAATGGAGCAGTGTTTAAGTCTGTGCTCAGTCCAAGCCCACCTTCTGTCCTCAGCTGCACACAAACATTGCACGCTTTCTCCCATGGTGTCCAGCAACAGAGATAAGGCAAGATGTGAAACATACAGAAGTCATGAGGGTCAGAGGGTTGGAAAGTTAACAACATGACAGCCCCAAGTGCAGCAAAATGTTCCAGAGGCATAATGCCTTCTCTGGATGAAAAGAAAATAAACCAAACAAACCAAGCCCATGTCTTTGACTCTTCAAACCAGTTTGCAAATTCACAGGATAATTTTTCATACCAAAAAGAATAAAAAATAGGGGGCAGGGATAAGATGATAGGGACACAAACACATACTTTGGAAACACCTGATATGACAACCATAGTTTACAGTCCAGGTGTTTAGGATCCTTCCTCAAAAAGCTAAATCATCTTGGTTTACAATTATCATCAACTTAATCCAGGCCTTCAATACAAAGAACAAAACAGATACAAGGGATACTCCACTGCAATCCTCAAGGTTTCAGTCAGGAAACAGTCCTCAAGTTTCCCCACTTACTTTTCTAGCCCTGGTTTTCCACACCTTTTTTTTTTTAACACATGCTCAAAGTCAAGCTTTTAACTTGATTCCAAATAAAAGAGGTGGTTTTCAGAATGGCAGAATGGCAAAATCAGCAGGATTTTGACAAACTGCAGCAGGAATTGAAAGAGTAAAGGCAAAGTATCCCATCACCTGGAAAGTGCTGATAATGACCGCAACCAAGCTGGAGAACCACTTAGAACATTTAATCAGGCTGTGGTACAGATTAATTTGATGCTGCTTTTAAAGTGCTTTGAACATGAAAAGTATAACTGCATTATTTTATCTTCAGCCTCATCACCACAACTGTGCCTCATCCCACCTAACAGTGCAGGACATCTGGTGAACTTCTGGTGTTACAAGGGAGAACTGGTTTCAGCAACAGCCCAACTCCTTCATTTTCTTTAAAGAAAGTAACAATTGACTGCTGGGTAGATATTTGTAAAAATGTTCTACTTTTCATTCATACCACCCCAGCTGTGCAATTCCTAATGTATTCTGGCTGAAAGTTGCATCAGTACCTAATGAAAAAAAATTAAAAACCATTAACAGTAATAGTGATTTTCACTTTCAAACCATCAGCAGCTGTGACAGCACCCAAGCAATTAACAGGTCCCTTTGGCTTTGTGATATTTCATATACAAACATTGTAACTCCTACAGCAGTTTAGGTAGATTAGAGGACTCTGTACTCCAAAGACTGTTTAACATCTCCCTTTGAAAACCACTTCTACAGAAAGAGTGTGAGAACAACCCAGAGCATTTTACTTATCCATCACTGTTAGACCAAATTTGGACAACAGTACAAACAGATACAACAGTATCTTCAGTCTTAATTCTTGAAAAAGCAGCATTCACTTAAAGGGATGACAGGAGAGAAAGGTTCAGACATTCTGCTGTCCGACTCCACATTCATTGGTCAGGGAACATGGTACAATTATACTGTACTTTAAAAAATGCATGATTTTTCTTCATTCAGAGGCTATCACCTCTGGCTTCCAACTACATCCTCAAAGACAAAAGGATAGGAAAACCCAACTCATTTCTGCAGTGCATCAAAATGCCTCAATACACAAGACTAGTACAGCACGCAGAACTGCCAGGATTATGCATATTTCTGCACTCTCCAAGGAAGTGAGAATTTTGCACTAGTAACAATCACACTCATATTACACCAAGAAATGGCCCTGCTGTTTTATTATGCTGTTTAAAAATCCATCCCTCAAGCTTTGGGGTTTTCTTTTCGTGCCTTTCTCTTTGGTGGGTGGGCCTGGGGAGGTGTTGGTGATGATTTGGGGGAGAAAGATGCCTTAAGGATGCAATACAGAGAACTGCACTATCAGCAACAGAAAAATCTGGGGATGAAAGCAAACATAGGAAAAGAGACTGGAACTGCGAGGGTACCCTCACAGCTGACATTCTGTTCAAATACAACACCTGGCAAAGGTTTGAACCACCACCTGTGGTAACAGGGAGAACACACCTGAAGAACCTCACAGTCTGGAACAGCTCCTAGGTACACATTTAAACAACATATCAATCAAAAAGTGTATTTGTATCAATTTGACATGTTAAGAGTGATACAGAGCTGACTTGCTTTCTTGTTTTTCTCAGACAAAAGAATCAACTCACCCTCTCAATCCTTTTCCTTTTTTTTTTTTTTTGTTTGTTTGGATTTCCCTCATAACAACCAACACTTAAATAAAAAAACCCACACAACTATCATGAAAGATTATAAAGGAAATAGCACACTTTCCTTGAAGAAACAAGGTGCAGCACACTAGCTAGCACATGGGAGCCAGAGTAAAGAACTACGAAGTTCTTCAGTACTCTTGTCATAAATGCTTTCAGGCATCCTCTTAATTTAAAAATACTTCACATAGGGATACACAGGCCTTTATTAATTCATCCTCCAGTTGAAAGGACAGGATTCTACAGCAAAGCTCTGTGACATGAGACATTGAGAGAATGCACAGTAGCTCAGAATTTCATTTGATTTCTATCCAAACAAATTGAATCAACCAGATTACAGGTTAATTACAATTCTCTAAGTCAAAGAAAAATTCTGCAGCCGTTTCCCAGAATCTGCTCTGTGACTATCTTAAAAAATGGTAGAGGATTTGCCACTGCGGTTTACGTGCTTTTTTTAAAGTGGTTTATTTCATTAGCTGGGTTAGAGCTGAGGGAACACATGAGCATGCACTTCATCCCCCCCGGGCAACAGCCCCTCCAAAATTATTAATTTCTCAAGGTTAGTAATTCAGCTGGAGTGTCAACCTCAAAATCCATGAGAGAGGCCTAAACATAAAAGACTTGACCTAAGATCATTCTGTCTGGCAAAAGCTGCAAGGTTTTCCATGCCTGGGAAGTCTTCCATTTCAAAACACAGGAACTTTTCAGTGGAATATCAGCAAGGTAGTTATGGCGCTGAAGAAGAACAACTCTTGAAGATTTACCACCAGCTTTTACATATAAACATAGTGTTCTGTGCATAAATTGAGAGAGACTTCAATGGAAATGTTTGCATTTCAACACAAGTCTCCTTGGTGAGTGATCTAGCTTGTCTCTAAGATCAAAGAGATGTGCATTAACATCTTCTGGCTTGCAGAAGAAAATACACACAAAACCCACCCCATAACTCAAAGTGTAGTGAACTACAGAAAAGCAGCCAGGGAAAACAAGAAGGAACAGAATGGATAAACCAGATCATCCTCCAGAAACAGGACTAAATACAGATGCAGATTAGCCTGGCGAACTGAACATTTCTAGGAAGTGCTGATATGTCACTGTATTGCCAAAATTAGAAAAACTGTGTGGGAAGCAATTAGCTACTGTAGCTTCTCCCTACTTAAAATGATTGTTCAAGGCTATATTGTAATATGCAGTTGGTCATACCAATTCAGCATATAAATGCTGGCATGAAAAATGCCATTTATTCAATCTCAACTTCAAAAAAAATAAAATTGAGTTGAGAGAAATAAGAGTTCTTTTCTTGACCATTCTGCATTTACACTTCAATTCTATTCCCAACACACAGCTTCACTGTGCACATTGTATGTGTGTCCTCCATAATTAAAGCTTTATTTGAAACTCCCCCCTTTTTCCACAACTCTCTTGGTTAGATCAAAACAGTAGAGACAAAAACTGAAACATGCCTGGGGTGCAGGAGAGAACAAGAAAGACTATTTAGTGAAGTAGGCTAATGGTGGTGGAGAGGAAGGGGCTGATTTTCACATCTCAGAACTGTTAAGCTTGCAAATATTACTGAAATCACATCTGGGAACAAAGCTCTGCTTTAAGTAAGCTCACCCATGAGTGTTGCTAAGCAATGGAGAAAAGGCGAGGGAGAGAGTGCCTGACTTTAGGATTAGGAGGATGGATAGAAGATAAAGTAAGGCTTCTGCACAGCTTTATTTATAAAAACTTTCAACTTCTTTGTTTTTATTGCCTATCTTCCAAGCTCCTTGTGCCATGATTAATCAGGTCCCATTCATTATCTATCCCAATGCACAGCCAGCACAGAGAGAGGTGCTGCGTCCTGGAGCACTGGCACAAGCATTTGCACACCAGAACTGCCAACATCTGTCTCTGGATTTAACAGGTAAGAACAGGAGAAGCTGTCCTGATGCAAATACTATAGAATTTAATGTCTATATTTTAGAGAAATACTGCAGACACTTGTTTATATGTGACTTAAACTATGCATTGTATGGGAAATAAAATACTTGTGATAGCTGGATCTTGCTCAAACTCTATTCTTATGCTGGTAGTCACAGAAAAGTGAAGTATTTTATCTTATAAGATCAATAAATGCCATATCTTCACCTTACTTAAATGAAGTTTTTCTGTGCACTTTCAACTGGCATCTTGATATTGTGGAAGTTTCTTGTTCTGCTTTAGCAAGATTGCTTCCAATCTTTAGGAAAGCAACTACACATTTTCAGCTGTGGACAAACACATTGCCTCATATTATTTCCCAGAAAACATTTGTTGCCTTGTTCAGCTAAATGCCTCCATAAACTATAGCATGTACATTTGTAAAGCATGAACTGTTGGAACAGTAAATTGAATTCTTTGATTCATTTTTACATGGCAACTGTATTTTTCTTTTTTTTTTTTTAATCATCATAAATATTCTGGAATGTTCATCTCTTTATTACTCAGAATTATATTCCATATGCTAAGGCATTTGCAGCCTCACAGGTCATTTCATAGGCATTAAACTTTTACTATATACCTATCTTTCTAACATTTGCTAATAACTCATCTGGAAAGAGTGTGACATTTGTTGCTGAGTAACAGATGTCTGCATACACAGCATGAACTAGGAGCATTTCTCAGCCTTAGATTCTAGATCATGATTAACTACCTAGTCAGTATTCTAGGTAGAGATATTATGAAGGCCTTTCCCAAAACTCAAGGCATTCAAAACTATCACTTCTGCTGCACTCCAGCAGTGTTCCCTGCACATGGGATGCATTTCCCTACAGGTAAATGGCATTTAACAGACTGAACAATAGAAACTAATTAAGAAGACTGAGTGTTGTAATCATATTTTTATTTTATCTACCTTTAATGTTTTCAAAAGCAGACAGTCTGGACCAAACGTTTTAAGCTCAAAGAAGCACAGACACTGTACAAGGCAAATTAAGCCACATGCTGAAAAAACAACCTACAAGTTTTCTTCTGAAAGGTGATAAATTAATTACTGAGATAGGAATGTTTCCCATGCCTAACCCAGAAAACAGGTCACCTCTTTTACTATATTTTATTTACATACACAGTCAGAAGAAAATCTCTTGGCAGTTACTTTAGAGTTGAACGGGTACAGTCATATCATTTGTCATCCTCCAAGAACTCATCCAGGCAGTCCAAAACAAAGTGATCAAGTGGAAATATAGACCAGGATGGAAGAAAAATGCTGTGCATAACCCAGCAGTTACCAGTTTCATATAGTAAACCTCTTGAAATGGATGACATGCAGAAAATGCACTGAGATCCATCATGTTGCGTTGCCTAATTGACTTTTTCCCCTTTTGCTTTTTCTTAATGAAAAGCAAGGAATGAGAGAAGAAGAAATCTTCCCTATCAGCAGCAGCAGGGGTTGCTGCAGCAAGATGATAATTCCCTCCTGCTACTCTGCTGACAACCACCAAGCTGCACAGGAAGAGCAAAGCATGTTAATCATGGAATTGAAAAACACAGCAGTTCCGAAAGCTTCACCTTACCTTGGTTGATTTACATTAATTTAGGATCAACTGGTTTTCAGCAGAATAATGTTATCTATGGAAGATAATGGTGGAGGAAAAATTCAGTGTAACTTCTACTTTCCCTGTGCATAACAAGCAAGGATCTATATATATAAGCAGTTTTGGAGCATCTTAGATAAGCAAGGACTATTGAATTCCTTAAAAGCACAGTGCAAACTTGAGGATTCCCTAATTCCATCCTAAATGTTTTATAAGTGCCATGCATACAAATACACACCATTAAAAGGATAAAAACTACACTAGCAACTGGCAAGTCAGGGTCCAATCCAGTGTCCACTGGACCAATCAGAAATCCTGTGACAGAGGCCCCAAAGTTTTGGCTCTGGCTCTTCCATCAGATTATCATTTATAACAAAGGCACTCCATAAGGAGCTGCTAAGACAAATGCAAATCTTGTGTCAAAGACAGTCAGACAGCCCCCAAAATTAAAAATTTGAGCACACAGCAGCTTACAGGCAGCAGCACTGGGCATGTGGCACAACATCTGCTACAAAAACACTAGAAAGCAGACCTGCGGCAAACTGGACCAGTGCCAGCTCCCAAGATTATCCCCCCTCCAAGGCTGTCAAGTAAATGGACAGATGGCAGCCGACGCACTCACAGGATAGTTAGCTCAGTTAACAATCAAGTATGCTAAATGATTTCAGATTCACTCTGCACTAAGCATTGTACTTTCCAGTGAACCATTAACACTGTGTCCTAATAGAAATATGGTTTGGCATGAAGGAACTGGCAGATCCTGTATTTTACAAGACAGTTTCTCTGGAACAATTTGTCAGGGAACATTAGATCTGCCTTCATGAGTAAAGTGAGAATCTGCCAAGTTTGCCAGGCGGGTTTGTTCATAATTTTAATTCTAGACTGTTTGAAGAGTGAGGATGGAAACAAACACAAAGATGCAAGTCAGTTATCCATGCAAGCTGCTCCCAGGGACGCACTCAGTGGAAAGCAGGAGGATGTTCAGAGCACACAGGATCTTACATCACAGCAGTTGTGCTCCTGCAGGGCTGCCTGCCTGCTGTAGGGCATCACACAGTTCTCCTGGACAGGACAGCTATCAAGCAGCTTGCTGGGTGATACACTTGTCACCTGAATGCACAGATGTGACAGTTCATTCCAGAAAAGCTAATGGTTCTTGAGTTTAATGGCTAAAACCTGCAAAGAAAATCTAGCCCTCACACATCAAGGGGGCAAATAATTCAGTACTAAACACTAGCACATAGCATACAGGTGGATTTTGGCTTCAGCATTACAAGACACATCTTTAAATTCTTCCTCCTCATGGTGAGATGTGATTGCCTTTACGAACATTTGTAGACTTAGTGACAAATTTATTCTATTGGTTTGCTTTTCCATAAAACAGCAGGGCAAGCATAGTCTTTGGAAAAAATTATGTTGGTTTCCTCTCCCACCTCCACCCTCTGCTCCTATGGCACATCCCTTTTATCCCAAAATCCCATGTAGCTAAAGAGTTGGTCAAAAGTGTAATAGAATTTATTTATTTATTATATATTTGGCTCCCATGACCATTTTATTCATCACTGTTGCACCTAATAAATACCCTGAGAAAATACACACAACCACCCCTTTTCTGCCTGCATTGGAAAAATCCTTCAGCAGAAAGCAGGGGAGAAACCCAAGAAAAACAAGTGGAAAAATAGAAGGACAGGAAAGAGAGAGAACTTAGCTCTGTTGAAGGAGGTAGGAGTTGTGCCATGGATACCAGAAAAGCAGTACCTCACACTTCTTATCTGTTATCTCAGTTTCAAAGAGTAGGACTAAAGAAAACTGAAAACCATAAAGCATTTCTAGTGGGCAATCGACAGATTAGTTCCCTACACAGTCAGGTGAGTGCCAGGGGAGAGCAGCAGCTTCTGACCGGTGCTGTCAAGCCTCGTGCTCTGGACTCACACTGGGAACTCTCCCAGAGCACAGAGCTCGCACTGCTGCAGGTTCTGAGCCCAGAGAAGCTGCCCTGCAGGATGCAGGGCTGCAGAACTGCACTGCAGGATGCAGGGCTGCAGAAAGTGCCCCAGCAGCTGTGCCTGCCTGTGCTCAGGGAGAGGACATCCCACAGCTCTGCTCACTTGTCCTTTCTGCTGTGACACTGGTTCTCTTCAGGGACGTTCACAGGACATCATCATGGTTATACCAGGAAAATCAGCAAGAGCAGCCAAGGATTCACATTCCCCGCTCTTCCAGTTCAGATGTGGAAAGGTGTCACAAAAATATCAGAGCAGGAGCAAGAACTCTGCACGGAGCTCCTCAGCAGCCCTCTCTGAAGCTTCCCTCTCTCTTGAGGAGGCAATGCTGTGACCCTGGTGTGTGATCACCAGAGCAGGGAAGTCAGAGATGCAATTTAAAAAAATAAAGAGCAAACCAGTCAAAAATGGAGACAGAAGCAACCTCATTTTCTGGCTCAACTTTATGAAAATCTGATTAGACCCTAGTGAAATTTAATCTTCGCCTTCCAGACCTCCTGAGACAACAATAAAGATCTCCTGAGCTCATAAAGTACCCGGAGAGGAGAGATACCACTTAACTGTAGGAAAATAGCTAAGAAAAATTATTTTTCTTGGAACTAATCACCAGGTAAATCTGCAAAAAATGTCATTAAAAAGTGAATGATAAAAAGCTACACATCACTATTTTCAAATACAAGAATGAACTTTATCAGACAAAGTAATAAAATAATATTAAAAAGACAAGACCAATTAGCTACAGCAATAATTAGGAATACCAGACATTCAGAAGACAGTATTTGTCCAAATTGCAGAGATAGTCAAGAGACAGAAAATTTGACTCCCAGCAATCCTGCAATGCTAACATTTCTTTTTCCTTTTTTTTTCCTACTACAAATATACAGCAAAAACAAACCAACCTACCAGATATATTTTTATATTATCATCCCTTTCCTAGAACAATTCTGCTTCAAAACCACTCATTAAACCGGAACTGGCAAAACCCAAAGTTCCAGTCTTTTATTCTTAGCCAGAGGGTCCACATTTCTCCATGTCCTTTTAACAGCTGTTCCTACGTTGCCTCATGAGACAAAGGAACATGGGAATTTTTTGACTTTCCTCAAAACATTTTTACTTTTGTTGACAGATGACACATGGTGTCATTAGCCCCACAAGAGGCCACATGAAATGCCGCTTCCTGGATGTGCTCAGCACAGATCTACAGAAAGCTCTCACTGCAGGAAGTGCTGATTTTTGGGTGTCATTCCCCCCTGGCAGCTCAGCGGTGGCAATGGCACAAAAAAAAAAAGCCTTTCTGCATCTGTGGTGGAGTATTTGCCAAGGGTTTGATCTTGGCCTTTTAGTTTGTGCCTACAGTGCCCAGGATTCCCAGAAGGTCTCACAGACAAACCTTTCCTACTTTGGGGCTGCTGAGCCCACCACAAGCCATGTTTTGTTGGCAAAGTGGAAAACCAGCAAATCCTACAACACTGATGTTTCTTAGGTTCTTCCAATGCTCTGCTTACAGTCCAACAAGATCAGCTTTTGCAGCTTTCAGGAAAGAAAGCAAATAATTCTTACCAAAGTACAGCAATCTGGGAAATTAAAAAAAAAAGGAAAAACCAGATATGAACAGGTGGCAAAATTGTATTTGCAATCTTCTCCTCTAATAAGGTAGTATAGCAGCCATCTTCAACCAACTCATTTTTATCACATCATACCAGACAAAGTGATATATGCAGGAAACATTAAAAAAAAACAGATGCTAAAAAAATCCTAATCTATGGGTGTGCAGAGCCAAAATAATTGAGGACGATATGCATGTATTAAGCAGAGTTAAAAAACTAGAAGAGGGTATATATAAATATATATATTTATAAATCATCTAGGAACTCAATTTAAATTTTGTATGCATTAATTCCCCCATGTCCTTATTGTTGCTTATAGAATCCTTCACTTACTAATTCCATGTCTCATACAGCCATGCAACATAAACCTGGTTAGGTTGCATAACGTTACCTAGCAGAATGTCTGTAGAATAAAGTTTGCTGATTAAAATCCTATTTTAATCATGCAATTAAAAAGACTACAGTAATACTGCAATTACAATACTTGTAAAATGCATGTATACAGAGAGCTAGAAAGCTGGAATGAATATAATATTCTGATCTCTTAGTGCACAGAGGTACAATAATTCTCAATCTGTTCTTGCCTGGGCAAGTCAGAGTCTGTGCAGCATTCAAGATTAATTAGAAGGAACACATGTTCCTCATGAACAATGCCATGTCTAGTACTATATGTAAATTAATTCATGTCAGCATGGGCCATGTTGTGTCACAATTTTTTTTTAAAGATGTACAGTTTTTTGACTGCAATTACTATAGATTGTCCGTTGATTTTACAATAACTATAGAGAGATTTTACAAAAATAAAAGATCGGGCAATATGTAAGTTGGTTTTCTGCTGGGTTTTTTGGTTGTTGTTTGTTTGATGTTTGTCAGCTAACAGGGATAAGAGAATTATAAGATATGAACACATTATATTCTGTTTGGGCATCCATAACGTGAACAGAGTGGTTATCACAAAGGCTCAACAGCAGCCACTTCTTCCCAGCTTATTGCCTTGAGGAAACAGCACTGCCTCCAACACCAAAACCAAAATAACATCACATTACACATGCAGAATCCAAGGTCTCAGCTTTAACTGTCCTTTGATCTTCCATAACTGAAGGAAGTGTAAACCAAGATCAAGTTTATTAACTACAGATCAAAGTGCAGCCTAGTTCTTCCCTTTCCAACAGCAATTAAAGAGTGGAGTTAAAATTCTAGAGAAAATTATTTTGAGATATGTAGGTTATTCTCGCAATCACTGAATGTGCCATTCCAATTTAAAAACACAACTTCAGGACACTATGACCCATATTTCTCCCAGCTCTTACTTGGAGATTCCTGTTTTTCCTCTAGCATTAAGGTGTTTGTTAATCGGGAGTGAGGACACACAGCACCCTGATAAGAGCTAACAGAGCTACTGCAGTAACACAGTAAAAACTTGGAGGTCCAATAATTTTAAAATGCAAATATATTCTTCCAGCTGATTCAGATGTACTGAGAGATTGGTGGTAGAGGTTATTTGAAAACTCATTGAGTATAAAAAAAACAAATATATTTCTCCAGCCTTGGAAGCACCTCGGAAATTGCCTTCTGTTCCCAGCATTGTGTGAATTCATCACTTAAGTGCACTGCAAAACAAAACGCTATAGTGCAGTTAGATTTCACTTTTAGGAGCAGTTTAGTCACCTTTTATAACCCAAGGATTGTAATTCTTTACCATAGCAGTAGCTTAAAACACATTATAGTGTCTAATTTTTTTGAAACTTAATTGTAGAATGCTCTTAATATGGCCTTTAAAATAAAACACAATCTAAGTACCATAAAAACCTTGCAGCTTCTTACACAATTAAATTCTTTGAATGAAAAGCGCTATCTTGCAGTTTTGCAAGTCAAAGCAGCAGATGTATATGCTAAAGCACAACTCAGGGTAAGCAGATGCCATTGATGACTGAGACTTATGACTGAACTTTTTTCCAAATATGAAGCAATATGAAACCAAAATATCTGTGAATTACATGCTTTTTGGGGGTATTCATACAGATATATCAGCCTTGAAACAGGACAAATGTTTTCATCACAAGTTTGATCGTTCCCACAGCAGTCAGCAGGAGGTTTGGGGTACAGTTTGGGGTACAGGTGTTGGGAGCATAAGACTGGTTCTTGTAAAGCATCACCACCCTCAGCTTCCACCATGCTAAGTCAGCTCACCTAAAACAGCATCTCCTAAAGTGGATTTTATTTCTTAAAATACCAGTTGAGAGACAAGTGATAACAGCTAAAACTCAGACTACCTTCTTTATTAAAAATATCACAGCCCTGCCTCTTCAAATTAACACTTTCACCCCCTCCTCTCCAGCTCATCTCCAGTATCCTCTGTTACATTCCAGTGCCACTAGACCCTCACATCAGTGGCTGGATCACATCCAGGGTTCATCATCTTACAGCTGGTTTCAAAACCACAAGGTAAATTGTCATCTAGCCATACAGATGCCCAGCAATCATTGCCATACTACATTCAGCTCTCTCCTTATATTGGCAAGTACTGCTCAGTATAAAGAGTCTGGGTTTTTTTAAAAAACACTCTAAAACTACAGGCAATACTGACACATTTCCTTATATTCCCAAATTAGTTGCATAATGCTGCTGCCCTTTTGTAAAGATAGATCACACTGGCACTTCAGAAATGGCTGCAGTTTCCAAGTGATGACAGAATTTCACATCCCCGCCCTATTCCCACCGAGTGCCAGGATCCTTTCCAACGCCTGCAGCAATGCTTTGAAGTAGGTGCAAATGCAGCAAATGCAAAAGATTAAAGGATTCTGGAGTTCATGGAAAAAGGTGCAGAGCTCACTATCACCAGAAAGATTCAACGAAACATTTTAAATTTTTATTTAAAGAATTTCATCATGAGTTACACCATAGTACTTTTCCTAGGAATATATTTTACGTAACTGTCTATGCTGCCTGTGACTAAAGCCTTAGATGCATAGAAATGGACACATGTTCAGCCTTCCACCATCGTTCTCTGAGACAGTGCAGATCTCACACACAGATAACAGCATACCAAGAGCTGAAAGGTTAAAAAATGTTCAAAATTGACAGCAGTATTACCTCAACATTTTCTTTTTTAAGCAGCTTTCACACAGAATGTTTAAAGGAGAAGTTTCACATTTAAAACATCCTCCTACGGGGGGAAGCTGCAATATTTCTGACAGACATTTTCATTTTTTGTTAGGCATTTCACTTACTCAGTATCCTGTCAGTTAAGGAGCTAGGAATCAGGGCTTTCAAAAATCAACAGATGACATGAGTTCCAGTCACTGTCTGTCCCTCCAAAGGTGGCTTACCAAGCATTATTTAAGGCAGAGGGAGGGAAAAAGTGAAGTTGATGGTGATTTTTTTATTATTATTAATTCTTCAAATCACAACTGTTAGCCAAGTCAAAGTTGAATATTCAAGTAACAAAGGTTTCTACCTCAGTCACTGTTGCTGAATGTCCTGGAGTGTACCAGTTGCAAAACCTGCATATCCACAGGGCATCACATAATCTGTTCACTAAGACATTTTGACATTGGCTTCCAGAAGACACAGTATAACACAGGGTGCTGCAAATTTAGGTGGCTTTTAATGTAATAAGTCCCAGAAGACTCCCTAAAGCTTTCTGATGAGTACACAAACAGTTGAAAATACAGCCGATCAGCTACAGTGATATTTTTTTTCTGTTGTCATCTAGAGATAAATGTGACAGATTTGGAAACAGAACTGGTCTTAAATTAAAGGCCATAAATAGAGCTGAGAAGCAGAATTGCCCTCTGCCCTCTGCTATTTCTATTCTATTCTGGGTCTGTCTGCCCAAACCTCATTTTCAAACTTGAGCTCCAGCCTCTTCCTTTCCCTTATGGCGTATCTTACCTTTCCTACTCAGGGCCTCAGCACCATATCCCTTTTCCTCCAGTCCTAATACCACAGGCCTGTTCTCCCAGCCCATCACAAACTCTTCCATTTGCTGCCCATCCATGCTCCTTCCTTGCCCTCTGCCCTGACTGCGGATCCCAGCACTGCCTTGGGTGATGCAGAGCAGACAGCAGCATGTTGGAAGTATCCTCCAAGAGCTGAGCCACAAGAACTACAGCAAGATGCTTTTACATTTACTGGACTCTTGGATCCACTGTTCCCACAAACCTGCATGGAAGGCACGTGAAGCGTGCTGGAACTCTGCACCTTTGAGCTGTTCCAACGAAGCACCAGTGAGGCTTCTGTTACTGATGCACTTTCATTTTAGGGTCAACAGAAATTGTCTAAATACATTTAACAAAGGTTGAGTTTGGATTGTCTCCTAAGACCAGCATGGCTGAAATGAAGCTGAAGCAGATCCAGTTTCTCTTCCTGCACCTGTGATACACCACCGCTATAGCAGATCTCTCCTATTTCTAATACTTGTCTCCCACCCCCATCTTAGACAGAACTGCTGAAACACATGGGCATTACCAACCTCACTGTCCTTGTATAAGACCTCTTCCTTTTTGATCTGTTTCCCATTGCTTTATTAAAATTTAAGATATGGAGGAAGGCTGGGGAAAAGGCGGAAATTAGGGAGTGTTAGTTACATAGTTTGAACACTTAGAACTGCTGCAAGGTAGAGAACACAGTGCTACTAATAGAAATATTTGTAAAGATGAGTTTAAAGGCCTAACACATAAACAGTACTCTGAGTTTCAGCACTTTATGCTTAACAGAGTCAGCATGAGAGCCCTAAGGCTACAGTAAAGTTAACAAGCATGAACAACAGAATTGCCAACACCAGCACACAGTTTATATGTATCCTGTGCACATGCTTTTTCAAATGTAACTAATTTTTACTGAAGATAAACAGGAATACTAATAAATATCTGAGCCTGTGGCACTGGGTTGGTGAGGTACCATGCACAATGAGAAAGCACAACAAACTTTAGAACTTCTAAAAATATATTAGCAGTAATAGCAATTTTTAGCTTCTTGCTGTTTTGTCTTATATTTTCAGTGATATCCAGTGAAGTCATCACACTAATGCAATGAGTTAAATTCACTTATGTGGAGAAAGTCAGGCTTTTCTAGGAGGGTCAGTGCCAAGATACTTGTATTTGAGCTACCTTCTTTACAAGCTGGAAGACCATTTGCTTTCCTCTGAGTCCTATATCACACTAGGGTGGAACACAACCCTGAACTACTACATCCTCAGACCTCCTCTGGGCTTAGGAGTTAAATTTACCATTTTTCACTAATACAGTCACACCTAGAGGCCTCAAGGAGTGAACAGCTAACACTGTTTAATCTAGTCTGCCCCCCACTCCTTCTCAACAAGTCCTTTAATAACCCAAAGGTGTGAAGAGATGAAAGCAATACAGCAAAAGCCAGCAACTCAAAACACTAAATAACTCTATTCCCTGACTTGTGAGTTCTAAGTTTTCTTGGCCAGTCCTCAAAGGTTCTTTCTGAGACCAGGAGGCCTTATCTGATGGAATTCAACATCAGAAACTTCAAAGTCATGCTCTGGAGGCATGGTGGGGAAATCAATCCAGCTGTGATACACAGTTATTAGATCAGCTATTGCCACTCAGAAAAGAAACTTGTGAACCCGCCCGTGGAAGTGTCAGCTCAGTGTTCATCAACAAAAGAAAAAATCAGTCAGAGGAACAATCCTCCAAGGAGCAGAGAATGAAATCTAACACACCTTCGTGTGTCTCTCGCTACAGACTTGGATGGTGGCATTCAAGTTTTGTTTCACTTTTTAAAACTGTATTCAGCTTTGCTTCTAATCCCAAAAGAACATTAGGGAAAAGAAAATTCTAGAAGAAAAAGGCAATTATGGATAGAAAATTTCATCAACACTACAAGAGACTAGAACCATGATACTCATTCAGACTGGGGAAAAGGGGGATTTAGATGGGAATAAACTATCACAACACAGTTTTGGAGTTTAAAACATTTCTCAGTGCTAGAACACTTCTTCAAAGCACAACTCTGAAGACCCAATTTAGATCCAGATTGCTATGGGCAAATCCCTCAGAGCCTCCAGCCAAAAGGTCATTAGAAATGGCACACAGCAGTGGAGAAAAGAATTGTACAGTATTTTCACCACCAGCACCGCCTCGGACAGAGGACAGCACCAACCCAGGCTGAGTCAGTGCTCCCACCAGATGGTGTGTGCCAGGAGGCTCCCACAGAGCACTGGCTAGAAGCTAAAGCTGCCCCCAAGATAACCTGCAATCTGAAATCAGAGATTGTGCAAAGATGCCACCTGCTCCCCCTTGCAGTGTAAGCAAGCCTCTGGATGGGAGCCAGTCCCAGGGGCATGGAATTCTGCTGCTTGTTCACACATACATGCACAAGAGATTGAATGTGTTTTTTCCCTAGTGCAGAATTTTTATTCCAGAAAACATAGGGCTGCTGGGTATTTTCTCACTCCCCCCCTCTGTAGATGCCATGTAGTCTGAAGAGAAGAGAATGAGAAAAATTTATGCCTTCTTAAAAAACTCTTTTTTAATGAATTTAACTCTTTCCACTGCCTTAGGCAGAAGATTCAAACCAAGATGAACATGTGTTTTCACCCTTTCAAGCAAGTCTCATCAAGACCAGGATCACAAATGCAGCCCAGAAGTCACACAATCAATATTTCCCTATAGTATGGTCTAAGCCATTGTAGAAGGCTTTTCATATAAGTAAGTTGATGCAAAGATCTTCCTCATTCTTTGAAATTTAAAACTAAGAATTTCTACCTGAAATTGTCCAATATTTCTTGCCAAACAGGAGACTTGGCCTCCCAACCCCACAAGCTCCTGATACAATCAGTTGTGCTCTCCCCTCCACAGCTCTAACACATCAAATCCTGCATTTTAACCCAGCACTCTTCTGTGTGACTGTCTTTGGGCATGGTGAACTCAGCCTTTCTTCAGGCCTTTGTATCACAAAGTAATTGTAGACAGAAACCAAAGCCTTTGTCCACTGGTGTAAGAGCGCTGACCATGAAGGAAGCACACACCCCACCAGGACTAAACTGATACTGAATTGAATGCTCTGCTCTGTTTTAAAGAAAACAGCAGAGTGTGTTGTTGCCTTTTTCCCAACCTGGAAATGAAACTTGAGATAATTTTAGTAAGGAGGTAACATTAAAGGGGCTCTTTATTTGAAGGCCTTCAGAGGCAGTTATGGAAAGACATCCACAAAAGCCCACCCCTAGGGGTGAGTACATTTTTACAGGTTTTAGGAAATTAATATAATTGATAAAAAGCACCAATTAGGAGGACAAGTGGTGATGCAATTTCCCCCAGGTCAAGTCCCTTCTCTGGAGTCCCCTACTCAGCTCTGATTGTACTTGGTCCATGAAAATGTATCTCCAAGGGTCGTTCTTGGCCTTGATTTGCAGGAAGAACCAAGATAGCACAGAGCTTTGTACCTCCTGGGGCTTGGAGCTCTGGGACTTGTTTTGTCTTTCTGCTTAAGGAAAGGCCATGGAAAAGTACCAGGAAAACTAGTCACTAATACAGTAGGCTACAGAGCTACAAATATATGTGTGAAGAATACAGAGAACATATAAAAGGAAAAAAAACCAAAAGGCAAAACCTAAACGGCATCAGTGTGAGCATGACAATTGTTATCTGCGATCTAGTTCATGGGAGAGCCAGCTCTAAGGCTGTATTGTAATATACCAGTCAGAAGAAAATGGAAAGGAAATGCTTCAAATACTGGCACATTTATCTTCTAATTCAGGCACTGAGGAGGATAGCCTAAAGGTTGCTTGACATTACCAACCCTTTGCTCCAGGACTGGTCCTGCAGATCAAACTCCAGCATAAATTTAGTTGTCCCTAAGGCACCCTGCACCATCTACCTGGATTTTGTATGTCTGACCTCTTCCAGGAGACACCTGCTGCCCTGCGTTGGATACCGATAGGCTGTTAAAGATTTCCACAAGTCACTACATTTAATAAATTTGAGGTTTGTGTTGAGGGGGGAATTGCAGGGGTGAAGATGAGGGGAAGAGTGGGAAGAGGCTCACAGGTGACCGAAGCAGCGGGTTAACTTGAGCTCTCCTGGCGGGCAGTCTCCCGACCTCCCAAAGAGCCAGTGAAGTATCTGTCACAGGGTTTTCCCTCTGCAGCTTCACACCCCATTAACATGCTCTGCAAAGTCTACTGTCTGCACAGGAGGAAGCATCACCTCTTGAATCTTTACACCACTCACTCCTGTTTTGACAGTGCTTGATTATAACCTATGGCATAAAAAATCAAATGCATTTGCCTGCCTGTATTGCACAGTGAAGATATTTAGCAGACACATAGTATAACCTTTCAAAGTTACATCCAGATATTAAATTGCAGAGAAATAATCTGTTGACTGCTTCTAGCAGAAACGCAGAGAGAATTATTTTAACAGTCTCAAAACCATTCATTACTGTGGAAGAAACCAAAAACAGGCATATCTGGAAGAGAGCAAGATACAACAATACAAAAATACAAACTCATGACATGGAGGACAGCTGTGGAAAACAAAATTAGCAATGCTTTCACTGGTCAGAGCACATACTGAAATGATAACTAGAAACCCAGAGTGATATTATTATGCTTTTGTTATATGACCTTGTCAGAACTTCACTTGGCTGGAGAAAGTCTTGTAGTTTTGTTCTTTCATTTCACCCCTAGAGCCAAGTATCACTTAGATACATTTATTTTCTCAGCATGTCATTTTAGGAAGTTGTAATTTTACTCAATACACAAAGTCATTTCTCTGTTCTCAAAAAAAAAGAAAAAAAAGAGCCTTTCTCCAAACTTGTTCATTGTGCATCTAAACAGTAAGGAAAATCATTGTATTAAGGAAGCATTTCATTACCAGCCATTCAGACCACATCTTTGTTGAAAAATTGTAATGAATAGCATACTACAGGCTTCCTTATATTCTAAACTATGTCTTGACCACAACATCCACACTCAAAAACCTTCCTGTCCACTCTTGCACATCCCACAAATGTTACAGTATAGAGTAAAATTCCTATTTTGCTTTCAACTAAGATTTCTAAACATACACTTTTACAGCATAAGTCCTGCTAAAATGCTGGAAGACAAAGCCCATACATCTGGTCTAACTGTATCCACATGGTCTGTGCTGCTTTCTACTTACCTGGTTATCAACCCTCTCAATCCTTCTATGAAAGCTGCACTCTTAAGTTGTCCAATGCCTGGCATCTCCCCAGTACCCTTCCAGTTGCCCAAGGAAAAAAACAAACTGTAGATAAGACTTATCATGCCCCTGTATTCATTAGATGTCCTGAGCAGTGCTTGAAAGGCACTGGAACAGCAACACCTACAAGAGGTCAGTAGAGTAAGGGTCAATTATAAATAAGAGAGCAAAAAGGGCTTAAGCCAGATGACCTCTGAAGATACCTCAGTTTCCAGACCATTAGCAAATTCAGCAATGGCAACAGTGCTAATACAGGATCAGACCTCCCCCATCATCTCTTTGGTCTTGCAACTATATGTAGTACCTGTCTAACAATCTAATTAAACCTTTTCCTGCTAAACACCATACGGTCAGGCCACTTCATGAGCCATTGCATGACAGTGTACGTTATCAGAAGGAGCAAAGCAGAAGGTCATATCCTAAAGGTCAGCTCCTCTTTGCTGCCTTTCTCAGCAGGTGCTCATAGTCCTCATTTTCCTCAGCAAACACCCGCAGAATGGTGATCAGCTTTTATAGACTTCAAATACTCACACACACCTTGTAGCAAATGAGTTTTGGGAACCAAAGTGCCACTGCAGGCTTGAGTAGGTCTTGGGCAGCCTGTCCAAGGCAAGCATCCAGTTGTATTAAGCACATTCACCAGCCATTAAAATATAAATAAACCAACTTCCACGCTAACTGACCATGACATTCCTGGGCTGACATCTCCCAGGTAACACCAAGTTCTTATCATAGGCTTCCTGACCCTTATCAGAAAAAGCCAACCATACACAGAATTTCCACATCCCCTGTGCTGACTTCAATATGTGATGCCAACCATATGTCACTGACTCTACACACCTGCTTCAGGGGCAACAAGCTAGACTGTGACTTTTACCTTCGTCCTGCCAGGAATTAATTTCTCCCTCAAGCCCTCCTGACATTTCCGTGGATCAGAAACTGTTAATTAAACACTTATAGTCATGTCCTTTCTCCTGATTTGCATCCTGAATGCAACACCAGGGCAGCTGCAAGCAAGAAGCATTCATCAACCTTGCTTCCAGCTGGATTCGACTACAGCAAGGAGCAGAGCTGAACCCATCCATTCATCCCAGAACCCTTCTCTGGAGTCATCATGGACAAGGGAACCCTAACATTAACCTAGTGCACCAATCATGAAGCAATTAAATCCTTGAGGATCATACAGAGAGCCCAGTACCCCACAACTGCAGCTGTATTGCCCTGGGTACACAGACATTGGGCAGCTCTCCCCTTGGAAATTTGCAGGTGTGCTTTGTGGGCTTCAACTGGCTCACAGGGAGCCTGAGAGCTGCTGCAGATGCCTTGAACCAACACATGGAAAAGGTTTCCAGCTTAATTTCAAGATTATATTTTTCTGATAGATTTTTGTCTTACATTTACCAAAAATTTGCACTCCTGGAGGTTTTTCCAAAAACTGTTTCCGTGTATTTTGCCTACATGCACAGGAGAAATACTTTAAACAAACCTGCTCCTTTAACTGTTTCCTGAAGTGGATGCTATTGCAATGAATTATCTTTCTTTAGCCACAGCTGCCTCCCAATGGATTTCTTCTGTTTCTTACAGGGAATTTAACAGCAGTCTCTCCAATCCAACAGAACTGACAAACTGCTTTAGTTTAGTGAGGCTCCATGCTGGGAGAGTCACAGAACCTCCTATTCTTTACAAACAGCATTTCTTTTTAAAAGGTGCAGAGAGTTTGTTTCCATATGCTCAGGGTTTCTCAATACTGCTGTTCTTACAAACTAGTAAATGTATGCCTCCAGCTAGCAGTAACATTTCTATCAATGTAACAGCCCAGCCCACAGGGATCTAATTTACTGAAACTGGTTAAGTGCTACACAAACATCATCTAGAGAGATTAATTGGCTGTTAAAGTTTGATTGCTTTGCAATCCCTTGGCGATGGTTGGAAAATGAAAAAGTGATCTTTTGTCATTACGTAAATACCTTAAGGTACAGTATATATGCAGGGCTTTGTGTACATTTTATAAACACAGCAAGTCTTCAGTGGGTAGGAGAGCCATGACCCATTTATTTATACTGAAGTTTATTTAGTATATTCATTATGGATGACATTTTCCTGAAGTTTATTTAGGAGCAAAGTCTTCCCAGGCTGTAATTAATCCAAATTAAAACACATTTATGCTGATCATTAAAGCAATTTGTTGCAGACAAGTTTCCATTTGATCATTTCCCAAAGTCTGTATTACTGTATTCTGAATCTTCCATTTCCTAAGTGCAACTTTTCATTTCTCCTTAAAAAAAAAAAAAANAAAAAAAAAAAAAAAAAAAAGTAAAAATACCCTAAGCCAGTAAGCCAGATACCCCTGGCTTCTGGAATTTTTCCACTCAGACTCTCTGAAGTTATAGGGAAATTTGGTGTCACTCTTCTGTTACTGTTTTCTCCATTTCTGGTTTGTAAAACTCTTGCTTAACCAAGGATTTTATAACCCTGGTTTTCTCAGTGGGAGAGACCTAATCAGATGTGAGGAAGGGTTTACAGAACAGCTCAAGCTCTGTTCACTGACCACGCTACAAGATTATGTGAGGAATCAGGACTAGCGACCAGCCAAATGAGCTGTCAGTCTGATCATTCCATACAACTTCAGCAAATGAAAATTGCTGGTTTACACAGTGCAATCCCATGGATATAAGAAACTACTTTTTCCTGAGAAACCATTATAATTTTTTCACAAGCTACCCCATGGACAACAGTTACATCTCCAACACCTACAAGCATGCTCAGAGGGATGGGTGCCCCTCATTAGTGTTTGTATGAACGTTTAGGATGGTGCAGTATGGATCAGAAATACACAGGCAACAGAGTAAGAACAAGTGCTACTAAGATTGGAGTGGAATTATTGAAATCACTACTAGCAATGTGAATCAGAAAATAAATGTTTTTCAGATTCAGGGGAATTTGAAGCTCTTGCATAGCAGGAAAAATCTTTTTTATTCTTATGCTCAGGAAAATCTGATCAAGAATCAGCAATACAGAATCCAAGGCATCCCACATTAAATTGCTCTTCCACTGATACATGACAAAATATCCGTAGTAGTTCAGCATCTGGATTGCATGGAAAGCTGTAATACAGAGGGTGGAGAAAAACTAAGAACCACAGCACAGACTTCATATAAAACAGTCTTAAAATAGACTTTCCAAAGGCAGGGCATCAAGAATTTAAACAATTTGCAGATAGCAATACATTTGTAGTCTGGGTATAGGAACAAAAAACCACTTTGTTGTAAGCTGTACGAGTGTGACAGCCCATTTATTGGGGAATTTGCACAGTTCTGAGAGAAAACTGAATAAACCGTCTCCTCCAGCTGGGGTGTAGGGCAGGGGGTGGGAGTCAAATCTGTAGTGAAGTCCACAGCTGGTACAGGAAAATAGGTAATGGCCTTTTGGGAAAAGTAATGGAAAAATCCATGATTGTGTGCATTAACAGACACTCCTAAGTTACCATTGCAGAACAAAGTGCTCAGACACCATGGTGATGAGATGTTATAAAACAAAGAGTGAGTACCAGCTTATACAGTAAAGGGTTCTGGCAGAATTGTCCATCAAATGAGCCTGGACCCAGCTTGTTTAAAATAAGAAAAACAACCAAAAAACACCAAAACAGCCCCAGGAAATGCATCTCTTGGCACTGGAGGTGCCTAGCTCAGTCCTTCACAGCACCTTATCTGCCTTGTTAATTAGAGCTTTCAACTTGCCTTTGGCCATTTCATCAGATCTTGGCCCAGCAGAGGGAAGGGAGGGGAGTTTGAAGTTTGGAAAGTTCTTCCAAGCTAAATGCAGGTGTCAGCTCTGCCAGTGTTTTCAAAAGCTGGTGTATACATCCTTCCCCTTCCCACCTGCCTTCTCTTCCACCGCCACTCCATGATGCTTGGAGAGCCATGCAGGAGCACTTAATCCAAGAGATGCCACTTGCATCCAAAGATTATCACTGGATTTGGCAAGTGAGATATGCTGGAGGCCAAGATTAGCAGGGGAAGAGGGAATGCACTGTTTGGAGCTGTTAATTATCATCTACCAAGCAAGTCTTCTGCCACTGAAGCCTGAATTCACACTCTGCACTAGGGGTGAACACATCAAACCCTACTTTAACTTATTTAAAACTATCATGCAGCTGGCTTGGATCATGTTTGTGTAAAATAGCTGACTCAAAACCTCAGATTGCTTATCCTGTTCAGATTACATTCCCTCACTCATTCCTGCATTTAAACGGAACTGTTTCAAAACAGGCACCTATATCACTTAAGAAAGAAATACACTTTAAAAGAAGCAATAAAACTGTCTCCTTTCTGCAGTGAAAAGGGTCCTAATTGCCTTACGCTTACTAACACCTCCCAGATTTATGGTGCCAGTTGGATTCATCTCCCTCATATCCCATTAAGAGTGGCTATTTCCTGTCAAAGATACACTGAGCAGACCCCGTGCTCATGCTCTAACCCACAGATAATGAGAATGGCAGCTCCCTTATTTACCCTGCAGTCCTCTGGCAGTAATACTGTTTGCCTTCTTTGCTGCAGCTGTGCATGTTGGGATCAGCACTTCAAGGATTTTTATGTTCACTTGAAAGTGTCTTTCCTGGGCAGCACGCTCTGGAATCCCACCCATTATATATGACACTTTAAACTGGCTCCCACCTTTTATAGCTTCCTAACTGACTGTTCTGCAATTTATGAGCAGAAACTTAAATGATCTGAATCTCCTGTATCTAATTGCAGCGAGGGAGGCTGCAGCATTTGTTTTGCCTTTTCATTGATTTCTAGCCTCAAAATCCTTGCTTTGTACAACATTGTCAGAGGCAATTACGGTACACGTGTAAACCCTGGATTCCATCAGAGATCCTAAAATCTCACACTACAGAGACCCTTCGGAACCTGTAGTGCATACTGATGGTTCCAATTTCCTTTCTTGGCCCCAAGCCCTTTCCCTCCTCCCCTTCCCACCAAGTATATTGAGGTGTTCAGTTTGTGGAAGTTTTCTTTGTTTTTTTTAAATGAAACAAATATCCCATTTTCTTAATATCTTTGAAGACTTTGGGCATGTTCAATATAGAATTTTTGTCATCTGGCTTCTGTGGAGAGCAGCAAGACACTGATAACAGAAGAGCTGCCAGCACTTTGTAATGCCCGGCATCATCTCTATACAACTTTCCTCAGAGATTTCACAATTCTGGAAGGATCTCTTTGGCTTTTCATACTGCTTTGCAGCTTGCCAATGGGACTGGTTTGGAATTCAGGAGGTAAAGAGTTAATCATGTGGCATTTTTTCCAAGTGTTTTCTCATTTGGGCTATTAAAATTCACTTAAACTTTAAAACAGCTTCTAAGACTTTCCACTTGAATGACATCAAACAGTGCAGTCTAAAGTTTTCCAGTATGTTACTTGACCCCTCAAATGAAGGCGTTATATGTAAGTCACACTCTAGACCTCAGGAATCTCTTAAACTTTGAGGTTTTATTTATTTGTTTTCAAGTCTGCTTAAAGCTTTTAATCTCCATGAAAACCAAAACTACTGGTAGATACCAGTTATGTTTGCCACATACTACTTACCATTTCTATTATTTTAAAACCATTCCTGCATTCCTTTTCTGGTAGAAATGTATCTGAATGATGACTAAAAGACATCTTTGCACTTCTAGCATACAGCTTACTGCACCTGCAAATCTTTCATCACAAGTCTGAATGATTTTCCCATATTTGTCAAACATTGTTTTCTCACTGAAGGGGTTAATAGAATGCCTTGCACTACAGTTTTGATTTCTAAATCTAAAGTAACCAGAAAGTTGACTTCCATAGGCAGCCCAATGAAGGACTCCCTTAGTTCCACAATCTAATAGCATTCACAGCTTATATTAGTTTGTTTTAGCAGTGATTAGGTTGAAACCATATACTGAATGCTTTTTTCAGCTATGTTATAGGAAAATTTTTCCTTAGGTTTCGTTTATTTTATCAAGCTGAAAAAATAAAATATTTAAAGTCAAACATCACAAGAGCTTACGGATATTTACTTTTACAGATCCTAACTTGGTGTACTACTTTTCTTTTATGATGTTCAGCCTAATGCCTCCATTCATGCTATCACAGACATAAACTTGAAATGTCATCTATCCTCTGCTCACCCTAACAATTTGGCCTTTAATTCATAAGATATCACATACAAATTTGAAAGAGCTTAATAGCATTCCAGTCTTTTACTGAAAATTACAAAAAAGTATCACGACACTTACCATTTTTCCACTGAGCTGCACTTTCTTTAGCTCTCTTTGGTAAAGGGAGCATTGCCCACTCTTTAAAGCAACAGAGGGTTTAAATTATGAGAGGCTGATTTTTAAGTTCTCTGCTCAAGTGAGAGAGGAACACAGATATATGGCATTAGAGGAGATGGATAAAAGAATAGGTGAAGCCAAGCCCGACACAGATTCTCCATTTTCAGTTTTATTAAGAGCAGCACAGAGAGGGGTAAAACTTACACCATTTTACCCTGGGGACAGAGAGAAGGTGTGGGACAGAATGGCTGAACAAGGCTGCTTGACCACATTTTCTCTATTAATTCCTGTGTTCTTCAACACAACAGAGACCCATAGATACTGTTTGGGTTGTGCCACAGTACCCTAGAAAGGAATAATGCTCTGTACACTTGCAAACAGAACACTAGATCAGAGCACTCGTCTCAGTGTCAGTAAAGGGACAAATCAGTTTTGTTTCTACTAGACATACAATAACAACAACACTTATCATCCCCAGTTCTTTCCCACCCAGTTCTCCTTATGACTTCTCAAGCAACAGTAACCTCATTTGCCAGAATAAGCACAAAGAGTGTTGTTACAGCCCATTTTGTTCATTTTTTCTTATTAAATTCTGACACACACAGGCCAAACCCAAACAAAATATGTACATTCCACAGTGTCAGTCATTGAAGACCTGCCTTACCCTAGCAAGCATCTGTATCTAAATATCATTAAATGTTACACGATCAGTTAATATCAACATATTGACTGCCTGCAAAAAGGAGTTCCCTCCACTTTCATGTTGAAAAGCCCCCCAGAAAAACACCCACAAACAAAAAATACTCCCCACATTTGGGGTAAAGCCATTCTCAGGTTGTTCCTTTGCAAAACAAAACTTTCAAGATAGACAGTTCAAATTAATTAATTCTGAGTATTCCTATTAACATTTAGAAACAAGCTTTCTAAACATAGTCCTGACAGCAATGCTGGGATTATAATTCTAAAAGTATAGGCAGATGCTGATCAGAGCCTAAAGCCCAGACATTTTTGTTAAAACAGCTACCCCTGCAAGCATTCATCTCCTAGCACAGCCTCAGAATTATGGCATTTCTTGTCATTCCTGAAGGAATTGCTCTAATATCCTTGACACTGTGTTTGTGTGGCAGATGGAGGAGCACAGAGCACAAATGCAGACTTCCAGGACATTTCACCTGTGCCTTTATTGCCTTGTTTTCATTAGACAATTGCAAATATCTGGCTCTAGAGTTAAGGTGTTTAATTTATTCATATTAACCTTACTGAAAGCCACTACTCTACTGATGTATACCTCTGGAGAATCCATGGCTCCAGTTGCCCAAGGTACTTTTCAGCTGTCTGTTTACTGAAGCAATACTTAAGAAAGGAAAAAACAACCACAAGATGGAAAAAAAAAAAAGAAAACCAAAACAACATAGACAAATGCAAGAGTTCTCATGAGACTGAATATAACAGCATTTGTAGACCATGATGTGAAGACCCACCCCCCTCAAGAGATTGCTGTAATTTCTTCAAGAGAATTACAAATAGAATTTAAATTTATTTAATATAAGGTTAATTAAACTGGAATGCCTGACTACAATTTCTTTCCCTTGCCTTAGGACTTTAAAAAATACCCCAAATTTTGAAAAGCATCAAAAATTTTCAAGATGGGTTTGTTCAAAACATTTGTTCATATCTCAGGTTACAAAGGAAATCTTTGCATCATTTTCCCTCATATGGGAATATTATAAGGGCATATTAATATTCCCTTTAAATTTCTCAATACTTGAAGCTGAATATCACAGCCCTTTCAAATTACATAAAGAAAAACCTGGCATGAAATTAATGTGGATGTGGGGCTTTGGTTATTTTTAACAAGTATTTCAAGCACTTTTTTCACTCTTGCCGTGCAGCAAGAACTACGAGCATTTCAGTCAAAGTTTAAAAAGGCATTTGACTAAAAATTGGAAGTGGTTAACATTCTGATGCAATTTTAACTGCCACGTGAATATCTAATTGGGCAATCTCTTGCCTTAATGGACTGTTTCAAAGTGCTCTGTCCTCACAGCTAATGACTGATTCAGTTTTTACAGCAGAACTAACTCAGATTACACTTCTTATCAATTTTAATTCATATGATCTTGTGAGTTCCTTCAGAAAGTATAGCCATTTACCAGACTCCCATGAGCAGATATTCCTCACACATTACAAGGTGTGTGTGTGTGGTGTGGTGGATGATATAAGACCTCCTTAAAGCATTAGGTGTTATGAAAGCCAAATAACACTTAGGTAAAGACACTTATCCCCAACACCCCTACTTTATGCTTTTTAATATACTCAGCCAAGCAACTGCTAGTTAAATACCACAGAAGTGGTCATGATACTACACAAACTGTAGCATACCCCATAAATCTCACTGTATGTGCACTCATCACTCATACGCAATAGTGATGGGTATATTTTAAATTTCACATAATCCCATTATCTAGCAACACCAAATGCAGAAAACTGTATAATTTCCAAAGACAGCTTCTTGGCATATTAACAAAAGTTATCTCTTTACTAATAAATTAAACAACTTTCATTTTGAACCCAAAAAGAAAAAAAATTGATATTGCTGTATGCCAAGATTATAAATTTAATGGGCTCTGAGAAATTAAGGAAATGTTATCTGTTCAGAAAGAAGTCTCTGCACACACAATAACTCCATTCATTTTCATGATCAGCCTTTTGTTCCAGTCTCCTCATGAAGCTCTACATCATCTTCCCACCTTTGGTTCCTAAACATAACTTTCTTTCATAAATAAGGAATAAAAGGACATGGACCTTATTCCTTTAAACATGGACCCAATGTCAGTGACTTTACCTAGCTTTGGCTCTGACCCATTGATATTTTTGAAGAATACCAAGCAGAGGGACAAATGCAGCAGCTCTACACCCCCCTGTAGTGAGGGAAGGCAGTCAGGAGGTCAGTGATGACCTTTAAATGAAGGTTATGGGGAAGAGAAACCCAGTGCCAGGACGGGGTTGGCCAGAGGGACACAAGAACCTGCTCAGGAACCAGCCCTGATCACTCTGCTGGCACAAGAGCATCCTCTTCACATGCTTTGCTGAACAAGATCTGTAGCCTGTCATGCACACAAGAGTGAAGAGGCCTGTAAATGTACACAGATCAGACTGTATTTGCTACAGATTCAAACTTAGTTAAGTTCTACAGGAGTGCTGAGACTCAAAAACAAATGACAAAATAAGTCACTTTTTTTTCTAATGGCTTTGATGTGACTGTAGAAAAGCCTCTTCTCTCATCAAGACGTTTCACATTCTATTAAGTGACCTGACCTAATCAATTAAAAAATTCATTAAATGCTACCAGCAGTCATGAACTAGAAGGGCAAAGGAAAGACCAACAATTAACTAAGGTCTAACCAAATTAAAAACACTACAAGGATTAGCTTGTACTGAAGTTTAGGAGGAAAATCAAAGCTTTAGGTTTTTAACAGGGTTTTTACATAATAAAACCCACATTCTCTGGGTTTAGGAATTGGGGTCCAAAGTGCAATTATCTGTTTGTTCTGAGGAATGACAGTATATTCTTGCTAGAACTCCTCCTGTGGAATGCTAGATGAAGTCCATTTGGGGTTTTTGTATTCACTCAGATACTCATACCTGCACCAACACAAGTTTTACATTTGCACAAAGTTGGAGGTATTTCTTCTGAACTGAGGCTGCTACTGCTGGTTCCAAAATCCTAAACCCAGGGCAATGGCAACAGTCATGAACAATTTAAGTAGGCACAGACTAAGCATCTACAGGAGCATTACACTCCAAGCTTTGGTGGTTTGCTTTTTCTTTGCACTAGTGCTTGCATTTTTACTATGTGGCAAAAATATCTAGAGGCGTAGGTTGAAGGGGTTTTAATCTATAATTTGTTTAAATTCAAAACAATAAATAAAAAATAAAAATCAATTAGAACAACCAGGAAAAGAGAGCTGCTTTTGTTGGCTACAAATGAAGGAGTCTAATATATCCTTTCATAAACAAACCTCCTCTCTACTAAGGTTTCTTGTAAGAACAAGGCAGGCTTCAAAAGGGGTTCAGAGATTCAGTGAGAATAGGAACCCAAAAGTTCAGAAAATTCATTTGTCTGCAAAGCAGAGCTGGAAGTCCCAAGGGAACAGCTTGAGTGAGACTTTCTAGTACTTACCATGCCTGTTCAAGCACAAAGGGCACTGGAAAAACAACCTCTCAGGGTGCTTTTCAGGAAACTACACATTTTCTGCTGAACCAGCCAGAACCCATTAATTTCAACGCATAAAATGATGAATAGAAAAGCTGGCTGCCCTCAAAGGTAAACAGAGGTCAAGGTAGAGCTTGGCAAGTAGCTAGGTTTTAGTTAAAAAAACCATCCTCCCCCCAAAAAAGTTGTTTCATGCAAAACCACTCAAATTAAATGAAGCAATTTACATAAAGATTTTATAAACTATTATTTTCATCTTCCAGAAATAATCCACTTGATGAGTTTAATGGCAGAAACATTATCAGATCAGAACACTTATAGGGAAAACCAAAACAACCATGATTTGTATGTCTTATAAACTGAAACCATAATATTCCATTTCAACATGACCAATTGGGTTGTATATACCTGTCCAAACAAGAGAGGCCTACAAGTCCCTATATATTTTATTTAGCATCAAACAAATTGCAAGTTATCTGCAGTCATCAACAAGAAAATAATTTATTTAATGACTTTTAACCTTATTTCCTGCTTATTCTTCTCTGGATGTTAATAGTTTTATGAAAATTGGCAGTTATTCCTTGAACCACAGTGCTAAATCTCGGCATTTGTAGCAGGCTCCATGTTTGGACACCCAGGAGAGGGCCCAGGTTGCAAAGGAAAACTGACAAACAATACATTCTTTCAAAATATCTTGATGATGTTACAAGTAAACCAGAGCCTTGACTGACAAACCTTCACAGGCCTCAGCCAGTAACCCATTGAACAGTACTGGTGCTCAAAGGTAAGATTCGTAGGGTTCCTGCTTTTTGAGTGTATAGATGGAGTTAATGAAATGACCAAAACTGGGGTAATGAGAACAGTTTTACTCTTTCCTTTCCAGCCCCCAGATAATCCCACTTTAATTTCTGCCTAACCCCACATACAACTTCACTCCTCTTCTGGTGCTTAGCTTTCTCTTCTCCAGACCCCTTTTAGCCCTACGGCAAGACAGAGAAGGTGACGACTGTCAGAGGGAGAAAAGGAAGAGTGGGAGGGAATGCCCTTCCCTCGCAGCCTGGGACTGGGCAAAACAGGTTTTCAGAAATTCCCCACTAGCTCATCTTAGGCAGTGCCAGAGAAAATAACTGTGGAAAGCAGTCACCTGAACCCATGGCCAGACTCTTACTTACATACCCCACTGGCCTCTGCTTGCCAGCAGATGAGATCAAACACGTTCCTAGCTCCAGGGATCCCAAACTGACACATTTCATACATCAGCCTTCCACAAAAATAGAAGGAAAGCAATCACAAGGGTTACTCATTACACAGTCCTAAGAATCAGCTGCTCCTGATGCCACTGGCTTGCTGGTGGATACAGGAAGGGGACTGGAGGTGGATTTTCATTGCATCACCCAAGAGATACCTATCTGCCATCTTTATGGAGCAAAATCTGATTAGAGGAGTCTACCTATGGCCAAAAAAAAAAGCTTTGCAACAATGCGAATCAAAATGTCCTTGCCTTAGAAAAACATTACAAATAGATATTTTGCTTGCATTTAGAAGTAAGGCATGTTCTGACCCAGACAAGTCCAGGCTAGGTTGCCCCTGACCTTGACTAATCTTTTCTTGGCATGCTTTTCATGTGTATCATCTCCCTAGAGCACAGCACACAGAGAGCTTCCAGTAACTACTGCAGCTCTTCTCTCCTGAGCATGCCCAGATGATGAGTTGGAATCTAGATTTTCCATGGAACTTTTTGTCATAAAACCTCTAAGGGCAAGGGAAGACTAAAGGATTGAAATGAAGATATTTAGAGAAAAACACAGGATAAAGGAGAAGAGGGAAAAAATGAGATTCAGATTCCAAAGGAGAATGGATAAATTCTTAGAGGAGAGACTAAAACAAGGAAGAGTGGCAATGCTAGGGAGAATAGGATAGAAAATAAGAAAGTGTTAGTATAGAAATCACCCCCCAGGAGAAACCCTGCATCCTAGGAGTAAGTGGAAGAGGGTTTTCACAGGGAAAAAGGTGCTGTGACTCCATCATGCAGCAATATTTGCTTCTGGCTCCACACCTTCTTACCTCGGACCTACCCTGCAAGAGGACCTGGAATCAGGGGTTGGAAGGGCTTTACATATTTCAATCCATTGTATTTATCATTTAGTCTTTTTTAGTCAAGCCCACAATATTCATTTTTGCAAAATCTAAACCTGTTAGATGTCACTGAAAGGGTATGCCTTGAGCTATCACTGTGACACGTGCCCAAAGACGTGCCTGTCATACAGCAGGACAAAGCACGTAGATGACCTCGGTCAGTTAGTCAGCAAGGAAAAGCTGGATACACAGTGCTCTAGTGCCTACAGAAGGGGTATAATAAGGTGCCTTAGCCAAAAACCCTCATCCCTGCCCTAGAGCTGTGATTTATCAGATAACTTAATTCACATTCATACAGCAACTTTTATCCTAGGATCCCAAAACCACTTTATAGGCCACGCATCCAGCACAATTTACCTATTCATACATACTCTCCAACAGATGTAGCCACACCAAAGTCAGAAGTAATATTTCATTTTCACCAAGAGGTGAGGATGAAGTGTTTTCTTAAACCAGATTTCTCCTGCTAACCAGAGAAACACCATATGCTAAGTAATAGAATTTTCCTTATATTGGAAAAAGATTCTAATTATTCCCTAATTTTAGCAGCTCTTATGAATCATGAGGAAGAGATTAAAGCAAAAATAAATTTTGGTTCCTTGTCCTATTTACAGTAATCATCTCAAACAATGAAGCTACTTGAGTCATTTACATTATTAGAAGGTATATGTAGTTATATTTTCCTCATTAAATTTGCAGATAAGTCTCTGCAAACCAAGTGTTACTCTGAAGAATTACTAAAGTCTAAGCAGCAGCTGTGCCCATCCTACCAATACAGTGCAATTTTTCTGAAAATTCAAATGCAGTCTGCTCCTAGACATGAGCAGAGTGGCAGTGGAGTATTGCAAAGGAACAGCAGACTGTAAACCATACAGAGATCAACAGCCTTACTTTTATCAGCAGCTAAAGATTTTCAAAGTGTGGTGAATTAAAAAAAATCCACCACTGCTCAGCCCCCCTTTAAAACACACCTCTCCTCAAAACCGGCTACTAAAGTAATTTTTCAGGAGAGCCTTAAGTATCCTGAGCAAATAACACTGTACTACATCCTTCTGGCATTCCTTTCATCCCAGAGAACACTGTACACATCACTTAAATCAAACACTTGTGTTTTCACTCTTGTTTTTCAATGACCAGATGTTTGAGCACTACTATCAGTGATTAGAGGAGAAGGAGCCAGAGAAGCACGATGAATAGCATGAGGATGAGTGGGCACCATTTCAAAAAGTCTGTGCTTTAAATCCCTTAGTATTCAAGAGGTTTAAGTGCCATGATGCTCAGTTCATTTTATCACGATGATTTAAATAGCCTGTTCTGCTACTGTAAGTCAGATAGTCAAGGGCATGAACATTTTAGCTGTAAAAGCCTGAACAGCTACAACACTGGTTGATAATTATAGGTGTACAGTTTTATGTCAATAAAGATCTCTTTAAACTGAAAATCCAGATTTTTCTTCCTTTAGCCCAGCAATTTTATTTACAGAAAATGAAAGTAAGACATGCCGTTTCCTAAAAAAAAAAAAAAATTGAGTTACAATAATGCCTCACAAAAAGATACCCAAGTCATACTTGTGCTGGCCTTTGAAACAAAAGCCTCCATTCAAGTGAAAGAAAAGCAAAACAGTTCACACACAAATATACTTGACAGTACGAGTCTTTCAAGAAACATTGGAATAACAAATACACAAAAGCATTTGGGTGTAATCTCACTATCCTTCTGATCTGAATGTCATAAAGAAAAAGCAGAAAGTTAAAGTTCAAATCTGGCTTACTTAAACTTTAAGTAAAAACATATCTTTGACACACTTCATTATATATACTTCAAAGCTCTAACTGGTTTTCTCTATAAATTCCATTTCACCCTTAGCCAGGAAGAAACCAACTCTCTCAATGGAATATGCAGCCTTTAAGGGCAAGTACTCTATTGGGGAATAAATACTGGAGAAAAAAACTGAATGCCATATTCAACTAGATCTATGAAGGAAAATTATCACCATCTTAGAGTTCAGGTACACTAAAAGCTTGCTCAACCCTCCTCTTAAAGGGAAAAAAACCCAAACCAAGTCTCTTGGGTTCAGAATAAAGGACAAAGAATGGTTTTTGATCTGTGAAATGCCAGCAAGACACAACCCTGACATAACTGCAATGCAGGGACACTGCTTTGCTCTCCAGCCTAGAGAAAACATCACAGGCTGAAGACAGACACAGAGCACACTTTGTGTCTGTGGCAATCTATTGTGTACCCAAGGGACTCCTGAGCAAACAAAACAACAAACAAACAAAAAAAACCCCTCACACACACCAAAAAATAAAAAGTCAAAACATGCAAATAATTGTAGACTGAGCAGGAAAATGGAGAAGAACATGTTTCAGTTCTGTCAGATCCCGAGGGGTTTAAACCAGAAGAATCACCAATATGATCCACCATCCAGTCCAAAATTCCCTAACAACATAACAAGCTGGCTTGACAGCACTGCTTGCAAAAGATAACACGCACATGAAAAACATAGACACATTTTCACAAAGGGTCACACAAAGAAAGAACAAGCAATGCAACATTTTTCCATGTCATCAGCACAGAACTCCACCAAAAAGTAAGACTGAATTTTATAGTGACAATACTAAAGAAAAAGTTTTCTGGCTGTTTCCTGCATTTCAAGGCAAGAAACAGAATCTGAGTTGCAGCAAGTTCTTCCCAGCACACTCTAATCCTTCAAAAGCCTTTCCCTATGCCTGAGGTTTGGCTGAGGGACCCCTGCTCTATGCACAAGCTCGTCACTCTTAAGTGCCCTCTTCTGCCACTCCTTACCCACCATGTACTACAGCACAAAAACCTCTCCTGTGACTGCACTCAGTAGATCCCTTTTGCCCCTCTTTCCAGATTATTTGCCCATTCATTTCTTGGAGAGAGCATCCCAAGCCAAAGTCAAACAGCTGTCCGTCACGGCTAGAAAAGGCGTCTTGAATTCACAACAGCTTCCTTGAGTTCCTGCCTTCACTGGTCTCAGAGAGGCCATTGGAGAAAGACAGCCTTACACTTACCCAAGGGGTTGCTGGTTTTTTATTTATTTAAAGTTCAGCACTGGCATTCAAATTCTTTACTAATAGTGCAAGGGAGACCATAACAGGTACAAGTTATAAAAGACAGAAGAACAGCAAAGAGTCTTCCACAGATGTTGTTTCTGCATCACCTTACTTTCCAGAAAATGTAGTTATCTTGCATGGCACATACTAATGTCATATAGCTTCCATTTCCTAAGTAAGATTTATAAATTAAGCCAGATTTTCATGTCTATTCTTAATTTCAGACTTCTTTTGAATTAATTTATTCACTTCTGTGTGAGATTATCAGGAGCTTTATTTCACCCAGTTATAAATCAAAGTCTGATCAGTACTACTCCCCAAATTTAATGTTTCAAAGTTGCCGTTTGAACCATTAACAATAAATAGTAGTTACAGTATTACCCTAATCATGACCATTTTTGTAAAAGAAATCTCCCATTACCTAGTATTATCATATTCAAGTGGTTTAAAGGAATGTTTTTCTAAACAATTTCTTTGATAAATTGCATTCTTAATGCCTGTACAATGGTTTTTAAGTGACTACCAAGGTAAAGAGAAAATGGTTTTCCAAGAATCACTGGGAATGGTTATCCTCAATTCCTTTTCCATTTTTTAAAAAGGCAATTTATGACATTACTAAAAAAACCTACTGGCAGAAACAACACACAGTTGCCAAAGATCTTTGATCTTCATCAATAACTGCCACACCATGTTTAGTGAAGTGATTTATGATCAGACAAAATTCACAATTCTACATTTTCTAGTCACGGGCTCTCTTTAAGGCGATTGGCATGACCATGCTTGGCATGCCATAGAAAACGTTTTCTAAGAAACCTTGAAAAATAGGACTACACCACTCAGTGACAGCAGTAATCAACTTCAGACATCTCAACTTGCTAGACAGTTTTTTCAACCCTATCTTTATTCCTGAATACTTTGCAGCCTTAGGTAGTTTGTTGTCTGCACATACTAAGCACCTCTCAGCACTGTCATCTTTCCATATTCCAACACCATGAAAGCTGAATTACATCAACTTCCTGCTCCCAACACAAGTCTAGACCCTGTGATCAGTCCATCCTGTCTTCTAATTAACTTCTCAGGTAAAAGGGGTTGCTGCTGTCATAATCAGCCCTTTCAAGCTTTCATGAGGATACTTTAAATCTCTTCAGCACAGAACAGCTAAGGTCGGTTAAGAGTCAATTGAATTTTTTTAATAAAAACAACTGCCTTCCACTGATATGTGCAAATTTTATTTGCTTGATAGAGCTGATCAAACTCTGGAATCAATTGTTAGCAAGTGTTTTCAATGATACAAGCACTGGCTTGTGCTGATCTTTGGCACTAACTGGTAAAGTGGTGACAGGGTATTCCAGACAACAGTTCGATAGATAGCAGTATGCCACAAGATGCAGGATTTATTTAGTTAACTTAAAATTTCTTGAATGATCTATTTTTAACTCATCATTCAGAAAAGTAATCAAGCAGTAGAGAAAAAACCCTCTGCCATCCATCCAGAAAAAAGTCATATGCTGTGAGCCAAATGAAAAGGCATCCACCACAAAGGGTGGATAGCAGAAGAGAACAGTTAGCAAGCAGCTCATGTTGAAAATAAACAAAACATGCTTGTGACTAAAGCAGAGAATAGCAGCTATGAGAGCAACAAGTTTCATTTGCGACTGAAAAATAAAGGGATAGTATTTTCCCCCTCTGGCCCGGAACAGTATCACCTTTGATTAAAACTTGATCAAAATGTTACCTAAGCTTCTTTTGAATTCAAGTACGTTACTACATCATTGGTAATAAAACATCTAAAGAGTATCAGTGCTCCATTCACAGCCGACTATAATTTAAAATAATAGTAATTCCTACTATTTTTTCCTGCTGAGCATACAGTTTTACAAGAAAGGCTTAAACACATCCTTAGTCTGTATATTCCAGGCTACTAGTCCAGTGCTATTCCTAATTAGGCAAAGACAAAAGTTTGTGATACCTCAGTCCTTAAGTGGATTTAGGCTATTTCCTACTTTTCCATCCGAGGCTGGGCAGGCCTATGTTTTAATGCAGCAGCATCCTACTGGCAGATCCACTAATGAATCTGCAGAAACCCATCAGTCCAAGTAAAACTCAGAGCCATTTGACGCTGCTTTAAACCTTTCCCTTGTAGCCCTCCAAGCCCCTTTTTCTCTCCAAGGCATTGTCAGAGCATTTCTTCCCAGCATCACTTGATTGGGTCCAGACATTGCATTGCATTTCAAGGTGAGATGTGGAGTGTCTGCCCGTGGCAGACAGGGTGCTGATCACCAGCATAAACATTAGGAGATAAAATACCCAGTGGCACCTCCTTAGCAGATCAACTCCCAGATGTGTTCAGCAAAGAACAGGAAAGAATGAGGCCATTGCTCAGAAGGTGAGTGCTGAGCACAGGAATTGCAAATTGACAAAGGAGAATCAGAGAATTCAAAATACTTGTTTCCTTACCAATAAACGCCAAAGGAAAAGAACAGCTAAAACACTTTTCTGTTTTGCTGCGGGCTAGAACCAAGCCACAGACCTCATGGTGTTAACACACTTACCCAACAGACAACTGCAGAGAAATAAAGGAAGAATGGAAGACCATAGACTGAGTCTTATATAAGGAATATTATCAATATTTGCACTGAGGTAAAACCCGGTAACAGGAGGACAAATGCCAGCCAAACATTAAAGTCATAAATATGGGAAAAAATTACATCTTGAATTCATCAATCTGTTATTACATCAGTCCTTGGCCACTAAAAAACAACTAATTTATCTGGAAATGGCAGGTTTTCACTTTTGGTGTCTTCATGCCTGGAGAGAGAAGCTGAATGTGATACAGTTTTGTTTTAGAGAGTGTTTTGTTGAGGATTTTTTTTTAAAGCACAAGCAGTCTCTACTGTAATCCTAAGGAATTAGGAAATCAACAGGAAGCCTGTTGTGAAGAAAAAACTGCTCTGCGCTTCTTAAAATACAGCCCACCAGACACTTATCCTAAAAATAAGTTTTGACAGAACAGAGGTGAAAAGATTAATAAACTCTTTATCTTGTTCAAAGATTAAATTGCTATTGTTGTACTTCAGTCAGTAAATTGAGTCAGTTATACTCTCTGCTCCAGTCTGCTCTTATAATAGATTGGAGCAGACTGGATAAAATAATAATGATTAATGGTCACCACTGCTTTGCTCTTCCTTTACCTGCCTGGAAATACAATTCTTTAAAAATAAGTAAATAAGCTCTTGAGACATGCTGCTCAATTGCAGTAACCCATTGCCTGCTTTACAGTGTGGCCTAGATGCCCCCAAAAGGGACAAGGATGACACTGTCCTATGTACTGTGCAAGCAAACCAGAAAAGACAATCCCTGCTCCAAAGTATCTTCCTGTAAGCAAAAAAGAATCTGAGTGACAAAATCAAGGTGCAACAAACCCCTGCATAGAGGCCAGATAAAAGGAAGATTTCACTGGGTCAAAAGGTATTCAGCAAACTTCCTGCTGAAGGATAAGTTTCTCTCTATTAACATAGCTAACCTAAGACAAATATTGAATAATGGATGCTGTCATGGATAAAATATGCTCATAAAATTATATCAGATAAAGCAGCCTCTCATTTCATGTAATGAAAACCACTAGGCAAAGTTAAAAATACAAATTACAATGCACTCAGTTTTAACGCTAAAGTATCCTATCTCTCCATTATTGACAGCACCTATGTTGCACAACCAGAGCAGAGACAGAGTTGGTACTAGTGATCTCACATGTGCAACACAACAGAGCACTGACAGCAGCACTGACTGGGACAAAGAGATGTCCCTGGCCATCGTGTTCAACTCCATAAGGTGTTCTGTGACATCTAAGGATGTGCATCAAAAACAATGCCCTCCTCTGGGCCCTGGGTGCTCCAAGGTGCCCTCCTACCTGAAGATCTATTCAAGACTTTCAGAATGTCCCCAGTTGAGCACGGGACACTTGGCCAGAGCCTTGTGTCCACATCAGAGTTGGTTTGGAGGCCTCAAGTCAGCAGCTATGGCAGGTGTCCTGAAAATAACTACACTCTTTACAAAGGATGGAGTAACACATTTACTGGGAGCACTCCCTAACTGATAGATTCAGACATACATTATTGCATTGAACTTGACACGTCTGTAGATGACAGAAGCTGTCGTTTAGTCCTTCAGTGAGCCTTCCCTGAGGTCATTAAGTGTTGGGGAGAGATGGCCAACCAAGGGAGTCAGTACTGGCAAAGATTATAGAGGAGCAAGTGATTCATCCTTCCACATTTGATGTCTTCAGCCCATGGGGGGAGGGGGGGGAGTTGTTTGTTTTACTTTAGAATAGTCTGCCTTTAGATTAACACAGATTACCTTTAGTATCTCCAGTGCAACCAGAACCCCAGATGGAGGCACAGAGTTGACTATAACTACTCATGCAATTTCCTCAAAACTAAAATATTAAAAAGCTGTAAGAGGCTTGTTTTTAAAATAACATAGTCCACGAGCCCAGTGAAGGGCACTTGAATCTTTTTTCTGCCTTTTTATTAAAAGGCTCATTGCCACAACTACAGAGACCAGAAGAAAAATTATCTTCAAAAATCAGATTTGACTGCAGAAATAAGCAGGGAAACAGATTTCTCTCATTTGTGGAGTGCCAAAATCTTGATAGAAAGGTGGAAAACTCAGTGATAATGAAACATGAGGTCAAGTATTCAGAATGTAAATAATCCACCCAGACCTAAGAGTTTATCCTGAGTAACCACATTGAGCTGTCTGCCAAACTTCTCTAGAAGCTCAAATTTCAAGGGGTGGGGGGGACGGGGACAAAAAAAATGCACAACAGAAGACATCCATTTAGACTTGAACAGGACAGTTCTAAAACATGTAAGAAAAACACAATTTGAGTATTAAAAACTGAATTTTCTTTAGTAATGCACATCTTCCCATGAATAATAAAAGAGTATCCTCAATGTTTTATGAGGTATAGCTTAGCCTTGAAGACTATCTGCAGGACTTGCTTATGCTTTTGCATTAAAGAGATCAGTAATATTCAGCTAACTAATAAAGGGCAACCACAAGCTACAATGACAGCCTCAGAAAGCAAAAATCAAAAAGGTCATTCTAAGAAAAGGATTTGGAGCAACAATTTTTTTTTTTTAAATTTCTTGACATCACCGCAGTGTCCAGGAGCCCTGATGAGCCCAGACCCCACTGTGGTAGATGCTACTGTACAGCCAATTTATGAACCAGACATGCTTCTCAATGAGTAAAAGTAAGTACATGCTAATAATGTTATTACAGCATCAGTGCAGCATTATCTTAGACAATGAGAAGTGTGGAAGTTTTATATGCTTTCTTTATTGTTATTAAAAGTAGCACTGTTGCCTTGGCAACTGCTGAATCACTTGGGAGTTTGTTAAAGAAACCCAAATGTTACTTATACTTGCACATTTGCAATCAATTTAGGGAAAACAATTGGGGTTTTGTTTGGTGTACTTTTTTTAAACAAATCACACATTTTTTCCTTATGACTATGACCCTGCAAATTTCAGCATTTTAGGGGTTTCTTTTAAATAAATCAGTTCTTGGGATTTAATTAAGGCAGTTCATGTCTCATTTGCACGCAAAGTAATCTGCACTTTCTTACACAATAAATTCTGATAATTCATCTAGGGTGTCAGTCAGAAATAGAAGCACAGACACTCTGCAGTGCACACAAAAATTCCCATCAGCTCACAGCCTCCTGTGCAGGTACTGGGAATAGGGATAGGCGTTTTCCCTGGAGGAGTCTGGAGGGAGGGCAGGAATCCTAAACCCCTCTTTTGCAGGGGCTCAGACCACACTCCCAGGTCTACAAGCACAGAAATGGGAAAAGGGGATTGCACAGTATCCTAAAACACTGGGCAGCCAAACCTGAACTTGCCTGTCTTAGCTCCCAGGTGTTGGCACCCTTGTGGTTTCAAGGGTTTTTTTACCCTCCCTCAGCAGTATCTGTCTGCTTTTAATATGAAAACTGGGTACATGAAGATAATGGGAAACTGCAAGAGGATCTGTTTGTGAGATGTGATGATTGTGTGGGATGCCTGTTTTCTTTCTAATTTTCATATTTATTAACATAAACATGCTATTCCCCAAGTACAGGCCAACAGCAATGAAAAGCAGAACACTGGCAACTATTGGTTTTTCTGTCAAGGAACTCCATGAAACTCAATTAGGCTGTAAAAAAGGGACCAATTTTGCATAATCTCAATTTTTTAAACTGAAATTGCTACACACAATCAGTGTGTGAGTGTAGCCCAAGTAAAATGCCCATTTTCCTTAAAATAAACACAGCCAAAGAGGCCCATCAGCCCTTCAGACTGTACTAAGGTGTACTGAGTCAGCTTGATTACAAGTCAAGGGTTACACACAAATTCTCCTAAGCCACACTGGCAGGAAAAAAGGAGGCTCAGGGAAAGCCTTATCATTCCCTACACCTGGAAGGAGGTTGTAGGGTTTTGTCTTCTCCATTAATTCTTTATCACATTCCACTTGGAGGCTCAACTTACACCATAGCCAGAGGAACTCATTTTAAATACTTATTTAATATCTTTAGTGAGGGACTATAACTGCAACCCACCCTCCAGAAAGCATGAACACTCATGAGACTGAGGAAGACCAGAATTCAGCTATAATTAAACATAACTTATTTCAATAGGAATATTGAATAGTTACAGAGTTCCTGTGGTGGTTATTGCATTGGAAACTACATTGGCAAGAGGATAAATATAGGGCTGTTGGCGGCTCCACCATAGGGCTGTGTTACCCCTATGGCCAATATTTATTATTGTATTTCCTATATGCCTTTAAGAACTGAATAGTTTAATTGTTCGGAGCATTCAAACTTTAAACACATAGTATTCCACATTTGCTTGCATGTATGTACGTCTGAGACAATGACTCAGCCAGATACAACCTTAACTCTCAATTTCCTTTCATTTAAGCCTCTAATGAGATGATAACAGAAGGGCCTTAGGGTTTTGTTTTACAAGGTTGTGATAGAACTTCATAGCAACTAAAGACTTTTTCAGCTGAGTTTGCTCTTGGGGAAAAAGGAGGGGAGAACATGGAAACTACTTTTCTTCAAAAGGTACAGCAGCGAGTAGCTCTGTGTGTGTTTGTCTCCAAGATCACTCTTTAAGATGATAAGTCTTTAAGAATAGCATAGATCAGACTGTTTATTCACACACACATTCCAATCCCCAGACATGTTTCAGCAAGAAAACACCGAGTTCAGGATCTGTGCAGAGACATGCATGTTTAAAGTTCCATGTTTCTCCCACACCAAGCTCTCAGTTCTGTCAGCCCTCCCTCTGGGCTGACCCTCCTGTCTGCTGTTTCCACGTGCTGGGGCTGTAAAGAACGCAGTGCCTTGACCTGACTTTGCTGGCTGTTGATGTCATCTACACACAGCACACCAGTGAAGTTCAACCCCTCTTTCCAATCAGAACTGCAGTATGCAGCAGGAAAATCAGCATGCAAAGTGTGACAGCTGGGGATGTGCCTTTAAAAAGTGCCCTGTTTCAGAGAGAGCAAGGAAAAGTTTGAGAGAAATAAGAGATATCACTGGGACAACTGTTCTGGGGTACAGTGCAGAGAGACACACTCACCAAACTGGCACAGACTTGAATTACTTTCAGATTCATTTTCAGACCCAAGTGTCATGAATCCTTGTCAAAACGAATACTGTGTGACACAAAGACACCAAAGATAAATAAAACAAAAAAAACCAAAAAAACACCAACCAACCAACAACAACAACAAGACCTCAGACAGCAAGATCTGTTTGGACAAATCAAAATGGTTCAAAATTAGCGCTGATACCCACATCCTGGAGAGGATACAGGAAAGAGGCTGTAGTGAAGGAGGGAGGAACAAAGCAAAGCCTCAATGCTGTCTATGGAATTGAACTCATCACTTTGGCCTTGATGGAATGTTTAGGGTCAACCTCTGATGCAAACTCCTGCAAGCAGAAGCTGCAAACTGCAGTCCCAAGCCAGCTGCTCTGTGGCCACAAGTGCTGCTACAGACAGGCCCCTGCCTCACATTGCTGCTGAATAAACCCAAAAACAGCAGGAAATGTATATACAGTTCCCTAGGTATGGAAAAAGCCATGGCTTGCCATGGCTTCTGAGAGCATTGGCAGCTTTCACACCCATTACATTTTGGGAGCCCCAGGAGGAAGAGCAGCTGCCGTTGCCTCCTGACCTCACAAGGAAGGGGGAAGGCAAACAGGACAAGGGGGCTGCCATGGACACCCTCAGAGCACTGAGCAACAAGACAGAGGTGAAAAGGCACAGTGGGAGAATTAGAAAGTTGCCTTGAATGCATTCTGCTTATGTTTTAATTATTTAAACTAACTTAAGTCCTATTAGGCCAGTTTGTGTTTATCCAGTTTCACGTGGCACGACTACAGCACCAAAGGCAATTACCTCTGATTACAGGACATAATGACTAAATACCTTCAGCACACAGTGCCTGGTCTCAGAGCTACCACACATTTCAAGATCACCTCCAAAAAACGGCCAAGCTGGACATTTAATTCTGTTTCCCAGAGAGGAGAAGCTACCTTTAAAAATACCCTACCATCATGGGGAAGGAAATAATTCTAGACTTCATACCGAGAGAGTAGCTCTTCCTTTCTGCCCCATCCTGGCTGTCCCTTTCTGTACCCCTCCAAAGAAATGGCAGAGAAGGTCTCAGGCAAAAGCACTCACACAGCAGGACTGCTGCAGGAAGATGGTGTATTTCTACACGCACTCCTGGGCCACCACATTTCCTACACAGCAGGACGTAGCACAGCAGCTCCATTTCTTCTCCAGCTTTTCTGGCCCTCCTGCTTAAACTGCTTGTCATTTGACATTGCTACCTGCTACTCTGCTTTTTCCTATTCCACAGTCTCACAAGTGAGAACATGAATCCACACATCAGCCAAGGCTGCCTAGCAGAAAAGGAACCCCGTGATTAAGGAAAAGGACAAAAATCTGTCTTGCATTTAAAAATAAATAAAAACAGGACAAATAATAGAAGCAGAAGTGTTTTGCTGCATCTTTGTACAAAAAATATTCTCTAAGCTCTAGCTGCTTATGCGCAAAGCAATTCACAGCAGTAAAAAGCCAGGAGAGAGCTCTTGCTAAGCAGTGAATAGAAACAATTAGCCAAGAGAAGAGCATAAGCAACTTGCACTTTGCCTTCATACAGCTTATCAAGTTTATTCTGCCCTGTTACATCTGTGTAATTTATACATAAAAAGCCAGCAGCTATTTGGCAAGATTTACATCTAGAAACAGCAACTTAATCACATATGAAAGATCAGTGGAAGTGGATGCCTCAGGACATTGCAAACTTCTCACCTCCTACTAACCTGCCTGAAACTTGCCCTGGTCATGTTAAATGTTCACTAAAAATAACTTTTAAAGATCTGTTTCATTATTAATCTCTCTAAACAGAAACACAAAATTTATTAAAGTTATCATGTGAAATATTGAATGCTTGCACAGCAGAAACAAGTAGCTTGCAAGTTCAGCAATCTTCCCTCTGCAGTGATGTAACTACCCTAACACAGCAGAATTCCTAGCAATTTCTTGGGCAGGCAGAAATAAGTTGAATGGCAGATGTTGGAGATTCATCAGGGAAAAAACCTCCAGAAGCAAAACGGTCAAACAGGACTTTACTCCCTAAAATAATAAAAGGAAGGGATTCACATGTAACCTGTATGTAGTAGTTAACACCATCAAGTCCAGGATACCCTGTCCTGTTGTTTCATTATTACATTTCTGACATTTTAATACTGAACAGCAGTTATATTTACCAAATGCATCACCTTTGAAGCCTGACCTCAAAGTGTCCTTAAGTTTCAAATACCAGCACTCTGACTAGTTAAGTGACTAATTTCAGGCAGTCCTGTATTTATTGCTGTTGTACAAATAACAGAGCTCTTAATCAACCAAGGCTTCTCAGAAGCCTCATTCCTTTCTTCTTTATAAACCTCTTTATGGGCAACAATCAGACAAGACCAGAAGTTGTTTACTTGCTGATTGGTGCTCAGAATTTTTTCTAAATGTGTGTGTGCCTGCATTACAAACACAGTTGTTGCAACAGGTACCTTCCATGAACTCTTAAGAATTGGGGTCAAGAACAGAAGGGGTTTTAAATTAGCATTAGTTTGCCAGACATGGCACTAATCACTTCCAAATCAAAGCTTAAAGAAAGCATGGACAACCTGCTGAGATGTACTTGATCTGTGAGTAACCCCTCTTACTTTATCAATATTCTGCTTCAGAGGACAGAATTTCATAGTTGAAAAAAGGAAAATAACTTAAGTGTCCAATATATAAGCAAAGCTCTGCCCAGTAGGCAAAAAATGACAATTTTGCCACTTAATTGGAACTCTAATTAGAAAGCAAAAATACATTTCACACACAAACTGTTACCCCTCATTAAACCCCCTCTTCAGAAAAGAAGAATCTCTTTGGGAGCTGTAGCCTGGGGGATTATTTTTGTTTATTTTTTTCAACAGTCATTTATCTGCTTCTTGTAAAATACAAACAAGACCGGCACAGAGGAGAATTTCTACTGAGTTCATGAAAAAATATCTAGTGCAGAAGTTAATGTACATGTCAATGCCCAGAATGGTGGGGCTTTATACAATTTCATCATCTGCTGTCTGTGCCAAGGCCAAACCTCACTTCCTGCTGCGTTCAGCTGTTTGCCAAACGTGATGTTATCTCACCAGCAGCAAAACACAGGGGACTCCAAAACCCCAAGTCTCCAATGCCTGCCTAGGCCTTTGAACGTGCTCCTTAGCCCACATTCATAATCAGACTTTTCTTGAAGAAAAGAAATTGATACAATAGGATTCAGTCAAATCTAGGAGAGAATAAAAGATATTCAGACTAAATTGGGAGCTCAATAATCAGTGTCCTGATTAAGATAAGCTGGAAGTCATTGAGAAATCAAAGGCTTTTACACTATGAGTTCACTATAATCCACACCTAACAAACAACTCAATACATCCATTTTTCCAGCAGCTCAGGCAGTAAGTACTATTGGGATTTTCACTAATAATTCTACAAAAAGTAATCAGAGAAATAACCTTTTTTTCCACAAGTATCACTGAAATAATAGAGCAGAGATTCTATATTGCAATCTTTTTTTAAATTGTGCCACAACCGACTCTTCACTCATTTTCTTTCATCTTTAAAACACAAAAGGATCCTCACAATTGTTCTATTTAAAAACAAATCTGATTTAAAACAACAATTGTAAACATTAATAGGTTTAAACAATAATGATGATGACTTGCCTGCTGTTCCATCTGTAGCCAAATCTGTGTTAATTCACAGCAGAATTTCTAACTAATTTGTGTGATGCCACGAGAAACAGAGCTGTGCTCAATTAGCATGACCAGTAAACTATCAAGATAGGGAAAAATACATTTCTGTATAAACATTGCTTTTTGCTACAGCAAAAATCCACGCCTAAAATTAATTTATCTGCTGAAAGGTTGTAATTTTCTGTAATTTAGGATATTCGGACCCAGATGCATTCCAAGAAAAGGTTGCTAAAAAGGAATCCTTTATTACTACGAGGCTGCTGTTTCACATGGAGTGAAACAGTGACAGGGTCCCTCTCAGCCTGAAGGGCCCCAAGTTTTGGGGGGCACCCCTCCCCAAAAAAAAGCAAATATTCCTTTCCATATTAGACATGCTCATCAATTTCTGTATTTATTTTCCAAATCCTTACGTACAAAAACATTTCAAATTCTTAACTCTTTATCATTATCTGCAGGAATGTTTAGAAAACCTAAGTCTCAAAGGCAAAGTACCCATACCAGGACAAAGTTGCTCCACACGGACCTATTGGGACAGTTAAAATGTAACAGCCAACATTACCCTTCTGCAGCCAGCTAAAAACCACAACATGAGAAATCAGAATTTAAAAAAAAAAAAAGGGAAACTTAAGGATTTTATAACCTTGTAGAAGGACTAATGTGGATTTTATAATATCTAAGAGAAATTGTATAATATGCAAAATTCTCCTGTCCTTCTTGATAATTCTCAAATTACTTTCCATAAACATGGTCTATTTAGCAATTTCGAAAAGATGTCAGTAATAACAGCTATATTTAATTCAGTAATGAATTTTTTAAAACCAAGGTTTTTTATTAAAGATACACTTCAATTCTGCAAACATCATTAAGCGATTTTCTGTCAAAAGAGTTTTCAGGTTCACAGGCAAATCTGAAAAGGTATTGCTTCAACCAGCTGGACCACATTGTAACTAACAGCAGTCTGGGGACAAAAACAATAAATACTATCTGTCCAAAGGACACAATCACGCAAGACATTCAGTGCACACTTGTTCTGAAATACATCACATTTACACCCAAGATCATGATATAATCATCCATGTGATTTAAATAAGGAATTAACAGCTTCTCCTCCCTCTTCCACTGAGTGATCAGCTGATGAATGAGAATGTAAAAATTATAGGTTTTGGTGACCTTTGAACAAAAGTAATTTAATCCACAGGAAATTAAGATCATACCTGAACAGAGTCCTTTATTTGAACTGGGAATAAAACTCTTCATAAGATTTGCCCATGGTTTCTCTGTCTTATTCTTCCTTTCTACTTGTACAGTTAGGAAAAAATAAAAAATACAAATAATAATTTGAAAAACCAAAATACAGCCCTACAATGCACATGCCTGTAACAAGTTAGGAACAAGTATAAACAGAGAAAATTTTGAAAACCAAGTATATTTTAGAATTATTTTTAAAAAGTCCTTCTGCATTGAGGGAGAAGTAATGTCTTCTCCCTCCACCCCAGCTTCCTCTAAGTTTCAGCTACCTAAAACAGTTTAATGCTTTTATGTATTTCACATGTACATCATCCAGAACACTTACAAAGCCTACAAAAAAAAACCCATTTTCTTCAATAAATGTATTAAAATACAGAGAATGTAAAACTACAGTTCTCTTCTAAGAAAGCTATTTCAAAGTGAAATATGCAGCATTCTAATAATTTCCTTACATTTTTTTCTGCCTAATGAGTTTCAGTCTTATAAGAATTGTACCAAATATTATTTGAAATGTCATAAGACACCAAACAATTATAGGCCTGATTTTTTTTTTTTAAGCACCACCTTGGAACTTAAATCTGTGTTTTTTAGGTTTAATTTCAAATTCATCTTGGTAATTTACCAAAGTTCTTCCCAAACCTGGCCTCTAGTTAATAAGGCTTCTACACATATGGTCTGACTTTCTAAAGGGCCTATTAGGAAAGAAAGGAAAAAAAAAGAAGAAAAAAGAAAAGAAATTCCATTACTGTTTTCATGCTTTTTCATTGAACCATCACCGCATTTGCTTGCAATAACTCTAAAGGAGGATTATAAAAGTGCTTTCCCAGAATGTGGACTAAAAGGAACAGCGCTCCAAACCTGGAGAGTATCTGAAAGGGGCCTCTTGTGAAGTGAATTCTCCCATGCAGCCCTTTGAAACCCTTTGCCTGGTGGAGCTGCTGGGCCTCTACATACAATTAGCTATTACTGCAGCTTATCCCAAATACTTTCACCAGCCCATCGCTGCAGTGATTAGGAAAACCCTTATTGCATGTCTGTAATGGATCCATTAGCAGGATCCTACTTCACCTCAGAACAAGCTGAAACAATTTTCACTTTCCTAACACATCTTCGCTGCATGTGGGCTTAAGAAGAGCCACATGTTAGTTACTTCTCTGCTCTCCACCATAAAGATTCTCTCCCAATATCCAGGCTTTAGTGATCACAGGCTTTTTTTGCAGTCCTGCTTTGACAAATATGAAATGTTTTCAGCTTGTTAACAACGTGCATGTAAAGCAAAGCTCGGTTAAAAATCATTAATTTTATACACTAGCAGAAGTAAAAATAAAGCAAACAACCATCTGTACTCTTCCCTGTTAGGCAACATTTGTTATCCTCTTATTGATGTGATTTCAAACTGACTGGCCAAAACCAACATTTTGGATAGGCATACAGGGGAGATAGAATTAGCTGCAGTGTGGGGTGGAAGTCTTTTTGTTCCCAAGACAGCAAAGCAGCAAGTGTCTATTTCTCTACAGATGATCCCAAGTACATCATCCCCTTTGATAGTATTTATCTTTATGAGCGTGTCCCAACCACCCCATTACTGGTATTTTCCTTGAACATAATAGCTGCATATCACCACCTACCCATACTATGGAAAATCCAAAATCTTATTATCCTCTTATTCATGCAAGGGAATAAAGTAAAGAAAGACAGGAAACACTGTCAAATATCCAAGTAGTCCTAAAGACCATCCATGAATTAAACTATAAAGGGAAGGGAACAAGGGAACAAGGTCCCTGTACTTTTTCTGGTTTTGAAACCAAAACTTAAGGAATGCCACAATACACCTTAAGCCACATTACTTCAGGAAAGAAAAAAAGCTGCACAGTTTGACAATTGCACTGCATCTAAAAAGCAGAACTGGAAAATCCACAGAGGCTGAAGAAGTGCCAAGGGAAACAGTGGAATTTGCTAGAAGTTTTGAATTGCAAATGCAAGGGGAAATCCTCTTCTGGAAAATATATTCAAACTCTATATACAGAGCACACGAATGCCAAAAGAAATCTGATACCTTTCTATCCCTTTTCACCTTTTGTCTTTCAACCTTTTTTTTCCTGTCCCACTACTTCACCTTTCCTTATCTCTTTTTTTTTGTTGTTTTTTTTTCCTTTAATAGCTGTGCTTTGTCACTGCTATTACTTTCTTACAGAGACAATAAATCTCAATGTTTACTGTCCAGATTAGCTCAAAAAAAGGCTCAGTTTTTTCCCCGGGGTACAGGGGAAATCCCACAAGATCACCCGTATTAGCAGGTCTTCCCTCATATCCAGATCGTCAGTGTTTTTATTTGTCCAGTGCATGAGGCTCCATCTGGTTTTCCCCCAGGTCTTCCACCTCACCCCTGCAGTGGAAGGGGCATCACAGAACAACACTGCAGCACAGAGCAGCACTGCTGGGCACACCACCACCGCCACCCCCTGCTCTGCTCCCCTGCCCTAAGCGCAAGATGCAGGTGTTTGGAAAACTCCTGGAATGAGAGAGATTCTGCAGTACAAGACCCAAAAACCCAGATTCAAGCTATGAACGCAGGTATAAATAAGTGATGAATGAACCACTTACTTAGCTTAACATCAAGAGCTAATCTTACTGTCCAGCAGAACTTAGAATCAAACAGCAGACAAGGTTCTTTCCTCAGCAAGATGGTAGCATATCTCCAAGTATCACGCTAAGCTCACTGTTTTAGCAATTAGGGTCTGATCCTGAACCAGGGAAGTCCCTTATAGCCTTCAAATGACTAATGCAAAAGTCCTGGGCTCACAACCAGGCATTCCAAAATTGCAATCCTACACCATTGCATGTGTTTCCCATTTATACCTAATGTCACCTTTTCACTGTGAAAGCTAATTTACAGGGTCTCACCACACTTGGGAAAGGAGGAACAGCAAAGCTTTTACAGGACAAGCAGTTCAGTTGACCAAACATTTTGTGAGCTATATTGCTCTTGTAGATACACAATTCATTAAATCCTATCGTGGCATCTGTTGCTGTGGTGCACCCCAGGTTTTATTTTGTAGGTCTCCCTTTAGCAGGCTGACTACACTAGACTACATTGAGTGGCAAATGCAATCCATACACCGCGCTGCTGTGCTATAGAAACTTCACTGCACTTTGGTTGTTCTTGTGCACCACTGTAAATGATGGGAGATGCAGAGTCCAACCGGCCCCAATGCTCAGGCTGCATAGTTCTGTGTTTTCTTCAGATTTCCCCTTTCAGAAGGTAGTTTACTTGGACAAAGAGGTGTCTTTGTCTCACCCTCGATTATGAAATTCAAATGACAGCCCTTTGCCTTAGGTGCTGCTTCTGCTTTTCCTCTCTGCTTCTTTCATTTCTCCTCCCTGCTGCTACACTGGAGTGAATAATGCATTTTTTAGCTAATTTCCGTGGATTAGGCTTCCAATTAATTCAAACCAGTTTTACAGACTGCCAAGTCAGGTTGCTAAAATTTAGTTGGAGTTATTGGGGTAGGGTGAGGGGGTTTCCCAAAAATTTTTTCCAGATTCACTACAAGAATTCAGTGGAAACAAATTAGTAATTTTTACACGCGAGTATATACATCAGTATCTGCAGGATTTGTTTCAGCCCTAACTGAAAGCACAAATTACACTCTTCCTTTCTAAAAGGCACAAACATGGTTTCACACCAACTGACAGTGGTAGTAATTAATGTGAAGGATCCCTGGGGTCTTTTAACCTCCTTTCTTAGCTTTTGATGGCTGAGACAGCACAACCTGTGTGCCATTTAACCATCTATAAAACTAAGGGGGGAAAAGCATTTAAACATGACATTGAGTTTTCTTTAAACTCTCTAATGAGCTGTAGATAAAGCAGAGAGGTTTTTACTGTGGATTTTAAGAAACACTTTTTTCCCCTCAATTGTTTTCCCTAGGGCAGAGCATTTCTGTCTCCTCGTAGGCAGATGAAATCCAGGAACAGCTCCCACAAAATCCAGGAGCACTGATTATGTCAAACAGGATTGCACAGTAAAAATCTGCTGTAGGACCATTTTACCCATTTCATCAGCTTGGTGCAGTCTGCCCTGTCTCTATTCAGATGTAAAATTGTGACAACTGTTTTTCCTTTGCTTCTTTCTTTGCTGCAGATTTGCCAGCTACTCCAGGGTGGTTCAGAATCATTAGCTCATTCAAATAATGCAGCCTTATGATGCTGCTTAAATCAACTAATTCCTGAGAGAGATAGCAAGGACTATCAGTTAGACCTGGGTTTGGGAGTTAAATTTTGCCACCAAACTGTGATATTGAACAAATCAGTCAACCTCCTCAAGCCTAGATCTCTGTGTAATACCTCAGAAAGGAAGCATTCCCCTGGTAAAGCACTTCAATATCCTCTAACAATGGAGCTTGTTCTAAGTGTAGAAGATGTTAAAGGACCAGTGAGAATTAGTTTTTAGATTGATTTCCAGCTCATGGATTGCAAGTTAACAGCATAGGAGCTGCTCCTTGTTAAATATTTCAATACTTTGTACAGTAAATTACAAAATAAGTTTTCCAAAATACATATCAAAGAGAGTCTGTAGATGCAAAAAGAAGCACCCATGTGCTTGAATTAAGGCTGCCAATATCCAAGCTCTGCCAGACAGACTCCTGAGAAGGCCTCCAGCAGCTGAGCCCTGCCCTGTGTCCACCACCAGAGCCACACAGCAGGAGCAGATCAGTTTTTCTTAGAACTGACATTTTGGCAGAAGCTGCCAAAGAAAATGGGATGCACTGGGACACGGCGCTGAGCCTCAGGCAGCAGCGGAGTCTCTCCTTGCAGGGCCAAAGAGTCCCACAGAGGGCAGGAAGGGGCAGCACAAAGCAAACACCCAAGCATGGTGGTGCTTCACGTGTCCACCCAAGCGTCCAGCAGAGCCCTGGGCACCCCCTGAGGCTCTGCTCAAGCAGGACCAGATTGCCCCACCAGATTCTCCTCACCAGTAAGGGGGGGAACTGGTTCAGATGGAGCAAGAGCCTTCACTTTCACTTCTCTCCGTGTTTGTCAAGTGTCTGAAATTCTCTGTTTGGGCTGCAAGTACAAGCAGAGCACAGGAATTCTTTTAAAACATAGCAGAATCTCCTGGTAATGAGAACAGTGAAGCAGTTACAGTCTGAGCTTTATTCCTTTATTTATGTAATGCTTTGATTTACCAAAAGTGCTTTACAGAAAATTTTGACACAGCTTTACCCTGGTGAAGATTAGAATTTAAGATCTGACATCTGAAATTAATTAAGCATATGAGAAACAGCAAGTGAATAAATCGATTTTCCTATTTTGGCATTTAGAAAAAAAAGAAATTAGGAAAAAATTAATCTGAAACAGAAGCTGTTGGTTGTTTGGAAAAAATTAAAAAAACAAACAAAACAACCAAAACCAAATCAAAACAAAGAAGGTCAGCTACATCTTTCAACTCAGGGTGAAATATTTTGGAACATATTTGGGCAGCTTCCATCTACAATGTAAAATATTTTTATATGTTAAAATGCCATCCTAATTCTATCTTTTGGCAGAAATAATTCTCCAGATTTAACCTTTTTTTTTTTAATATTTCAATCTTTTTATTTCCCAACAAAATCACTTTATTTAAAACACTTCAATCCAGAGAGGACTGAACTGGAATTTCATTTTCAAGTGTTAACCATTAGGATTTGAAGCAATAGCTGCCTCTTGGGACAGTTACACACCATGCCTGAGATGCAGACATTTAGTTCAGGAGACCAGACTGAATTTATTCTGACGGAAAATCTTGAAAGAACAGGTTGTGTGGATGCAGAAGCCTCAGCACCAACTTCTTTAGTCAGCTGATCTTCAACTGCGGCACTGATTTATGTCTTAATGTAGCCATAGCATAGGACATCTCATGGTGAACATCAGAAATTGCCATCAAATCACAAACAGCTCCTGAAATTAAAAGCAATAAAAGAAAGCCATTTAGATGAATTGAAAAAAACCAGGAAGGACACAGCACAAAGTTTGTGAAATCACTGAACTTACATTTGATCATGATAGTTTCTTGGTCAAGGCAGGAATTGATACCTCCTGTGATAGTACAGAGGCATCCCAGTCTCTTTTAGGTGATATTAGATAATATTTTCATAGAAAACAACCTTGCAGCAAACATATCAACAGGAGTTTTACTTGGTAGAGAGACTGCAAAACCAAATAATGTAGCTGTGACACAGAAAATGCCAGCACTCTAATGGGAAAGTGTTATTTTCCTATAATTGTTCTTAAAAGAGTTAAAAGGTAACTATGAATTCAGCTCAGGATTTTTAATATGACCTCACACAGTAATGTCTTGGCCTGGAAAAATCTGTGATGTCATATGCAAACTATTCATTACAAATCCTCTAATTGAAAACTTAACAAAATCCTGTGGAGCCATATGCTAATAATGTCAACATTTCTGTAAGCAAAGAAGAGTAAAGATGAGAAGGAGTTGTCATTCAGCTCCATGCCAAAACATTTCTATCACAGCCCAACCTAACACAAAAGGAAGATGACATTTTTAAGACAATAGAGAAGTTTGCAGAAGTCTGCAAAATTATCGGCTGAAATCCTGATAGAAATCTGAGACCAAATGGATGAGACATCCTGGACATTTTAGCTGCATCCCAGCTTCCCAGCCCAGACCTAAGGGGACACACCACGGTGGGCATGGCTGTGACACAGCCCTGATGTTCACAGGCTGTGCCCTGGGAGCCCCCAGGACATCAGCGGGGAGCAGAGTGCACCAGTCAGGCCGTTGGGAAAACAACCTCTGACAGTTCAGAAATCCAAGGAGTTTGATTATGGCTCAGCGTGCAAATCATGAAAGCCTCATACCACTGAATACCTAAACCCCATTTTCTACGTGTAAAAACTGCTGACAGAATCATGGGTGAGGTTGGGAGGGAGTGCAGTGGGTCATTTTCTCCAACCTTCCTGCTCAGAAGAGAAAAAGTTGCCACTTGAGGACACTTCCCTTTACTATTTCACAGCCCGTGGGACAGTGGAACAAAAGGGATGGAACCCATGTAAATGCTGAAGATCCACAACAGTTCTTTTATTTTGGTAGATCTCACCTCTTGTCATTGGTAAATAGAAGAGTCAAAACCCATAATAAAGACAGAAATAGAGGACATTTAAAATTAGGTTAGAATTTAACATCTTTTCTTATTAAAACTTTTTTTTCCCTTTGGAAACTTCTAAGGAATGCTCCACAGGTAGATAAAAAGCTGCCTGAATCATATTTTTTTCCCTCATTCAGGGTAAGTTAAGCGTCTGGTCCTTCATAGTGACCCATCTCCTTGCAAAAAAGACTGCACCAGGCCTAGATATCACTTAAGTACTATTTTAAGAAATTCAATACTGAACAAGCTCAGAAAAATCTCTAACACTGATCTCCCTCAGAGTTTTACAGGTTCAGAAGATAAATTCTTAGGCACTAAAAAAGAAATTTTGTGACATTTAAAAGAAACTACACCCAGAAACATTGAAGGAAGGAAAAATCTCCCTATGTCAAGATTTGGTCTGAACCTGAATCTTAAGTCTGGCTTTGTCAAACAGCTGCCATTACTTCAACCATTTGCAAGAGAGTGGGCTTCCATTAAATTTGGGCAAATCAAAATTAAATGGAATCCTTCATTCCCTGGGGAGCAGATAGGTCTGTGCTGTGAGGTGATCCACTAATTTTTTATAATCACTAAAACTGTAGCTCAATACCAGGCAATTACTTAATTTGTATAGTGATTTTTGTAGTTAATATGTGCCATTTCAAATACAGGCCAGGTTTTTTCTCCTGTTGTGCCTGATAAAACATTAAAATGCAACTGTTTAAGGCCAATGACCAAAGAGATCTTTGGGGCAAGGGGTGGAAGGAGAGAAAAGGAAAGTGGAAAAGGAACCTCCAGAAGGATTATGAATCAAGTAATTTAATGAGTTTTGCAGTTCTGTGTGCCAGGGACAGAAGACTTTATGGCTTCCTGTGGGGTGCCATGTCACCTTCCCCAAGTGTGTGCTGAAGGAAATTCTAGTTTGGGATGGCTGGAAGGAGTATTTCAGCTAAAGCTTTAATACCAGCTACAAGAAACTTGGGTTCTTTCCTGAGTGCTTATGAAAACATGAGCAAGTGGTCTTGAGAGTATTCCAAGTTCAAGTTTATTTACTTTACTGATTAGAATTAGATGTGCAGAGAATGGCTCTCACATGATAGGGGTGGGGCCATGGTGTTATAAAACAGAACAGCTTTTTAGCATTTACAGATCAAACATGAGGGCTGAACCCACAACAAACCTCTCTACCTTCCTAAAAACGACCTTTGGTGAGCCTGTAGCATTCCAAATCTCCAGCTCATGCTCTCACCTTAAGTAATTGATCAATACTAAACTATGAAGTCTCCAATTATTCCAAATACACTTTTTTCTTGATGAGATGCAATCCGTCATGTGAGGATTACAGGCTTTTCCTGTTAGGAGACTGCAAACTTCTGAGATTTCAACGCTTATCATTCTAACTGGGGGTAGAGATAGACCAGAGTTGGGGGCTGGGTGACACTGTGTCATCAGTGGTGCCTGTGGTGGGTGTTTGTCCCTGGAGACAATTTAATGCACATTTTGGGCAGACTGTTTAAACAATGAAAAGCAGAGGAGAAAAGGGGCTTTTTAAGAAGTTGCTAGAAGGAAACTCTACTTAGGACTACACCTCATGACCTAGTTCACCACTGAAGAGATGCAGATGTTGAAACCTTCATAAACATGAAAAAAAGATTTAAAATGCTAGAGTAAGATGTATTGTCTCAATGACTGGGATCATGGTTTCATGCAGCTTTCCAAGGTTTTATGAAAACAACTGTGTCAATCTCCTTCATGTGTGGAAGGAAACATCAATACATTTCCCTCTGTCTGACAGATAATCAGTAAGATGAGAAGATCCTATATGTTACAACTGATAGGTTGCAAATCATAGAATGTGCCTGTATGCTAGACAAGTACACAAAATGTAGCATTAAAAATAGTTAAAAGTAAGGGTGATGGTATTAACCAGGAGACAAGGACACAGAAGCTCCGACAGAAAGAACTGGATTGTTGAAAATGTGAGTTCAGTGTGAGAGATGAAGGTGAAGTGTTTGCAGAAAATCTCACGTCTTTCTGACTAGGAAGGGTTCTGATTAAAAATTAATATCTCACTGATGCAGATCCTAAGAGATACTAATTCTGGCCTTGTTTTAAAACCAGAAGTTTAAAGCTTAAAAACTAGAGAATTTTCCTGAAGATATGGACCTGAAAGAGCAAAGCAAATTAAAACCTTCATTTTATTTATACATTTTGCTTATTTCTCATGGTATTTCTGTACATTTCACCAGCCTTATAAACTGGAGGGAAAGGTGCAATTTTGTGGCAATGATATGAGTGACTTCCTTACTAATTTGGAAATGCATGTATTGCACACAACACATCAGCCAGTCACGTTAGGAAGCTGGATGTGTTCCAGAGGTAGTATGAATAAATTGTTACCTGCAGTTGCCCTGGTAACTCCTACTCTGTCACTGCATGACAGAATTGTGTTTAAACAGCTATAAAACTTTCCTTGAGCCTACGACAAAAACACCCAAACGTCATTTGCTTTTACTTTTCAAATTGCATACACGTACATGTGTGTCTATATGGACATATTTAATAAGAAAGATGCTTTCCCAGCTTAATTTTACCTTTCTTACAACTATGCAGCTTCGGGTTGTCATCATGGAAAGAAAGCATCTTCTCCAGGCAATGGAAAGAAGTCCTTGTTGCTCTGGAAGAGAAGCCCTCCAGAACCAGCACTTCTCTTCAAACCGCAGCTTTGTTATAACAGTTTTTCCACTTTTCTGGTCTCCATTAGATGTTAGGAAGAAAATATAAAGCAAACATAAGATTTTTTAATACTTTTAATCCTAGTTCTGACAGAAAACCCGAATGATTCAACACAGCTATTAAATGAAGTAAATGATTTGATACTTATCACTCACTGACAGTTAATAAGGTTTTTTTAAACATTTGTTTCACGGTTTAAAATAAACAGGAACAGATAAGACTCATTTAAAATACATATACACCTCCTTATTAAAAAAAAATCCACTGCTTTTAAAGTTGCTTCTTTCAGTGCTTCTTAACAGAAAAACCCAAAACGTAGAAAATGTTTTCATCAAATTTAACAAATAAAAAAGAACCTAATTTTAATCCAGTGACAATCTCAAAGTCTAACAATGAGATAAAGCATCCATAATTCTATTTAACTCTGCTTGATGTGAAGGTTTTATTTTGTGATCATTTTAGTGCATAAACCCTGATGAATAATGGAATTTTAGAAAAAGACCCCCTATTGAGCCAAGCTTCATTGACATCTGACTGGTAGTCTAAGAGCCTGCAGAGAGGGTCCAAAGCAATGCATCACAGCCTCCCAGCAGGTCATTAAGGCATTACCCAATTAGAAAGCAAGGCTACGGAGCGACATTGTTCACAGCAGAGCAAACATAATTGATTTTTATTTCAACGGGGGAAGAACCTCCTTACTAAAGAGCTTTAGCATAATTTCTTATTTAGGGGAGGTTTAAAGAGATTTGTGCTGGAGTATTTAATTCCAAACCCTGGGACAGTCTCTGGCAATGTGTATAAATTAAGGGGCAGTTGACTTCACTCATTCATATTCAAAGTAGAGGCTCGCTTGTTGCTCAAAAGTAGCATGAAGATTTCTGAGCACTGGCATCCAGCACCAGCTGTGCAGGGGCACAGTGCTTGGACCCTCCAAACCTTTATACAGTCCATGTAGCTATCAGCAAGCCAGTTTCCTGCTTTAAGGCTCCATCCGAGGCACTTTAACATGCTAATACACTGTATGTAGTCCACAGCTCTTCAAGAGCACCATGCAGATGGAATTTTCTCCCAAGACATCTTCATCATCCTCAATCTCCTTCTCATCTTACTGTTTCCCCACTGGTTATTTTTAATCCCACTGTTCACAGGCACCACTGGATGGGACTGTTCAGTGACAGCCTGTAGCAAGAAAGGCTCCTAATGAACGACAGCTTGGATTTCCCCTATTTACACTATTACAGTAACACAAGGGAAAATGTTAGCCTTGTTATCTCCCATCTCCTTTTATAGATGAGTAACACGATGCCTTTGTTCATTGCAAGCCGCGCAAGTTAGAAAAAAAAAAGTCCTATTGCAAGCACCACTCTTCATCTTTGAAAGTAATCAAATCATAAATTCTACAAAGAATGTTTGTTTTAATTTATTAACACTCAGTGTTGCAATGTCAACAAATAACTTTTCAAGAGAGGTGCTTTTTTCCAGTCTTTGCATTTAAGGTCCACTGGAGAACAGGTAGCTGGAAAATGTGATAAAATCCTCACTTTTTATGAGGCCCAAAGCAACACAACTGAAGTTCTTACTGGAAATATTTGTAGATTACTATCTCCAAACTATGTATACAGTAGACTTGAAAAAAATTGTTTTCCTCTATTACTTTTACTTCAGTGTGCCAAATGAAACACTTAAAAAAATTCAAAGGACTTCTTAGCTACAATGGCAAAAGTCCATTCCCAGCTTCATACTCTGGGTCTGTATCTAAGAATCATGTGACTCATCAGTCTCTAATTTTCTATTTTCCAGCATGTTTCTGACAAAAATAATGATTTTCAACTTGACTTATGCCTTAAATACACTTTTTTAAAAAAATCTTATTTAAAGAAAAACCAGGAAAAGATTTTACACAGCACTTTAATTTCAAAGTCTGCCAGCAACACAGTGACAATTTTATTCCACTTGGTTGTTCACAAGCCGAATTCTCTGTCTTGTGTAAGCACTCTCCTGAAATACAAGGAAAGCAAAGATATGGCGTAAATAATTTTTATAAACACTTATGTACTCAGATATATCACAAACCTAGCAGCAGCAAGGGCAATTTAGCAGTTGTTTGTCTTACCATGGCACTTACAAGCCCCAGGCACAGATTGCCACCCCTTAGTGTTCCTCACGATGCCAACACACATCAAAGCAGCAATCCCTGACCTGAAAAATCCTCCTAAAAATTTATACCCAAGACCAGCTGTTTATGAGTTTATCCATATATTCCCAATTCTGTGTCCCTTTTTTAATGTTAGGATCAAAATCAATTTTTCCTGTTGAGCAGATCAACACAGGTATAAAATTTTAGTAGCAGCAGCCATATATTTACTGTGCGCTGCTGCTTAGTCATGTATCAGCAAAGTTAGGAAGTTTTTCTGAGGGCTGCCAAGGCACACCCAGGGCTTATTTCACAAAAGATCAGCATTCTCTCTTTCTCTTGTGTCAGAAGGACCATAGCTTCCATGGACATTTACCCCAGATAATTTTACTGTCAGTTGGCATTCAGTTATTCAAATCCACCCATACTTAAATGACTAAAGGATCCATTGCTTCCACCACATCAGTGCTTGAGAAAAACCTTTAAACTAATTGTGACAAAACCCATGAGTGCACGAAGCAGTGTGGTCATTTTTGTTAGTTACTATTACAGACAAACCTCCTGTACCCCAAACTCTTTCAGCTGCAGATAATTCCTGGGAAATTATCTTAACTCACAAAGAAATTCCCACCAACAGACCCAGTAAAAAGCTGCAAAAAGCCATCATTACACACATGTTTTCTAAGAAATTAGCTAGATCCACAAACAGACAAAAGTAGTTCAGGATTAAGCTGATCCTCACTTCAAAAACAAATCATTTGAGCCAGTGGTTCTCTACCCTTCTCCATTTGTGAATATCTAAATGTTTTCCAGCTGTAACACATACCCAGTACCATAGAGCAATAATAACCTCTCTTTCTCTTAGGCTTGTTACAACTATCATGTATGTCTTGAAAATAGTCATTGACAATGAAGGGATTTTGGCCCGAAGCTGGGCTAACACCACTCAGGTAGTATATTTGAAGTAGGGAAAGATATTGACCGAATATCTTGAAAGCACGTTGGAGTAAGTTAAAAGCTTTGAACTCTTGGAGTTCCTCACACACAGCCGTGCCTTTCCTCTGCACAATTGAAGCAACAAACCTTCAGGGGTGCACTGTGCAGCCAGGAAATGTGGAAGAACGGGATCACATGCTGAAAGCCAGACACGGGTAGAGGAAAATGCCCTTTCCAGCTTTAAGAAGGATAAGTGGAATGGCTTACATCTGGAATTAATAGGTCTCTTGACTTAATGAAAATGGGCAATGCATGTTTTGCATGCTAGGTTAGTGTGTTTTGATTTGTAATGAGCAAAGAAAGTGTAGAATATAGTGTACACATTCTCCCACAGGTGTGTGATGTGTGGGCTGGGGAAAACGGGCTAATTTTAGAACTTTCACCTTGTTAAATGTTTCTGGAGTTTAACTTTGTAATAGGAGACATGCTGATATTACGGTCCTTGAGCATTCCTCACCAGTGAGAAAACAGAGGGAAATGGTCTGAAAATTCAGTGCTTAAAATGATAACTATAAATTATGCTGTAACTTCAGTCCTTTAAAAATGCTTATTTTACTGGAGGACATTGGCCAAGGCTGTGTTTTTCTCTAAGGAAGAAATGCTGCAGTTCACCACAGTAAATCTGCATGCTGGCACTTAAGTACATGAATAACCATTATTTATTCTATAGAATCCTTCTCTAATACTCAGTAAATTGGGTGTCATTGAGTTCTTAAAAATAAATCTTGGAAAACTATTCAGATCATTTGATTTTACATTTTACATAGTATCCTTTAGAGAACTTTCTGTAACCTTCATTTACATCCTCACTGGCTAACTGCATGTTCAATGCTGAACATGAATGTACACTGTATGTACTGTGTTTGTATCTATACTAATTGAGAGACCAATTTTCAGAGAGAAAAGAGCACGAAGAGTCACTTGAACATAAAAAAAGCTGTAAGGACATCAATAATGGGGCAACACAGAAAATATCTCCTAAACAGAAGCTGGGTTTTTTTTAGTGTCCTTCAAAACAGAAAACCAAAATATCAAATGAACCAGCAAGGTAATTGACACAAAAATTTTCATCACCGGGTTTCAGGTCATGGGCTTAATCAATGTCATGTAGACTAACACAGTGTTTTGGGTTCAAGCATTTATCGAGCCCTGTGACAGCTGCATGCATAGATGCCTGTGAAGAGATACTCAGAAGTTATCTCCTCAGAGTTTCCTGACTAAAATCTTGGTGCTGAACTGCTTAAAATTCACAGATTTAGGAGATGCAAAGTGTCCAGTAGTTTTACACAGAGCAAGAAACACAAGGCAAAACTGACTACTTAACTCCACGTCAAGAAAGGGTGCGGATCATGAGGTGCAGTCACGCAATACGAGCAGTAATAAAGGGGAAAAGCCCTCTCTCCTTCAGCTCAGTACAGTACAATCAAAGAAGAGAATATGTCACCAAGCAGCCCTTCTGATCATGCAGTCAAGCCCCTTTAAAGGGTACAATAATGTCTATCCTGCAGCCCCATGGAAAGCAGATGGCACAGCAGTGACCCGGGGCCCGTGAGCGTTCGGACCTGCAGAGCCACGTCCAAGGTTCACTGATGTCAAGGCACATCTGTCATGTGCCCTGGCAGCAACCAAAGCCCATAAAAAACATCAAGCATGAAAGTGGTCAGGAGTCAGATGGGGCCTTTCCTGTGAATGGAGACAGTCAAGAATATATTTGCCTGAAATAATTTCAAGCCTAAGGAGTTCATGGAAAAAGGCCAGACTTTACCAGAGAGTTTGTCAGAAAATGGTGCACCACTCTAAGCATCTATCTCATTTATACATTACACATTAGAGAAAATTTTATCTAAAAGAGGAAGAGGGAGAAAGCAAGGCAGAAAACGTAAGTTTTCCAAGTTTCTGACTCTTGCTAATTTTTCACACAACAGTTTCACAACATTTCCTTTCAAATGGTTATATGAACTATATAAATTATATAAACATTTTAATCATTTACCACTGTAAAGAGATGGACATGAACAATCATTTTGATTAGGACAACATTTTTTACTTTATGTTGTCCATAAACCCCCAGAAGTTTCAGGAATACACACAGGACAATATTTGGGGGGAATAAATTTTAACGAACTAAGAACTGTGAAAAATGTTACACATTTTTTGACTTCCAAGACCAGGGAGCGAGTTATGCCCATCTGATGAGAAATACACAATGTCCCTAAGGGGTTTCTCATTTACACCCCAAGAAGTGTTGAAAAAATATCCTTAATCTATGAATACATACAAAGACATTCAGAAAACTTGCTACTGTGTCCAGGAAATTTACTGTTCATATATTTCAATAAATTATTCATCAGGATTTATTTTCCATAGCTAAGAATCACACATAAATTACTGATAAATGCTAGTGAAATCTGACAGCTGAAAACATCTGTTCTCCCATGCTTATACGTCTTAATTTTCTTTCAGCTTCCCTTTATTTCTCAAAACTAACTATGCCAAACGGCTTAAGGATACAGTATATTTGATTGATGTCATGCAAACCAGAGCTGCATGGCACACTATACACTTAGAAAGGATACAGAACATCGTTCCCAAGGCTGGAATCATCTCAGTAAGAACACCAGCTTTTTATGCCTATGGCTAATGAATTTATCTTCTGAAATAAATGTATCTTTTGGACTTGGATCAATGCATGCCTTAATTAAAACCATGTTTCTGTATAAGCATCTAACAAGAACACATGAAGGCCCTATTTAAATTGGAAGAGAACAGTATAAACCAGTATGGCTTTTAAAACTAACTGCTTCCAGGTGCAGAGAGAGTGGAAGTTTAGTGCTGTTTCCAACTTGATGCTTGGATGCCTTTGTTCTTGAGAGTGTAAGGTTTCTCTCATTCTCAGTTTTATGACTGCAGGTTTCTATGTTGCATAACACCCTATAATAGAGCACCAAAGGGCTTAGTTTTATTGTTTTGTTTCACTTTATTGACTGCATGTTTTATTCAGCTAATATGTGCCATGGAGGCAGGCAGTAACATCTCAATTACCACGCCAGGGCTCTTCCTCCTCTGTAAATGACCAGCTTCACTCTGCCCTTTATTATATTCACGTGCAGGTGTTAAAAGGCAAGGGAGGAGGGGTGAGAGAGGATGGAGCTGAAACAGACCTTTTAAAGCATTACCACTGGAAAGCCTTTTTCTCAGGTAATCCTCCGAAGCTAAACACATTCCAGTATATGATATTCACACTGTGGCAAGCCACCAAGCACCAGCAACTATTGCATAGCAATGGGTGTGAGAAAGTTCAAACCTAAATAAAAAACTCCTCCAGAGTTTGATCAGAGCTGGATCTGGCATTTTACTTTGCTCATTTCTACTATTGTGCATCCCTGCTGGAGAGCCAAAGAGACTTTGGCAATGCAACAAGTATACAAGCAAGAAATTGGCACTCCCTACAGCTTATTCAATGTCCTGAATATTAAAGCTTGTTTTACTAAGAAGGGGAATGCTGAACAGGATGACATTAGGAGTCTTCATGGTTCCTTTTGTAATGGCACTGGATTTTTTCATTCCCACAAGGGCGAAGAGACAGACCAGCTTAACATTAGAGACAGATAAAATCTTTTCCTGTTAATCAAAAGTATTGCTGAGCTGGCAGGGCAATGGGTGGGAGGTTCAGGGAACAGAGGGGAGAAAATGAGAAAAAAGTAATCTGGAGCTTCATTAATAATAGAGAAACAAGGCAATTCTTTGCAGGTGGAGATGTAATTGAAGTGAGTCAAAAAATTCTCCCTTATTTTATCTGAAGAACACCAACTCTAATAACACAGCAGCGTCAGTCTGTTCAGTACACGAGCCCAAGTCCTGCTAATGCACTTGAAAGTCTGTTTTTCTGACCATTGATAAATAAGATACCAACAGATACCAACTATCACAAATCACTGTCCCCAGAGCCAACAGACACTGAATACTGAATGCTGTAAGGAAAAGCCCTTTGCCTTCCCATAGGAAGTGCCTGGGAACCAGGAATGGATTGTTCCTGTGAAGGCAGATACTGTGGCATTTTGTAGCTCCAGATGAGGAAATGATCTTGACAGTGTTTCAGAGATTATTAATAAATACTTTACTTCAATTGAATTGTTTATCCTGCATTGTGAACCTTCTGGAAAATCATGATAATTTCATCTTGTGTTTACAAAGAACTCATATCTTCAATATCTAGCTCAGTTAAAGGCAATTGGAAACAGCTAAATGTATTCACAGTGATCCTTTGGGCCAATTTGAAAACAATAAGAAGAATGACTTCTTTTTAGCCTGGTATAAAGGGTAGCTTATTGCACAGACTTTTCCCTGTCTTCAAAGGGCAAAAACCTGGCTCAGCTTTTTCACATTTCTCCCACATCCTGACATTAGTATTAAAAGCAAATCCATACAGCTCAGTCCAATGCCAACATTAATCCCCTATATAAGGCACTTGAAGACTGTTGCTCCACTCGCTGACTACATCCAGAGAATTGACTGGGTGGGGCAAGACTTTACAGACCAATCCTCAAGATGTGTGTGTTTCCTGCAAGGTGCTACCATCCTATGGTGACACCAGGTATCAACGTTTGGGCTGACACCGCACAGGAGCAGAATATTCCCTGCTGTTTTAACCCTGGCTCAGCAACCAGCCCAGGGTTGATCCTTAAGTCTGTGTGGAAGCTAGATGGGAAACTTCCCTGACTCCTAACAGCTCCAATTTGTTATGTCATACTGAGCTGGAGAAATTTTCCACCTTCCAGTTCCTGCTTCCTTTCGTTCATATCAGTACTGGGACAAGTACCTGTGGTGGCAGCTCTGTGATCAAAAGACATCCAGCTTCAGGTGTAGAATAAGCTGCCTGACCCCAGAAAGGGACGATTAAAAATGCTTTTAGCAGTAGGCTGAAAGCAACTCCTTCCTATAAGATGCAGATTCCCAGTCTGTCGGAGGAAAGGAGAAGGGAGCCGGCTACAGAGTCCTGATAGAACCCGGCATGGGCCAGCAGCTGCTCTGGTGGTCCCTGGGCAGAATGTGCAGGATGAGCAGCCAGGAGAGGTGCAGCAGCACTGGGACCCAGCACGGGGTGGGTCTCATCCCCCAGGCTCTGTCCAAGACAGCTGCACAGATCCTGTTAGAGTTTATTGCTATTTATGATTATTTATTGAGCATCAGCAGCAAGCCTGGGACTGTACAAGGGACAAAAAGAGAGCATCCCTTCCCAAAAATGGAACAATCAGGCTCTGTGTGGGAACCTTGAAATCCAGCTAAATTAAAAGGCTTCAGTCTCCAGGCTGTTAAGTCAGCACATATCAGAAGTCAAAGACTGAAAAGTAAATACACTTTACCTGCATTCCTCCAGTTTCCATTTTTGCCAAAATATATTAAAATAGAGTCAATACCTTTGATATCCTGATATGATTTCTTCCATGACTTTTATGGCCACATAAAGATACTGTCTTTGACAGCTGGGCTCAAAGCTTTCCTGACATAAATCAGTGTCACAACACTAAACCCAACATAACTGCATAGAATGAAATCACAGAAGGATATGGACCTCTACATATAATTATTTTCTAAATGGGAAACAGGATAGGAGAACAGGGCTTAATGATCCAACACAATTATTTCCTGCTGAAAGAAAAAAACTATCATTCTGATTATACATTGTACATATTAAATTATTGTTATTGAACTTTCATGTTAAATCCCCAGTAATCTGAGTTCTGCTCTGTGGTGAAAACTGTATTGCAGCAGTGCTACTGATAACATCATAAATACAGCATTACAATAACTAATGCTGCCCTCCTATGACACACTGCAAATTAAGAACATTATTAACAAAACCTGAAGTGGATGCATATTTCAAGTCATACTAGACAAAAATATATTTTCTTCCTGTTTTACTCCCTCGACTATATCACAAAAACACCATTTTTCAGCTCTGTACAATCATACTGTATGCTTTCAATATTATACTAAATGCAAAACCTGTTATTGTCTTGTGGGGTCTGTCTGGACCCTGGGTGCCCACTTAAACAATGTTGTCACTCCCCTCCTCAGCTGCACAAGGGAGAGAAAATATAACTAAAGGCTCCTGGGCTGGGACAAGGACAGGGGTATCACTCAGCAATTACCAAAATTACCAAAATAGACTCAACTTAAGGAAAAATTGAGTTAATTTCTTACCAACCAAATCAGAATATCATAATAAGAAATAAAACCAAATCATAAAGTCACTGTTCCCCACCTCTCCCTTCTGGCAGAAGCCACTCCTGTAGCCCCACCACCACAAAACCTTGCCACACAGACCCAATACATTCCACCCCTCATCTCTGTAAAATATTAAGAATTACCATTGAAATCCACATTCATCACACAATCTTCACTCACATCAACAAAAAATAATTTCCTACACCAAAATCAAAATTATGTAACACAGAATAAAGGTGGCCAAGTGACACATAACTCATCCCTCCACCACAATTAGAACACCAACAGCTCCCCATAACCATTCTGCTTTTTAACATTGTTTACTGGATGTTTTGCCTATTATCTCTCCCAGTTATTGCCCTTATCTGAGTCCATGAGCCTTTTGCTCTATTTTCTCTCCCCTGTCCAGCTGAAGGGAGTGATAGAGCAGCTCTGGTGGGTACCTGCCATCCAGCCAGGGCCAACCCACCACATGTATCCTACTCTTCCCCTCCAGGAAATCTCTTAAACAGCCACAGTGTTCACTATATAGTGTATGATTTGGAAACACAAAAACCCTTTGTAAATATTCCTCTCTGAATGGTGACTTCTTTATGTGGGTTTCACGAAGTAAATCTACGTTTAAACACAAAAAGCTGCAGTGTGCATTCAGTGATCCTCTGGCTCCTGCCAGAAGAAGCTCTTCCAGTCAATCCTCATGTCAGTTACATTGGGGAAAAAAGGCAAAGCCACAGAGCCTGAGCCCTCATGCCACCATAGTCCACATGCAGCTGTAGTGTGAATGAATATTAAACCTGAATTTCTTTAACAATCAACGGGAATGTGACACAGACCAGGAGGAGCAGGAAATCTCTTGTTCTGTCCCATAACCAACATCCCTTCACCTGCATGCAGGCATGATATGAGGTGTGTGGTGTTTGGGAACAGACCCACACACTCATTTGTACCACCATGAGGTTTCATTTCATTCTGTCAGATGGAGCAAAGAAAGGACTTCCCAGTTACTGGCATTTGAACCTGAGAGGAAAGATCCCCTTAGGAGAAGCATCAACAGAAGGCTGCAGTTTCTCCCATTTTGGACCCTCCTTTGTTAATGCAAAGTACACTGGCAAACCAGAAAATGTGGCTTTCCCCAGACAGACACAAAACTATCTGGCTTATTTGGTGAGACCCAGCAGGAGCTGTTTTTGTGGGAGTTTCATCTCCTGGAACTAAACCATGCTGGACAATGATCACTGCTTAAAGATGTAAATACCTTCCCCGTGCAGTGCATACGTAATGCCTTCAGGAGGGGATCTGTACAGGCAGGTTTTACATTCAGCACACTCTTTTCTATCTTGAGAAGGAGGCTACTGTACAACTCTGGGGTGAAATGAGTGTGTTCAGCTTTGTTGCTGCTAAACATTTCTTTTTCTCTTTACTGGCTAACTCTACTCCCATAATGAGGAACATCTCTGTGAGTGGCCAACCAAGATATCCCCAGAGCTCACAGGTTCTAGGAGCAGTGGTAGCGCTGCTCCCACTCGAGTTGCCTTTATTTTCTTCTAGCGAATTCTTCTGTCCTCCCTCCCTCCTCATGAGACCCTGACGGCTGAAAACCCCCTGGCAGCCCTTGTAGCAGGCAAGCATGGTAGAGTTCCATGAGACTCTTTGCTATCAGAGCAGAGTTTGGATCAAAATAATAATTGCCTCAGGTTCTCTCCTCCTCCCTCTCATCCCAAAAATTGTATTTTTTTATGTTTCCAGACATTTCTTAGTTTACTAATGAGGTCAATAGTTCTTTTCTGAATTAAGGCCCAGCAAGCAAGAAGTGACGTGGCTGGGGAGTTGTTTTTTTTAAGCAACTACTGTCCCAAGTTGTCTTGCTGGGAGGTGAGTATCTGAGGGTGCTGGTACCAGTCATGGACTCACCACCCCTCCTGGTTAAGCTGGTCCCAGTGTCAGTTAGTCCTAGTGACTAATGCTGGAGCAGAAACCTGATGGAGCCAGCTCTAAGCCTTCCCTTGGTCCAGGAAAAAGAAATACAGGCTGAGAGGAGGTTTTCTGCTCTTACCAGAGGGGAATGTTCTCCACCTTACACCAGACACAGGCTGGTACCTGGAGTACCTGTTGCCTGAAAGAAACATGTACACAAAGCCATCAATTCCCCTTTTACTATGAGTTGTGTGTGCCCTTTCATAGTTGGGAAAACAGCAGTGCAGCAACGACTCCACAAATGCATCATGTGAATATTGTCAGCTTTATAAAAGCTCTTTACTACCACAAAGCATAGCTTACAACATTGTGTTCAAAGTATTTCTTCATTAACACTTTGGGTGAATTCCTGGTCCCACCAAAGACAGTGGGAGTTTTGCCCTTCACTTCAGTGGGATGTATTTCACCTTTTGTGTTTAATTGCCAGTTGGTAGGAAAAGGAATAAATTACACTCTGCTAAATCCAGGCACAGTAATAATCAACAAGTCCCTTTAAAAAAAAAAATAAATGCTACCATAAGAGCCCTTTATATCTAGCTGAAGTCTTAGAGAGTTCTTTCTAAGTGTTCTGGAAGTTATTTTCTGATACTTTTTTGTATTCCTGGATGGTTTCACTGCATTTGCATCAAACCAACTGGATCAACAAGAAAAAACAAACAGGGAAAAGTCATTAAAGGACAATAGACAAGATTTAAAAACCTTTCACAACCATCCACTTAAAAGACTGTACTGTTTAGCTAGCTTGTCCAAATTTACAGTGTAGCAAGAGCAATAATCTCTGTCAGTACTGCTTACAGCCCCTGCCAAGCTGAAAGCAATGTTCCCATTGACTTCTGTATGCAGATCAGATCCTGGAAAAGAGGAGCTCTATGCCAGAGTTGGAACAGTTAGACAAATGAACGTACACTGAGATGGAGATATCCTTTCTCAGAGTTAAATTATTTTGCCATCAACAGGACATTTCAAGTTTGTATTGAGATGGCCCATCTGTGTTTTAAAGCAGACTAGAGTGCATTGGGAAGCAAATGACACGCTGCATTATTTAAGCCAAATGTTCAAAATTCCATTTGTTATTGGTGCAAGCTGCACACACTGAATCTTCAGTCATGTGTCTGAACACATTCCTGGTGAGCTTAAGCAGAGTGAAGTTAATTGAATCAGCCTATGGAATCCCTACCACACCACTGCAAACCTGGAGTTGCACTTTCTATTTTAGCAGCCTTTAAGTAATTTTCATCAAGATCCTCTGCTTTCTCATCTTCTTCTCTGCACTACCTGCAAGGATTCCACTGCACTGGTTCACCACAGTGTCTTTACATTCACTTAGACATCTTCATTTTATCATTGACCTTTACAGCACTAAAAAATGCTTCTGTTCTACCATCATGGGGTTATGAAATCTGTCTGTGCCGATGCAGCATTCACCAATTTAATACACAAAAATACAAGCACAAAATATTGGTTACATCCATTCTTCCCAGTTGCCCCTCCACTACCTCTTCTCGAGAGTCTCACCATCCAAGTAGCAGTCACGTAGAGCTGCCAGAGGTCTCCTTGCCATCCAGGCCCTGAACATCCCTGATGCTGCTCATGGCTTTCTCCGGGCAACTTGAGAGCCAGTTTTCTAGAGTCTACAGATTTTATTGGTGAAAGCAACATATGCCATCAGCTAGAGAGAGGCTGGGAACGTGGCACTACCTCATCAGTCAGTACTGCTGCTTAGGATAATCATTCAACATGTTGTTCATGTTTAACACATCAGTTCATTGAGCTGGCACTCTCATCCCACTTACAAAGGTAAATGAAGGCTAGAAGGGGCCTGTGAAAAACTCAGGCTAATGAAAATGATACAGCTGGCTCCAAACTGTAACTCTGGCTCTGAGGTGCAAGATCTTGGCACCATCTGCTCATTCCAGAGCTAATATTAATGAAGAACTCATCACATCCCTGCTGAGGAAGGGAATGCTAGCACACAGATCCCGATGGATGCACACAGCTTTCAGCCATATTTTAGCACTGCTGATGTGTAATCCTGCCAGCTTTCTGTGATATAGAAATTTGAGCCTTATTGTCGCGGTGCCTTCAGANGGAAATTTGAGCCTTATCATCTGTGTGAGTTCAGGCTGGAAGGCCTGGGCTGCAGCCCTTCTAACCAGGACACCCTGGGGAGGAGCAGGTCCAGATGCTCTGGGCAGAGCAGGCTCAGCGAGACGTGTCTCCAGGCCATGTAGAGCTGCCTGTGCAGATAGTCCGTGCAAGGTACTGCACCTCCAGGATTTCCAGATGCTTAAAATCGTCAAAAAATCACCAAATTCCAAACTAAATTTTCAGGTGAAGAAAAGAAAGCCCAGGCAGCTCAGGTGGATGGTAGTCCTTTGTGGACTATAAAGCAATAAATCCATTTTAAACCAGGTTTCACTCTCAAAAAACCTCCAGATGTGTATGATCCTTTTTCTGCCCCACATTCCTCTTGGTTCTCTCCAAATGATGTCTTGTGGTCCCATTAGCCTACAAATACCCATCATCCCACCCATATTCAAGAAATACAAGACCCAGAAAGACTCAAGGGACTGCTGAACACAAAATAATCCTTCTGTGCCTCTAAACCCCCAATTACATTGCACTAGCATTAACACATGGACAGGCAACATGGTTTGTAGTAACACCAAAAAATATAGAGGCAAACAATTCCCACAATCCAGGGTTTCCTTCCAATACTTTTCCCACTTAAAAAATTTAAGGTATGTATCATATTCTGCATGCCACTGAAACAAACAATATTTTACAGCATCAAAAAAGTGTTTTCATGCTTGGTGTATTTTGAAACTCTGTGTAACCAGACAGCCCAGCTATTTGCTCAGTTGCATAAGAGATCTCATGCTGCTGCTAAACCCTCCAAAGTTATCTTGCCCCCACCCTACTGCTCAGAAGAGACTTCCAAAATAAAATAAATCATTGATCCAGTGTCAGGAAAACTGCCTTCCCAGTGTTCTCCAGTCCAAGAGTATTCTCTGTAGGACTGTTTCCTACAGATAGTAGGGATAACCCTGAGGCATTTTATAGATCCATACACTTTAAATTTTACACACAGCCTTTGGCACTGACATCCCCCTTATCAAAGATATAGGATCCCATGCCTATTGGAATTCCCAACAGGCTGACAGCAACAAAATCATATGGAAAAAATGAGATTCCCATACCACAGAAATTTTAAGATACATGCAGTTGATGCTTAAATTGCTCAATTTAAAAATATATACTTTGCACAAGAAAACTACCCAGTAAGAACATTAAGGTTGCAAAGTGAAGTACTCAAAATTTCAAAGATGTTAGGATTAGGATTTCTTGGCATATAGTTAATCCACTTTCAGAATATCCCTTCAGTAAGGCATAACCTCTGGAGGGCTGACTCCAGCTCGGCCCAGAGTGTGGCTGGAATTGGTTCTGGTTTTAGCTGCTAAATACACCAAAGCTGTCCCTATGCAACATGTGCAAATTATAAGCTACAGAAATACCTACAATTTAGCCAACGTTCATAGATTAGAAATGGCAAGAAAAATATTCCTAAGTAAAGAGCCAACCAATCCTTCTCCAGCAAATTTCAGATCCTTGCTTCAAAGCACTGAGATATTTTACCTTTTCAAAGTTTACCCCATTTTTTTTTGCCAGTGTGTTGTTCTCTACCTCTATTCTCAGGCATCGCTTTGGATTAAATCTTCCTAAAGAGTTTAGGGAGTTACTTATCTGAGCAAATTCCCTCCAAATTTTGTACAAAAGGGTTCAAGTCTGGCAAAGCATATGCCAATCACACCAGGGGCTTGTTACACAATCTTCACAGTAAGAGACACAAGCAGCTCCGCCTGTAATATTTTTGCCACTTACAATTAATAGTCTGGAAAAAGACATCTTGAGAAAGTAAAATAAGTGGCACAAAGAGGAGGAGGGTTTCCAAGCAACTGCTTCATTTTCATTTTAAGCCCATGCTGCAGAAGTGTTAGCAGCAACTTAAGGGGCTAGTCTCATTCCAGCCTGCAGGACAGTGAGAAAACTAGGTTAGAAACAGTAATTTCTTGCATATAACTCAGATTAACATACAACAGGACAGATCAAAAGGAACAGGATTTTAAATTATTGTGCCCGCTGTTAATTTCTAGAAGCAATACACCCCGCAGTCAGCAAATGTATTTGTAGGGCCAAGTTACATTCCCACTGATTTTTGCAAATCCTCTGCTCCCTAGATCTTAAAATAATAGGGAAGAGAATTATAAAGAAAAAGCAAGCATAAGTGCTGCCTTTTCTTAGCAAGCACCACCTGAGGAGCTCCCTTCCAAGCCCTGTTCCCACTGGAGCTGGCTCAGCATGCCAACCTCACGCTGCCCCAGCTTCACTCCCTCAGTCACCACTTATTGTTTCCTGACCTTTTTGCTAAACTGCACCTTGGAATTATCACAAGCCCAGTCCCATATTTCAAAATCAGGCACCTAAAGAAATCCTCTGGTTTTTCTGTGCATTGTCAGCAAAACAGGAGGACTTGCAGGCGCCCTGAATGCCCTGGAAATCAGGCCACTTTCAGCTGTGCTCCTGCTCTCAGCTTTTTCAGTTTTTCCTCCACCCAGTGGCCACTAACAGAAACAAATCACCTAATAAAATACACTGTACTCCCACTCTAGTCACTGAAATATTCTATTAGCATGGCAGTAGTCTATTGTTCTCTGGACTACTACTTGTAGAACATCACTGTGTACTTCTGTCACGGCATCAAGTGGAGGATTACATTATGGAAAATGTTGGTATGACATGCAGGCGGCAGAAAGATAGAAAACCACACTGTTTGTGGGGATGGACACAGGACAAGATGAAAACATTATATCCCCACAAGGTCTAGAAATATAGATACGGTCAAAAACAGTAGTTGCTGCCATTGACAGAAAAAAGTCAAAACAGATTCAAAACTTCTGCCATGATCTAAGGCACAGAAATCTATATTCATTCATATAAATCAAGCAGCTGATGAAATCTCCTGACCGGTTTCCTGCTGGTACTGCAAAAACACAGATTTCTTGACAGCTGTCTGCCCCACCTGAGCAGATGTGATGAGCTGCAGATCTGGGCTTCAGAACAGAGCTCCTGCAGGACACACAGGAGGGAAGAGCCCTCTTTGGTCTGGCTACAGGCCGCCATCAAACCCTTTGGTAATTATAGTCTAATTTTGGATTTTAATATTCAGCCAGAGAATTGGAAAATGCTGTGCTTCTGAGGATGATGGGAGCAAGTTACCTGAGCCAGCTGGCAAAAATGTAAAGTTGCATTTATGTTTCATTACTAATAGCTACTGAATTGACTCTGTAATTGAACCTTTAAGGGCATCTGCAAGACATATTCCATACAGTGTACTAAAAAACAGTTTTGCTAGACATTAGCAGGGCTGCACCAAAATGAAAACACACATATGCAGATTTACCTGCATGTTTACAAACATTGACACCCCTACACTAATATTAGCTGGACAAACATCTCCAGGAAGATTTAGGACTGGAGAAGGAGCTAACAGGTTACATAACTTACAGCTTAAGACAAAAAAATACCAGGCAGACTTTGAAAAGTACAGTATACTATCACTTTCTGATTGAAAAGTACAATTTTCATTATTTTTGAATTGATTTAAGGTTTGGTCTGCACCTATTTGACTGTGTCACTGTGCTGGGCCACTGATACTGGTAAGCTGCTCTCCTTTGCACACCAGGTGCTTGCTCTTCAGATTCAGGCCCTTATTCTACTTTTTGATGAAAGAGGATGCTTCAGCTGGACACTTGAACACTCCAAACGAGTGCCCACTTTGCTCAGCACCATGAGGCAGCCCATTTCCACAGCTTGCAGCATTGCTCACTGCTGCCAGGACCTTGGAAGGCTCCATTTGCTCAAGGCTCTCTTGCTGGAAAGCCCACTGCTACAGAGCATGAAGAGCAAATAAGGGCTGGAAATACAATACCACAGATTAAACCTCTCTCTGTTTGAAAGAATGATTGAGACTTGCCAGAGTATTTGCCCAGCTCTGCCCATAAAGATTTAAACTTGTTTGCTATTTCTACCTCACCTTGAGTCTGTAGTTTATGGCAAGCAGGGATGGTAGGAAGGGTGGGGGCAGCCCAATATCTCCGTGGTCCTCAGAGTGCTTTAAGGCAACATCATAAAAGGGATCAGGGACAGAGCTCTTAGCCATGACCCCTCTCTGCAAACAAAGCAAGAATTACTGAGCAATAGTGTCATTGGCGGTATTTTCCCCTAGAAAGTCCCTCTGCAAGAGGCACCACACTTGGGCAGCAGCAGGCAGCTGCGTGTCCTCCAAGCAAGGGAGCAGGGCCATGGGCTCACACGGCTCCATGGCTGACCTGGCACTCCCCCACTGCCCCGTGGGGCTGCAGACCTGCCACAAAGCTGCATGAATTATGTTGATTGAGCAATTTTCAGTATTTCTCTGGCTGACAGCAGCAGCGGTGCTCTGTCTGCCAGCTCTTGGCTAGACAAAGCAGATTTAGTGTCCCCCATCTGGTAGTTGAACTCTGTGTGCAATCTGCACGCAGCCACAGCCAGCACTCAAACTGGGACCTCGTGGGGCCCTGGCAGTGCTGGTACCAGGTAGGCCAATTCAAGGAGTGCTGTGGCAAACCCCTCTCTCTGGGAAGCAACTCTGCACCTGAGAGGAGCAGCAGTGGTGACAGAAATATAACCCTAAAATGTAGCTAGCCAGCATTGCAGAAAAGGAGTTTTAATAGCTATGCAGATTAGAAAAAAACACAGACCTAGCAGTACTTCTGGGACTTGTTTACACTTAATAGTAAATGCTGGTTACTAGCAATATCTTGTTTAAAATACAAGGCTATTTAAGAGGCAGCTATTGATAGTTTACTGTGCTAAGACGAAGGCATTATTGCCAGAATTTTGCATTTAAATAAGACATCATGCCCTATAAAAATCACAGCTATTGCCTCTAGGCCGTTGCTTTGAATCTGGCTGAAATCAGTAATGACCAAAAGCAGTCACTCTGCAAGGATGCTCAGTGACATGAACACCCTGAGCTCACAGGTACAGCCTCGCTAGGGCTTGAACACCTTGCCACAGGGCTGATGTCCCTCTCTGTGGCTGTCCTCAAAGGAGTTGTGTCATTCCACCGCCTCAGCACCCAGGACACACACATCTTAGCCTGATGTCACCCTCTCCCCATGTGCTGGAGTCTGAAATTACCTGAAACTAGTGTCTTCAAACAAGTCCCACTTCTCCCCTCCAGCTCCCCCAAGGGTCAGTTTGCTCCATTCATCCTCCTCTCCTGGACTTTGTGTGTGACATGCCCCAGCTGGGCACTGCTGGAGGTCCACACCAGCAACTGTCCCCTGCCCATGTCCTGCCAGTGGGATCTCTCCAGGATCTTCAGATACAGTGATATCTTCACTCATTCCTTACAGTTAGGACGAGACTCTACCTGGACATGAAAGTCAGTTAATGTAAATTTGGACCACAACCCCTTCTCCAACAAAACCGTTGTAAAATACTGAACTTAAGTACCTCAGAAAGCTGCCTCCCTGATCCCACACTTCACCCTGGTGTTTTGCACTAGGACTGCATTTTGTTTTCAATGTGTGCAATCTGTCTTGTGAATCCCTATGACACTGGCCAAGCAAAACCACTGTAGCAGGGCCCTAATTATCCAAAGGCAACCTGAACCTCCACGGATATTTCTGCCCCTGCATTGCAGCTCTGGCCTCCTCAGGCTCAGTGCACGGTGCAGCTTTCCCTGTTCGTGTCCTCGGGGCAGTGAGATGTGCAGCTTCCCTACACAAGGAGCTCCCAACCAGCTCTTATCCTTCATCATTGCTTTGTTCAGGCCCTCTCAGGGAGCACATGTAACCTGCAGGTACTCATCAAGAGCACAAGATCTCATTTCACCCCTGTTTCAGATTTTCCAATTAATTTCAATTAATTCATGATTTTTCTTAAACTCATCACGTATTCTACTTGGATACCCTATCAGATCAATACAGTGTAGGTATAGTGATAGAGCAGGGTGCTGTCCTTGCTGATCAGAGCAGAGATGAGCACAGCCAAGGCCAGGCAGCACTGGAAGAGAGGGCTGAGGGCTTACACACAGCGGCAGCAGCCTGTGGAATCCTCCAACCCGACTGTACAGTGAAATCCTCCTGCATCTTCAGCGGTTCCGTCAGAGTCAATGACAGCCTGAAGTTTAAACACGTGCACAGAAGCAAACCATTAGCATCTCAGGCCCCCCAGTGACTGGATTCTCACCATCCAGGAGCTCAGTTACCTGTCCCAACACTTGCTGTCACCTGCTTAACTCTTCCCCACGCTAAGTTTAAGGCAGTTGGTGATTCTTACAAGATATGCACACATGTGCACATGCATTGCAAAGCACACCACTTCATATTCTGTCCTTCTAGCTGAGAGCAGCTCTTCCTCTGCTTACAAGAAGGTGTATTTCAGAGGCCAAGGTCTTCACGAGCTGGAGAGGGGCCCCCCTCTACCAGGCAGCTGGGCTGCGCTGTGGCTGTGCCAGTGCACGAGGACTGTGCTGTCATTAGTGCAGCCAGAGCACCAAGCACTGAAAATCCATCATGCCATTAATTCTCTGGGAGGGACCAGCAGCTCAGCCTGCACTGGAGCAAGCCCACCAGACAGGCAGGCAGAGAAGGAGGCAGCACTAGATCTTCCACCTCTGTTTATTCCTAATTAACTAGGGGATGATGGCTGCCCTGTCTCCGCTGGTGCTCTTCAGGATTTAAATAGATGCTGTCTGCCTGCCATGTCTGCATAGTTTTAGGCCAGCAATAATTGCAGGTATGAAAAATATCCCAAGGAAAATCTGCGTGAGATTCATAACAATAGCAAAAAATTAAAACCAAAATGGTAAGTATTCCAGTATTCTACAGTAAGCATTTGTTCCTTAATGTGAAACAATCAAACATTTAAAATATGCAGGGACACACACACAATTTGTATGTATAAACATACATTATTTAGATCAGCTGAATTCTCAAGAGCTGCAAATAGTCCATGAATTATTCTGTAATTTATCCTTCCCCCATCTGAGAATATGCTTCCACCAAAAGATTTTTCTTTTTCAATTAAAATTCATTATGTTAGCATCCCAACCAGGCAGCCAAAAGAACACAGAGGGACCGCCAGGTATGACCCACGGGCTTTGCGTGTCAGTCTGCTCCCAGACATAATTTTCTCCATCAGTCCCTCAAGGCATAAGCAGAGAGCAGGCTCTGAGCCAGCTGAGCATTTCTGCTCACACACACCTCCCAGGCACCTCAAACACAGCTGCAGATCGAGACCAGCAAGAGCCTCCTGTGCACGCCCTGCTGGCCTGACCCAAAACCAAGGAGTAACTGGGATCCACTGCTCCTCACTGCTGTGAGTCTTGGGGACAACAGATAGCTTTCACTTTCTCTAAATTTGCATGTTAAGCCATCACTCAGAACTGATTTTAAATGTAAAGTTCCTGCTGCACATACACAACCAACTTTCCTTAGCTCTGTCATTCACACAGTAATGGTTTCCTCCTGTAGCATGGCTGCCCAGGACTGGATCCTGCACAACACCAGGGGCATAGCTTGGGAAGCCACAAACATCTGTATTTATTCTGGAGGTTGTGCATTTTCTGCTTGTTTCACTTTTGCTCTTAACCTAGAGGCTTCTCTTTTTTTTTTTTTTTCAATAATTAGTTTTTTCTCTTATCTGTGATGCATAAAAACTTGCGAAGGTACTAAAAATATTATAGAGGAGCGACATTATTTTTATATTAAGAAGTTAATAATTTGTCTATCCTAAAAAAACCCAAACCCAAACCTATGAAAACTCATGCAATTATATCTGCAAAAGAAGATGAAAGAAGAAATGTCAAGCCAGGCTGGTCCAGGTCCAATATCCTGCTTTTTGCACTAACACCTGTTGAATCCAAATGCTTAGAAGAAAATTCTTCAAAAAATTAAATGCCTCTGACTCTCTGAGCTATGTTTCACTTTCCTGTCCTTGAAATCCCCAAGGAGCTGTCTAGGGAAGAAAGGGGGAAGGGAAGTGCAAGAGCAGACTTAGTGTTATTTTTAAATATAACAAAAAAAAAATCTCCAAGTAGAAATCTGGGAATATTCAAAGCTTCCCAGACCTTTGTACAACATATTAAAACCCAAAGGGAAAAACAAAATAAAAAAGAGTGGTAGAAGCTAATTATAAAGTTTCCTTAACAGGTCACCCTTGAGATGAAGTCACAGATTTCCTCCACATAATATGGTCTGAAACCACATTATTATGATATTGATGGTTTCTTTTCAAACCAGCAGTGCCAGAAATTAAATTAGGGCTGTCCCTCTCCAAAATACTGTTGAAGCATCCAGTCCAAAGTCTTACTTTCTTGTAAGAAATTATGAACAAAATAAATACCCCTATTCCAAATACAAGGGGTTCTACTTCTCGGAATAAAATACAGATACTGCTCTTAGTCCTGCAGAGACCCTTCCTATCAGCACACATCAAGTGGTACCACAGTCCCCTGCATGGCATTTTTGGCTACTACTTCTTGTAAGTACCCCGATGCATTTTGTGTAGCAGGAGCCTCATGAAGATGCATTAAAAAAAGCAATTTGAAGAAATATTTTTCTTAACTTTGTATTTAAAGCCTCAATTGAGGATTTGGTTAGAATTTCAGGTTCATTTAAAAAATGAAATCCAGTAATTCACATAGAGCAACACAGTTACACTTGAAAGTGGCTTCAAAATCTTGATGAATAATTTGGGGTATTAGAGTCTTATTGCTATTGCACTCTTACAAACTTATTGTTTATGTTTGCCCACAAACTGACAAGGCCACTTGGCCCTCCTTTCACACTGGAGCAAAATCCAAACTATTCAGACCACACACAGCTCAACTCCTGTCCCTGTCCCACTTACAAAGCCCAGGACACCTTTTAGGTGTCCCAGTGCACCTGCCCACCCATGAGCTGATTTTCCAGCCCTGCATCAGATCATTACTTGGCTGCACCTCCTGTGCATCATGACAAGCATTTCTAAATCAAATCAACTACTGTATTTGAAAATTATGTGGAGAGGTTTGGGGTTTTTTTGGTTTTTTTTTTTTAGCTCTGGCAAAGTCAGTGAGTATACAACTTGCATCATCAGGCTATTGGCTGAGAATTTGAATGAGATAACAGAAAGCAATACCTTGCATTGTCCAAAACCATGATCTCTCACAATTTATAGGAGAAACCAGCCAGTCAGACTTTGAAGGGGATCTGTATGCAAACCCTAAATTTTCCAGTTCTTCCCTGCATAACTTTTTGTTTCCACATTCCTTTGCTGCTTTCTGAGCAAAGCAGCGTGACAGGCTAAAGGCAGTTCAGACTCCCAACAAGAACTAGGATCCAAGCTGTGAATAGAAAATCCATCAATTATAAGCACACCTTGAAATTATTTATCTATTTATATCTTTATTTTTTATGAGATTTGACATGGAATCATCTTCAAAAGAGAGGTAGTGCAGAATCCTGCCCTCCAAAAAATACAGCCTGAACCTCTCCCATTTATTGTGTTCTGCTGCTCCCTGAGATGGCCAGAAATGCCCAGCTGATGACATCTGATCTGTATAAAACACCATCTTTACCTGACACTGTTTTGTCTGAGGGGAGCTCTCTAAATTAATTCCACAGGCTCAGAGCTTTGACAGTTCTTTTTTGATCTTCTCTGCTGCTTCTCAGCACTTTCAGAGATGCTTAAAGCCAGTCAGAACAGCCCAAAATGAATGGCAGCTCTTCTGATACCACGGTCCCTGTTGCTGCGGGCACTCAGTTCCCCTTACACAACAGCCACAGGTAAATCAGGGCACCACACTGCCAAAATTAGGAGCATTGCAAGGTTGGGGTTTTTTTCCCCACTTCTTTCCTATCCATCTCTGGAAGACGTTGTGAGCCTGTGTGCCACTCTCTGCAGCCTTTTGCTCGAGCAGAAGTGCAGAACTGCCGGGCGAGCACCACGAAGGCGCGAGACGGAGCTCTGGCTGCCAAAACAGCACCCAGCACACGCCTGGGCAGGAGAGGTGGCAGCACCCAGCACACGGTGACAGAGCCCTTCCCCTGCCAGGGTGGCTTTGCTGTTCATGGCACTGGTATAGAAAGCATGCATTAAAAACAAAACAAAACAAAAACAAACTTTGTCATTGTTGCACCCACATATTTTCTCTCTCTACCCCAAAAAGCCTTTCAAATTTTCAAGAAAACTTCTCATTCATAGAAATTAGCATATAGCCATATTTCAGACATTCAAAATATAAATAGCTGTTTTCACCCAGATAATCCTGGCCACATCACAAAACACTTCTCAGTGAATTAGCCCCATCTCCTGTGGGAAAGGCATGAAATAGATTTTCCTGTTCTCACTTGGTTCGGGATTGGGTTTTGCCTCATTTCAGACCCCCTTGAGGATTCATTAGGTTGTGGGAAGCACACAGTGCTTAAAAGCAAAGCATTTTCCTACTAAGGCTAATAGCCAGCATTCCCAAACTTGGGCTAGCCAGATCACAGTGGGCGATTACAGAAAATCCATGACATGCTAGAGCAGGAGCTGAAGAAGTTCAGTTTAGCTGAATTTCACACCATGTCAGAGTCCTATTTGCAGCTTAGAAAATGAATTTAATAAAGCTTTTCTGCTGTAACATGGAGTGTCAGCTAGCAGATTCTCTGACACCTGCTGCTCTTTGAGTCTGATACCATATTGCAGCATAATGTGGTCTAAAATTAGACTTCACACAACACACCAGGTTTCAATCTTTCAGAAAATAATTCTGTTCAGCACCTTTCATTCCCTAACAGGGCTTTGGGACACATGTCCTTTCTTTCCTGCCCCCTCCTGGATTAGCACTTGGAATTTTTTTTAGCAAAGGTTTAAACCATTCGTGAAAAAAAGGAAAATAAAAACAAACCAAAACTGAAATAGTTTCATTTTCACTTGATTGCAAACAATACCATGAAGAAATATACTTGCCAACTTATACAGTTGTTTCCTACCTGCACGCCCACAGACCAGAGATGGCATAAAGCTGGAAGGCTTTCAACTTTGGGTGCAGAGAATTATTGTCTGAGAAGAAAAAATATTCCAAGCTTAAATGACAGACGGGTGTTTGAATATCTATTTCAAGACTGAGAAGCAACTACAGGAAGAAGCCAATGGCAGCTCCACAGGATAATGCAATTCTTCTGTACAAATTTCACTCATTTCCAAAGAAAAGAATTAACCTGAACTATTTCTTTCTCTAATCAAGATACATTTTTTTATCCTCTTGTGTAATTGTATTTAAATGCAATTAAGTGGTAGTTCATTCCTTTTGTAGAGAACTGACTACAATTAATGCTACCATTTATTCTAAATACTAATTAGATTTCTTTAAAGTGTGCCTAGCCTTTAAATGCTAAGCTGGCTCCAAAACCCAGAGCTCAGCTAAAATTATGTAGGAAGCTTCTCTCACAAGACAAATGCCTGTCTTGTCTTTCCCAGTTACCTGCAAAATCTTTAAGACAATGTCGAGCTTATGTACACAGCATGAATAGCATTTCACTGCCAAGAAATCTAGCACTGACTGGTGTGTTCCAACGCAGACATCAGTATTTTCCAAGGAATATATGAGGCATAAATTTAAAAAAAAGCTAAACATAAGGTGTAGGCCTTAAAATGTATGGAATTTATTGTGGCAGAAAAGATATCGCCTTTCACTACCCAGAAGTGGCTCTGAGACATCCAATAGAATTAGTAACCTTGTTCTCATCCTGGGAATTACAATCGATCTACTTCTTGTATCAGAAGCAAATTGCTTCCCAAGTTAGAATGCAATGTCCTGTGTCAGCTTGCAAATGAGCTGGACTGAGAAAGTAAACAGATCACAAACACTAAACTTCACAAATATGAATAGCATGCAGATTGAAGCAAATAACACGTCCAGTGGAAAAAGAAAAAAAAAAAAAAATCTAACTTTTCCCGTTTCAGCTGAATGTCCAGAAAATTGTTTTGTACAGGACACCACCCATAAGAGTAAAACTGAATCTGATTGACTGCCTTGGCCAATTCATAAAACCTTCCTTCACCAAATGTGTTTAAGCGAGTGTATCTCCCTCCCTTGCAGCATCAGGAGGAGGGAGGGCAGGGAAGAGGAGTGCTGCAGTCAGACCCTGCAGAGCAGCTCTGAAGCCACCTGGAAAAGCACAGGGAGCCGTGGCCTTCCTACCTGTGTCCCAGAACTGTGTCACTGGTTCATAAACAAAGCCAAAAGGAAGGCTTCAAATCAAGATACACTCTTCATATTATCATCTCTTCACCCCTCTCACTAAATATATTTTTGTCAGATATTGCTGTTTCCATTCAAAACATGGATGAAGACTGAAATTTTCTTCAGTACCAGCATGTGCTGTAATGCCTGCAAACTACTAACCTCCTCCTGAAAGATTACATGGGGCTGAGCAGAAGCTGAAGAGAAAGGAGAACATATATGCATCTCATTTTGTTTAAACTAGCTCCACATCTTCTTCAAAATGCAATAAATATTGAAACAAAGGAACCATCCTAATGGGTATATTCCAGTAACAGCTCCTCCCACCAATCTCCATTTACACCCATCCATATGGAGAAAAAAAACTGATAATCTTGACAGACAGAAGCTCCTCCAAGCATTCCTGGAGTATTCTCAGGCTATTCAGCCTATCAAACTTACATCTATGAACATACTCATACCATTTTAGAGATAATATTCATTAGGCTCATCAAAACTATTTGGTCTCATTTCTGTGTTGGAGGTACAGATGCTTATTTACAGCTCAACTAAACTTAAAAAAAAAAAAAAATCAAACAACTTTAAATTGCTATGACCTGCCTGTCTCAGAGGTTTTCTGCAAGTACTGAAAATGCTGGTGCCAAAGCCTTTCAGAAATATCAATAATCCAGAATCTGTGTGTTTGGTAACCTGGGCTGTAGCCAAGCCAGAGTCAGTCCTCCTTCCTACTTTGCATGACCTCTTGTTCCCCCCGATGTGTCTCTTTATAAACCAAGGGTATGACTAACCAGGCATGTAGGTGGCTTGTGAGAGTTCATTAATAAAAACTTACATTTGCAAAATAATGAACATTTTCAGTACCCTGTAAATCTTCAGATTCATATAAATGAGGCCATTTTAAAGTTTGAAACTCCACACATAAAAATTCCAAGATGGTCTAAGAAAGGCACACAAAGCATCTTGTCATTTGGGACAGGCTCGGGGCCTGGAGAGGAGAACCTGCATGCACTAATTCCTGAGGTTTGGGCAGTAGCTCGTTAGTGTTGGTTTACAGCCATCCAAAGCTGATGAGAGACTTACTCATAAATTATTTACCTTTTATTTTAATGTTATTTCATGAAAACCAGCTATTACATTCTGCTTGATTATGGTGCTAGTTTGCATTTTAATCTGTTTTAATAATTTCAAACACTATGATTAAGGGAGAAGGAAATTAAGAGGGTAGACCAGGACAGGCACAATTCTGTCATACACACCCTTAACTGATCCCAGGCTGAAATTATGCCCATGTACCAAGGATCCCCAGAGCAGTAAGAAAGATCTCATGGTCCTGAGCCACCAAATATTCCCACTCAACTCTCTCTCTCCCAGCCGGCAGCTCCGGCGGTGCTGGGTGGTTCCCTGGGATACACAGTGGTGTGAAGGAGCAGCTGGGTGATGGAGGACACAGCCGACTGCAGCCAACACAAAACCCTGCGCAGCATTCCTGCCGAAACGCAGCAGAGACAGAATACGAGGGGGTGGTGAGCAGAGGAAATTGTGAAAGCTATTCATAGGCATTGCCAGTGCAGAGTATTTTTATACCCCTCTCAACTCTGAAGCAAGTAATGCATTACTTCATGTATGTTCAATGTTCCCAGACCCAGGAGGACCTGAAAGCCAGCCCCGAAAGAGTGAAACCTGCCTGGAGCTTAAGGCAGCAGAGGAAATCTTGCCTAAAAAATGCACCAAAATGTCTTCAAAGCAAGCCCAAAGTGGTGGCCTCCAGGATGGGTCTCATCCACTCTCCTTCAGCTCTGGCAAAGGGGGAAGCAGAGGCACAGCCCCAGAGGGACTTGTCGGGCCACTTCCCCATATTTGATAGATCTTGACAAATCATGACATGCATGTGGACACAGAGAACCCTTTCCAACATATAAAACAAGAATTCACCTACCTGAAAGCAATCACATGCAACCCCCAACCCCAGTTTAGCCTTGTATGACCCATTTCCTGCTTCAGTATTCTGGCTGATTCACAAGTAATGGGCAAACTCCAGTTTAACTCCCATGCAGAGAGTTTGGATGAACACTGTTCTGCTGCCTGACTAGTAGATGAGAAGGGCTGCTATCAATTCCAGGTGATAAAATCACGCAGGTTGGAGAAGCTGGGCACAGAAAATAGCTTTAACTGCAGCCTCTGTGCTGTACACAAAGACAGTAAATGGATCATTAGGGGCTTACAACATCAGAAGAAAGTTTTTTAGTTTTCAATTTTGATGAACATATAGTTCTATACCTGCTGTTGATCCAGGACTAACTTAAATGAAATCTTGTTTCAGAAACTGGATGAAGTTATGGTTATTGAAAGAAACAGAGATTGTGTCACAAAGGTTCTGTACCAGTACAACAGTGTAGGATAAAGATGCAACTGGTTTGCTTTAAAAAATGCTTTAATTGTTACCATTGCTACTAACACAGCACACAACCAGTTCCCACAGCATAAGGATGACTTAAGCCAATAATAACTTTCTTCTCTGCTTGGGAATATACCAGGTCACAGTCAGGTCCATGGTAGAGTGAGAAAGCACTGGCATTACTAAGCACCTCAGAGCAAAAATGAGTATTTCAGACTCTGCATCCCAAGCTAGAATGAGCTACTGGTTCAATAGGGGCAGCTGAAGGACCGAGTAAAACTGAGCAAAACCTTGGTGGTCTGCAATGACGATTCCCATCACAGGTCTCTGTGGGCTGCCCAGCCCGAGGGATGCTCTAGGAATGCAGCCTGTCCAACACACACCCAGGAGGGCTCTGACCACATGCCAAGGCTCCCTCCAGGAGAGAGAACTGTGTGTCCAGCGTTAGAACAAGTGGGAAAACCTGAACAAACCACGCACTGCTTCTCCAAGAAAAACTCCTGCCTGACTGTGGCATATGTAGTCTAAGGTTTGTCTATTCCATCAAATATGAACAGGAACAATGGGAGTTCAAAGCTTCCATCCACCCAGAGGTATGATGTATGACAGGCAATAGACCTGTGACATACCAAACAGTTTCTTACTGGATCCACAGCAAGTTTTCCCTCACTCACTGTTGCTAGGTAGTTAATCAAGATGTAGTCTAAAAAAAGTTAAATGATTTGTTAGTACATAGTTCCTGGCTAAAATATGATTTCAGTAACCTGGCTATTTGCCTGGTCCGTGATTTTTTTTCTGAGATTTAGTCTATCAGGCTGTAATGAAGCCAAGATTCAGAAGAGATGTCCTCCCGTTTTAGCAGAGGAGGAGGAACTCACTTCCCTGCTCCCCCTTGTCGTATCTCCCAATTACCTCGACTTGCAGAAGGTTGATCCAGATGGTGAACACAAGACTGCAGGCAAGCATGCCTCGAATGAATTCTCAGTGTGGAAGGGTGGAATAAGCCATATGTTTTCACAAATTAGGGGTGACTCTCCAACGCCTGAATGATGAAGCAGATCCAAGAGTAAGTTATGCATGATCCTCCCCGATGAGGGAAGAGAAATGTTTTATTCAGTGCCTCATGCTGTGAGCTATATTTATACCAAATGTATCTTTGTACATTTTAAAATATTATCTATTAGGGGATACTGCAACAGAGGACTACGTACAGCACCACTTAAAACCCAACAGCCACAGGAGGGATGTAAGTGGCCTTGACACCATCCAGCTGTGAAGTTACTTGTCCAGGTGCCTCAGGCTTAAGACCTTAAAACCCAGTCAGCAAATACCCTCAAAGAAAGCCTTTTCCCTCTGTGCACAAGCTACAAAGCCTATGAAATCATTTGACCAGACAAATACACAACCAGCACCTTGTTTTCTTTGTTATGGTAACTAGCCAATACCACAATGCTTGAGAGTTTTATTTGTTTAAATCTCCACCTTCCGAATTCCTTAGATGTTACCTTTTTTTTTTTCTTTTGCTGAAAACCTCTTTAAGAGAGAAAATTATACATCAAACTAAAATTAACATTCTTCTAATCTCAGAATCTTTGCCAGGACTTTACAAGTCTCCAGCACCAGGGAAGGCTGCTCAGGCAGAGCAGTAGAAGGGAGGCAGCCCTTTGCTTGCCCCGATTCCCCTGGGGTCAGCATCCAGAGGGAGCAGAACTGCAGGGAGGGGAACCCACCCACATCCTCGGGGACTGCCCTGCTGCCTCCAGAGGCCACTTGCAGCCCAACAGCGCTTCTGCAGCAAGGCTATATTTCAGATGGAAAGAGAATAATAGTAAAAACAAAAGCAAAGATCATTCTGACTGAAAATCCATAGCTTCTCTTAAACATAATAACTACAATCGCATTTGTTGGCCAAGTAACAGAGTTAAAACCCATAGGCAAGATCATCAGTTAAGATAAATCGCCACAGCACCATTAACTTTACCCTTTCATGCTTGATCTCACCCACTGAGCTCCCAAAATGGCCATGGTCTTTTTTCTACTTTTATTGTACAAAATACCAACCATTTTAAAAAGTACATTTGCTGCACAGCTTACTTTTCAGTTATTTTACACCTCACGCTAATTCATTCCTCAGCCTAATCTGTATCTAAACACATGCAGCAATGCAGTCTACCAGCATCCCACTTATGAAATTCATGAAGCTAAGAGGCCATAGGAATATTTTTGAAGCCATCTCCTGACCTTTTAATCAGTTGTTACCTTCTGTAACAAAATTTCTCAAAGCTCAGCTGCTCTGAATTCTTGCCCATCTCATGTAATGAGCAGATGTGGCAAAGTAAGGATTTGAAACATGATGAAAGTTATGATGACAGGTCTTTCTCTGCCAGATTTTTGTGTTTTTTACAGCCTAACACTGAACTGCAGTGCTTTTTTTTTTAATTCAGCTTCTGACAAGAACATATAAAAAGCATATCAAAGGCAACAATAAATTCACTAAAATAGTTCTCTCAATTCAAACAGATCTACACTTTACAGGACCGTGCAGATCATGCTCTATTTGAATTTACTCATCAACACCGACCCCAGCATCTCACGGTGCCCTGCACGTCCCTTCTCCCACCTAAAAATAACCCCATGTGTTGCTTGGTGAGGGAAATCAAGATGATGATACGGAGCAATGTTTAACTGACAGAAGAAGGCAAAGCCCAAGCCCAACACCGAAGACAATGATGAAAGGAAAGCAGCCCTGTGCCTCCCCTGGGCACCAGGCAATTACGGCGGAGCGCTGCGCCGTGGCTATTATTGCAGGCTGAAGTGGTAGTGCTCTCCATGATTATCACAAATGTCTCCACTGGGAGGAGGGAGGTGGGAGGATTTACCAAGCAGCAAATCCTCTACTTCCCTCCCCCTCTTCCCAGTGATTCCTGCTGAACTGAGCTCTGACAGCAGAGAGGTGCAGCCTCAGGCAGCTGCAGTAGATTTACAGCCCCGTCCCAGCACACAGACCAGGGCAAGGTGGCTGTGGTAACCACGTCAGCATCAACCATCACCTTGCCAGGCTCACCCTGAGCTAGTGAGGAACTTCAAGTGTCCTACAAGGCCTCTGGCTGAAAGCTGGGTCACCTTTGGTGCCTTGAGAGGCCACGTAGAATAGAGGGCAGACAGTGTTAAAGCAATAAAGCTTTAGGTAAAAGTATTTATTAAAAAGGCCTTCAAAGGATGGACCTTGGGCAGTACAAGAGCCCAGCCAAGGCTACACCAAGATGGATGATGGGTCACACTTTTCACACTTTTCTAAGTTTTGGTCCATTTACATATTGGGGTTAATTGTCCAATTACAGCTTCAGGTTATGAAGTCCCATCCTCCCAGATTGCTCTCCTCAATTTGCTATTTACACTTTTTGGGCCTGAAGCTGCAATGGTGTCATTGTTTCTCAGGCTGGAAAAGGATTGTTTTGTCTAACTAAACTGGGAAGAGAACTTGCTAACACTCTTTTAGAGTTATATACTAATGCAGTGCAGAATCTGAAAAATATGAGAGCTAAAACTTATGGCATCATCTTGGTATCCTTTTCAGTGCTTTTATGCATGACCTTTTTAAACATGACCTTGCATCCTTTTTGCTTTTAACCCAGGACAACTTGAAAAATATTTATGAAATTAAAATTCCAAGTCTTTTCTTCCCAAAAAAATAAAAGTCTAAATGCTTCACCTCATGGTCAACATCTCTAAATGTTGTTACACACCTAAAACTTTGCTCAAAATATTTTGATGATAATAAGACAGAACTGGTAAGAGTGAAATAAAACATGGTGATAGCATGTCTCTGGATCTGATGGAGGAAAAAAACATTTAAAAGTCAGAGTTTCCATCCAGTTGCAAAACCAACCAATTCTGCTGACACCTGACAGCCGCCTCTAAAACAGGCTGATCACCTCAAGGCTGCTCCTACATGAAGTGGGCTGATCACTGTGTGTAGCTGCTGGGGCACTCCTGTGCAGCTCTTCACAGACTGACAAAAACTTGCTCAGCAGAGAGCCAAACCAAAAGCAATCCAAAATGCAATAATGCTTGGCAGGATGCTGAGCCCAAGTCAAGATATTTCACCACTTTGGCCAGGTTTGGGAGCAGGGCTGTCCCCACACCACAACTGCTGTCCCATGAGGGGTATGACAGGTAACTCCTGAGTGCCCGCTTTGCAAAATACTCCAGAAACATTCTTCTAAATATATTGTACATATCTAGAGACTAACAATAAGACCCACACAGCTTAAAATACGTCACTATCCCTGGGACTATTTCCTCTAGAAGTGAAATGTATTATTAGTGGGATAGAAGGGGAAATGTCTGCATTGTCTCAGCAATACCTGGTTCATTAAGGGAAAAATCTCTCTACTGCTTGAGTATTTTCCTGGCTAACCCAACATATGGTTCATTATTATTGTGCATTACGATAGCCCCCAAGGAACCCAGCTCTATCAGGGCCTCAGCCTGCTCAGCACTTGTACAAACACAGGAAAGGAGCCCCTCCTCTGAAGAGCTTGCTGTCTAAACAGCAGAGACAGACAAAGGGCTGCGACGCTGCACGAAGGTTTGCAAAACCCATCTGACATTCAGAGGGTTCTTTCCTCCAGTTGGTTTTGCTTTTTGATGAAAAGAGTGTTTTAGTTTTCAAGAGACAAAGGAAAATGAAGGGAGGGACATTAAAAAGGCTGAGAACAGGGAGGTTAATGAGAAGAAGCTGATATGAATAAATATATACTATTTTTACATTTCCAAAATGAAGGGGAGCCTCTTTCCACCACATGTGCGGCAGATAAAGCAAAGAGTAAGGGCCTCATATTGCAGAAAAAAAAACATTAGATATTATAGAAATAAGTTTTATGGACATAAGGATGGGGAAACTTGGGGACAGGCTGCTAGGAAAGCTGGAGTGACACCAACATTGGATGGCTTCAAAAACACATTCAACCTTCATAGGAATGACTTAGACATAAGTGACTCTGGCTGGAGCTGGAGGCTGAGTGCCTTGCCCTTGCAACTGCTCTCCCATTCTTCTGGTTCCAGCAGTGTCAGCTCTATCTCAGTTTTGGGTGGGATCACTGCTCTTCCACAATGCCTGGAGGTACAAAATGAGCATGTTTAACTCAGAAGCACAGTCAGAAATGAAACCACCTCTTTCCCCATGTTCTCACTCATTTTTGTAACGTAGCAGGCAGGTCAGGCTGGGCTGATGTCCCACACAGTCCCCTCCACTTGTGAAGGGACCCTTCCTACCCCTTCTCCAAGGACAAAGTGAGCACATGGGATAACCAGAGCTAGAAACACTGTGAGTTTATGGTGTGAGGGGAGAAAAAAAATCAGTACTGCTGAGCCTCCAAGTGTCTCCCTTGCCTGGTGAAGCAACAGTGATATCTCATAGTGGGAGAGCCCATCTGATACCTCCTGTTCTCTGCTTCCACTGCACGAGACAGTTTTTCCTTTCCTCCAGGAAAAAGAAGTGGGATGCCTTCTCCCTGATTCACATTCTAGATGATCAAAAAAAAACCCTGTCAACTCCCTCTGCTCTCCCTTGTTGAAGGGGACAGACCAAGTGACTCAGACAAAAATGTGAAGCAGTATTCACTTATCCACCACTCCCCACAAACATGAACAAAAGCAAATTTAGGTAAGGTCCTAAAGGGTGTGGAGGATGATGCACTGCTTGCATTTTGGGCTTGCAAAGGATATTGCCATGTTTTTGCATTGGTATTGACTTTCCCACAGGAGAGTCACATCCTTCAGATGTGTTTATCTGAAATGCCTTTATTTTCCCACAATGGTCTATTTTGACAATATGTTCTCCCCACCTTTCAAAACCTGTTGAGAAAAAAAAACATTATCCTGAATGGGGAAAAGGGTGACGTGAAGCCCCTTCTAGGATTTAGTGGGAGTCTTCCCACAGTCAAGATCAGCCTCCTGCAGAAATAGCAGAAGTTAAGAGCCCTGTGTATCTGCCTTCAGCATCACAGATGCTATTGTTCACAGAGCAGCACTTGGAAGGAGTGAAGTGCTCCAGAAACCCTGATGACCCGCCTCCAGCAGCTCATTATTGCTTTCCTAAAATATTATTATATTAAAGCATAATAATATTTTTCCATTGTTTCTGTTGCAAGGCCTTTGGTCTCAGAAGTTTCTTGTTGGATCAACCACACACCTAGAGAAAGGCAGTCTACATTTTAATATAGGCTAATTTCAGAATTGCAGAGCTCTAGTGGTTCAGTTGCTTCTGCAGACTGAAGGATGTGGTCAAAAAGACTATCCTCTAACAAATCCAAACTCCCCTCTCCATCACCTCCCCACCCCCGCACAGTATAATTAGCCTCAGCATTTAAGGAGAAATGGAAAAAAAAAATCCAAAACCAAAACCAAAAAATGAAACACCAAAAAAAAAAAAAACCACCAAAAAAAAACCCCATACCAAACCAACAGACTAAAGCTTGTAACCTGAAATCCTTATTCTGTACATTTTTCCTTCACTGGTTCATCTGCCTGTAGGGAATTCAGTCAGTTACATTGCTAGCTTAAAAACCCTGAAGCTGTCCTTGAAATGAATGGCTCCATTCATTTAAGTAGGAGTGTGTTCTGGTTTTATTACCTGATCCTGTATTTCTACCACAGAATCACAAGGCAAGTAAGTAAAACAACCTGTTCTCAACTGCCTGGTTATGTCCTCCTATTACATTAATTTCTGTTATTTTTCCAGGATTAGTTCAGTGCACTAGGAAAGGACAATATCCCCCACCTTTCCATGAAAACACAGTTTTCAAATATCTTCTGAATGATTTAGTGCCATTCAGCCCATTGAATTTCTGTCTCACCAATTAAAAAAGACCAAGAGAATTAATTTATAAACCAAGAGAAAAAAAGTCTTCTAAAATAACCATTAGCAAATCTCACTCAATGCAATGTTAGCCTTTCCTTCATCTTCAATGGACTTTACATCAGACCCAAACTGCAAGCATTTCTTTCAAATAAAATAGAGCTGTTAGACAGCAACCCAGAAAAAAAAAACCCAGCAGCATTCACACAGCTGGGCGCTGCTTTCCCCGATATGTTCACCATTCTTCTGCAAGGTTTTCAGGAGCGCATCTCCAGGAGTGCCCCTTCCCAAAACCGCTCCACAAGGCATTGCCTCTCAGGTGAGACAGTGACTGCACCCAGCCCTCAGCCCTGCTGCTCAGCCCCCAGGGGCATCCCACACGGATCCCCTGTGCCAGGGCAGGGCTGGGGGTGGGCACCCCAGTGCTCCCACTCTGCACCCCGGGGCAGCACCCCTGGGTGCGCCACCAGTCCCTCCAACACATGGAAATAATCACACTCACAGCTGTGACCTGACAGGCAAATAGGTCCTGATCATTACCCAGCTCTGTAACAGATAAATACGCCTTTTTGGTCTAAATCATTACCTAACTGCTTTTTTTTTTTTTTTTAATGGAGCTGGGCAATTATTTTAAAACCCTGCTATGAGGAATAATAGTCAACTTCACAGGGCTGGCTGGGAATAGGCCATAACACTTGGGGAAAGTCCTGGCTGAAATGCTCTGTAGTTTAATGACATGTTACACAGCGAGAAAAACGCATTTGGAAGGAAATACCATTAAAAGAGGTAAGAAATAAAATGCTGTTCTGTGAAATGCTTATAAGAGAGGGAAAAATAATATCTGACTATTCAATTTTCAAAAGATTTCAGAGATTGTCCGCCTGGACTGTGATGAGTAAACTACAGAAAAATGCCCTGGTTATGGATTGAGCCAAAGGTGACCTTACAGGACCTTTTTTGTTCTGAGAGACAAACTAAGGAAGGTAAAACAGGTGCCATTGTTAAGAAAGGGATATTCAGCCCGAGGATGATTATGATTCTTCAAGCTGTAGAAATGCAGTCATAAAAATCTGCAGCAGCTTTAACATCTATTAATAATACAGAAGCATGTTCTGGCATTAAAATAATGAGGAATGCTAATTCCAGATCCCTTTTGATCCCATCTCTCTCTCTCTTTTTTAATGACATAGCTATTCTTTTCAGTTTTATGTTTCTGGTTATTCAGAATATAATTATTCATAAATTGTTTCCAATAAAACCTGTTTAATAACCTATTTTCATTTAGCATCCCCAAGCAACATCAAATTTCTAATTACTTACATCAGTGGTCACCTCTCAAGGATCACTGAGACCTCCCAGAAAAAAAAAGTCTCATTGAAAATGTCCTTCCTGGGCTTGAAAGTCAAAACCTCCCTATTCCACACGTGTGGTTACTACAGATCCCATTTGATGGCCATAAGCCATAGAATGCTGGCATTTCCCAAGCCCTCTGATTAGATACTCATTTCCTGACTATCCTTAAAGGAGAATTTTGCAGCTGAAAAATTAAAATTCTTTAAAAAGTACTAACTGAGAAACTGGTGCTTTTTCAAGGGAGATAACAGATATTTTGCCTACAAGTAGAAGGGTCACATAAATAGATAACACAGCATTAAGAGCTCTTTCAAACAATTTGAAAAGTCTTAATCAGCAATTCATGTATCAAGAGACCCATGAAACAAAACAGAGCTGTGAGGTATATCCAGTAGCTCCTGTAAAACACAGGCTTGAGATCCCTCTGCAGCCAGTACCCTATAAATGAACAGAAGAAAGAAGCTTCAGCCCCAGAAAGCTCATTTCACGTTAAGAAAGATGTAGTAGGTATCGTTTTATCTTGTAAGTCCTTCCAAGCTGCCCTATTGCCTGTCTTTACAGCACAGAGGGAGACAGAGCCATGTGTGAGGTACACAGGTGCTGCCAAAAAACAGGGAAAATTTAAAAATAAATAAATCTATGATTTCTCTTTTCTTAAAAAAATTAAAGTACATATTAAATCATAAGATACAGCAAAAAA
>WBMY01006632.1:613400-635900 GCA_013397315.1 Donacobius atricapilla
AAGAAAAATGCACCAGTAAATCTGGTCTCATTTGTTTGGAGCAGCAACCTCAGTGGTCTGGCTAGTAACCACTCACCAAATGTGATTCAAAAATAAATAAATAAATGAATAAATAAATAGTTAATGGGAATTCCTTTCCAGGGTTGCACTTCCGAAGAGGAAAGTGGAAGACGACAGCCCAGCAGCCGCAGGGAGCGAGCCACACTCACTGCCTCGGCTGCTCCCTCCTACAGCAGAGCGCAGAGCTCGGGCTGGAGCTCAGCTCCTCTCCTGGGGCACTTCCCAGGGTCAATCTTTATCTCCCCGACGGTGCCCACATGTAATGGATGCTAAGGGAGGGGATGTGTCACCGTGTGGAGTATGGCATGTCCCATTTTGGGACCCGGGTTAGCAGGATTTACAGCGCCCCGGTGTGAACACCAGCCTGCAGCAGACAGGTAAATCATGACAGGAAACTTCTCTGCTGCAAGGAGCTCACAGCATTAAGGCACTCAGCACAACAACAGAGGAGGATGACAGTGCTTGCAACCACAGCGCTTTGGAGACTGGAGGGGAGCCCTTGTGTGAGCAGCAAGGTGGGAAGTTCAGTACAGCATCATGAAAACTATTCTTAACCATTTACCCCTGTGGGCAAAGGGGCTGGAGGAGACCAGAGAATAAAAAAAAAATGAAAAATGCAGCCTGAACAGAAGAAAGAGATCGCTGAAGAGGTGACAAGGTGAGAGAAAACATTGCTGACTGGATGCAGTCATGAAGGAAATTGAAGGGCAAAGACAAGGAGCAGGCTACACTGGTTGTCCCCGATTCACCACGTATGCACCACCATCCCTTGGGCTGACATGGGCAACCTCACATTCACCAAAAACACATAGAGAATACCCAGCTGTGATAAAGATACCTCCAGTTCCAGGTAGACAGGTACTCTGCTGTTTTCTGGTAGTTGCTTCCCTAGAAAGCTAAAAGACATCTCCTAATTAGCTCAGCAAAGGTCTGCTAATTTCCACCTGGAAATAAGGTGTGTTCCTACCCACCTGGGTAAGGGAGAGCCTGATGGAACTGGTTTCCAAGGCCTCTCAGGTTTACTGGAAGAAAGATCCTGGGATAGGGCACGTAATATTTATTAGAGGGAATTTCAAAAAAATAATGTAGAAGAGAGAATAGTAACTGGAAATAATCAAAATATGTAGATTGCTGGTACCTGTCAACCAAAGTCCCAAATTTTAGCCTGGTTCACCAGCCCAAGAGCTGCCAGAGACCAATGCTGTGCTCAGCAAGGACCAGCCCTAAAAACACAGCCCAGCAGCCTTCAACAAAGAGCAGCTCAGCTGACTGTGACTCAGTAAAGCACCCACTGCCCCAGAGCAGTGTGGCACAAGCAGATGACACTTTTGGAGGCAGTGTGAGGACCCTGTGAGGCTCCCAGGGTCACAGACATCATCCCAGGGTGGCACCATGCAGGGGCTCGCTGGGCATAGCCAGGCTCTCCAGACACATCTCCAATGCCAAGCTGTGTGCAGTGTGAGACAGAAGCCTCTAAATGAAGATTAGTCATTGCAATTCTTTGTTAGCAGGTACCGTAAGTAAAAGCATGTTTCCAGTTTAGTGAAGCAAGTGCATAATGCTTTTAACTTACCCTCTAAAGTGCTGTCTCCTGTCAAAATCTCTTCCCTAAGCCATGATAGCTCACATCAGAAGCACTGCAGATGCAGACTCACTGCCTCTTGGCAAAGGGCTGACATTTCTGGTGAGGACCCACAGCCCTCTGCTTCTACAACAGCAACATCCTGCCAGAAAAATCACTACAGCCTCTCTTTGAGGAAAAAAATTCGTGGAGATAAGAATAAAGAGTAACTAAAAAGCACATCCTCAGAGGTATACTGCAGCCTGGATTAAGACAGAAAGAACACGGCAAATTGCTTTTAAACCCAGCTGAACCATACAGCCCTGCAAGGAAGGAAGAAGAAAATGAAAGGAGGTGCAAGTGGGGGAGGAAAGAAAAAGAAAAAAGAACCCCACCCCACCCCTCTACCCCTCACCCAGCAAGCACTCAGGCTTCTAGTGGTCCCTGTACAGGCTCATCCCACAACTGAAGCACATCAGGCCATGGTGCTTCTAGAGATCACCTTCAGCTGCCACAAAGCTGCTTGATATTCAGCTACATAGAAACAATTGGAGTCAAACCTGAGCACTCTGTGATATCAAATACTGCAAAATAGCATAAATAGCTTTTTTATTCAGTACCACCAGGCTAAAGTGCCTGCAAGCTTGCAACTGGTTTTTAACTAGGTAATTGAGGCTACTAGAGCAGATGCTACCAAGAAGCTATTTGACTGTCTGCTGGCTAGAGAAGCCAAAACACAGTGTGACCAGCTAACACCTCTTTCCTTCAGCTCTGCTCTCACAGCTCAGGTGACAACAGGAAAAATACCTGCCTTAGTCATGGTGTGTGGATGCATGCACAGCTGGTGACAGCTTAGCGAGGTGCAACAACTGCACACCCCACTGACCCGATGTTATCACAGCCAGCTCCAGCCAGCTCCGAGCCTGATGGCAGCAGCTTCACAAAAGGCAAGATTTTAGCCAGCTTCTTGAGGAGGTTTTACAGCAGCAGCAAACTCACCAAAATATCTGCAATAAAGCTCTTGAATATGTGTCTGAGGCACAGGCCCACCCCTTGGTTACACTGAAATAACACATCAGGAGCTGGTCTGCTATTCACCTCCACAGAAAATTAATGAAGGTCTCTCAATCCATCACAACTCATTAGCAACCCAGGACACTGACAGCTCTATTATTTTATTTTTACCAAAATTGGCAGGGACAGGGTCTCTTTGTTCCTGGGTTTGATGTGTCTGTATCTTTCCTCTCCTTTCCATATGCCAGTTGTTCTTCCAGGATGGATTTTGATTGAGCCCAAGTGGCACAGGGAACCAGCATGCTCTGAGTCCAGGCACACCAACACTGCTGAGGACAGCTTAGGTATTTTGTCACTGAAATAGAAGTACTACACTTTATAAATTGATTCTTCTTGGAGCTCAAGCATCAGCCCTGAAGAAGGGCTTGTGTGCCTACAGCTGTGACCATGGGCTTTTCTGTGGGAGCCAGTCCAAGAGAAGATAATCACCTTTTGTGCAAAATGTGCCTTTCTGAAAAAGTATTCACTTAACCTCTGCTAACCAGCAGCTCAGGGTGCTCAAGAAGGAGCCTTTCAGGGTCAAATTCTCATGTGTATGGTAGCAATCATTATCACCTGCACTATTATGCATCTCACTGGTTTCTGGCTCTAGAATACCACTGCCTGAAGAACTATTTTGGGAGGTAGCATTTTTGTGGCTAACACCTTTCAAGTGTTGTTGTAGGTCTAGTCCAGAACTGAGTGCTATTTAGTGTGAGCAACAATATCAGATTTGGTTCAGATGCTGATATTTGTGATATGTGGCACCATTCTCAGAGATATTAGAGGAGATTCTCTGGGAAAAAAAAAAAAAAAAAGGGAAATGGATCCTCCATTTTCTTCTTCTTCTGGTTTTTGATCCACTGCAAAGTCCTGGTGTGTTAGAAATCACAGATAATCAGGTAATCACAGATAATCAGATAATTTGTTCTTTGCCAGACAAAGATATAAGGGTTTGTGAAGTAAAAAAAAAGCTTAGAGAACTACAGAGAGCTTTTGAATGAAAATATAATAACAATTTTGTGCTTTTAGTAATAGGACATATTCTTCTGCTTCCTTTTTTTTTTTTTCCTTGGTGTTCTTCATGTGCAGGACACTCCAAAAACCACTGCATACCCGTACGTACAAGGGACAACTGACCTGCACATACCTCAGCCCCTCTGCTTTAGAAAACATGTCACACTTACCTCTTTTCCTACCTTCCTTCCCACACATGGAGGACACTCCACAGAGCTTTGGCACCTGAGCCTAGAAGAGCCAGGATCTGAAAACCCAAGAAGAATTCCTCTGAGCATTACTGCTGACTACAGATATCCTTAGAACTTCTTACTTGTATTGCTATAGGCTATATATTAATGGTGTTATCTAGATGCTTCGCATAATTCCAGCAAGGATGAGGTTGTTGGAGAACGCATCAGTGAGTTGGGGACAGGTACACAGCAGAGAGCAGGATGGTGCTAGCTCTGATGGGGAATAATGTGGACTTGCAGGAACATCCTGATCAGCCTCCCAGGCTTAGGCATTGCCTCCCCCTGTGCAACTGCTGGCAAATTCTCCTTTCACATTAGCATATCAAAGCATCTACCAACAATAAAATTAACAAAACACAAGAATGAAGGAGACACGCTGAAACTGAATTGAAAAGCCTGAAAATAAGCACACCTGCCAGCATTTCCACTTGGGTGCACTTCCAGTTGAACATAAGCTGCTCCGCAGAAGCAAAATTGGGCCTGATTCTGCCTTATGGAGCTTTTGCAATTCCACAAGTGACAGAGCAAGTCTGTAAATGAGCATCCACCTGCACAAAGAGTTATTGCTGTTGCAATTTTTAGGACTGTCTTCCGCTCCTAGCCTGACTGGGTGTTGGTCATCCTTCTGCACAGCTTGGAAGGCAGGCTGGGAGCAGTTTACACAGATCAACCATTTTAATTCTGTAAGTGTGCACAGTATCTTGGCTAAATAATAATCTAATGACTACTTACAGTGGGATTATCCAAACAGTGATGGGTATCAAAATTCTAGGAATGTTGAAATGATGTTTATAAATTTTTTTCAGATTTCTTATACTTTGATTTACTGAAACCTCACTGCTTTCTATCAAAGCCCTATTTTATGTGATAAACTTTATCTCTGCAATATCAAAGCAAGAACTAGTGCTCTATTAGAGAATCCTCTATCATCTTACATATTTCTAACCCTATAGGCAAATAAACATGCTATTAATGAAGGCATTTTTAAGTCTGAAGTAGAATTGTAGCCTGTACATTTGTTTTCTCTTCATTTAATCCAAATGAAATCCCTGAAAGGCCTATTCGCCCCTCACAAAGGTTAACAAAAGGACGGGGAAAAATCTGCTGTATCAAAATCATTATATAAAACATTAGTCTCAGAAGAAAAGGGTGGGATCACAAAACCCATTCAGCTTTCAGATGTAATCTTTTTAATATGAGGCTACATTAAACAATGTGAAGTGAAAGGGGTTAAGTATAAATCCATACAGATGCCCAAAGTATTTACAGTGTGCATTAAATAAATCATTTCATGTGAAAGGACAGTTATTGTTACTGGAAAGGTTTCCTAATTCACTTTCAGATAAAAATAAAGAGGGCTGCATCAGGAAGCTTTGTACACTTTTTCCCTCCTGACAGCTTTCAAGTGGCAGCATATTATTTGGTCGCTGCTACATACAGAGCGTCTTAATTAAAGGTTGTCTAAAAATACTGAACATTTTCACAACCACATCTGCCATTAACTCTTCTGACATGCTGGTGGCATGAAGCACCAGAACCTTCTCCTCTCCCAGTGCTGTGCCGCACTCCAGCCCTCACCCATGCCGCCCCTTGCAGCCGGACGCGCCAGCGCAGGGAGGTCAGCGCGGCCCCTCCAGCACGGCCAAAGGCTCTTCTGGCACCAGAGCAGGCTCTGCTCCCAGCAGAGAGAGCCCACTCGTGCTGGACCGGACACCCGGGACACTGAGCCGGCCTGGCAGCTTCGGACCATGCCCTAAAAAGGAGCAGCTTGTCTCTGCCTGCGCTTGTCGCTGGCTCCGCTCACCATCCAGAGGCTGTGGCCGGGTGCCAAAGCCAGCTCAGGTGGCCCAGGTGGCCCTGCTGGGCTGTGCCCTGCCCACAGCATGGGGTGGTGACCCAGAGCTGCTCCCAGCCGGCCCTGCCACCAGCACATCCCTCGGCCACACAAGGAGAAGAGCTGTGGCCACATCCCAGCCTGGCTGGCTCAGGGGTGGGATGCAAGGGGAGACTTCTCCACCTTGTACGGGGGATAAAATCGATGCCAAAGAGCCCAAAGCAGAGGCGATCCAGGAGTTCTGAGAAGGGGCTGGTGATTATGCAGACAGGTTATTTATCCTGAGGGGACATAATGAGAAATAAAATCACCGAGGTTAGACCATAAGAGAAAAATCAAACCACTGCCCTTTTATGCAAAGGATTCATTCCACAGGCACCACTTCAGAAATCTGGTTTTTGTTCAGTTGTGCCATATGTGCGCATGGCAGAGGGTTGGATGCTCAGGTGGCTAATAATGCACTCAGCAAACTCTGCAGTATATTCCCTAAAGGAAGCACTGGTTTGTTTTCCCTCTGCTGGACTGCTTCTCCTTATGAAACCTGGAGGATTGCAATATCCTTCAGCCCTTCATCTCACAGTCAAATTTGATTCAAATCAATGTTTCTCCACCAAGTTATATCACAGAGGAGAAGCCCCAGCACTGACCAGGAAAGTGGGAGCATATACTTCATTTCCTCAAGAAGTTTGGCTAAAGCAGGACTAGTTTAACTTGTTTAACATCAGGTACATTTAAACACGAGGGAAATACATACTGCCCACAGAATTCCTCTCTCATTCTGACTACTTAGTCAAGCACTGTGGATTGCTACACATAAGCCATATTTGCAATTATCTGCGGTAAATACAGTTCATGGTTTAAGAAAAAGACCAACTCCCCTGTGAAATTAGGGAGTACACTTCCAAGTGCCTTGTCTGTCCCCCATTGCAATGCTGAGAAAATGAACTAAAGATTTTTATAACTCAGAAGACATTTTACTCCCTTCAGACTCAGCTTTGTCTGATGCCCAAGCAGTGACTTTTTAGACAACAACTGTGCTGCTCTCTAGCAAATGCTACACCCCTAAGACACATCCACTGGAAGAGAGATTAATTTATTAAACATCATGCAGGTAGTTTGTTGTTATTTAGAGTCTCCTGTTTTGTTGGTTTGTTTTGCCTTTTTTTTTTTTCCTAAAACCTAGAATGCTTAAGCCACTTATATTGGTTTTTTCAAAGGTTAAAATTCCTCTAGTGGATGTGCCCTAATGGAGCATTCCAGCTCAAAGAACAAGCTGTGTGACTCACCAGCTCTTAAGCAACCTTTAATGCACATGATTCTGAGAACTGCAAAGAATATAGCACTACAAAGTAGCCCAGGCTCCCTGGGAAGAGCCTGATAATAAAAACGACGTTCTCACATTATTCCACCAGACAGATACATTGATTGGTGGGATATCAGGCATCTTTGGGGAAAAGGTGTTCCCACGAAAGTGGAACATCAAACTCGATGATTCCTTTATCATTCTGAAGGGGTTTCGAGGTAATTTATTCTAGTGTGAAAACTCACTGGAAAATTATTGTAAAGTTTACTTATGTTACAGACCTTCAAGAGGCAGCACTTGGCTCTTGTCTTTGTACAGCACCTGAAACAAGACTGACCCAGCCCCCATTAGCATTTTTCAAGGTGTGCTAAAACTGACCTCTCATGCCCTTACCATTCATTTTTTTCACTCACCATCTCCTGCTGGGAAACAACACTACGTAGGAAAACAGAAATCAGCTTTGATTTTTACTGACAGTGATTCAGAGCTCCACGATGTTGAACAATTCCGGAACAGCCCAACTGGCCCAGAATTAGCAATACTGGGTGGAATTACAATAGATAAGGTGAAATTCATACGAAGACCATGTAAAATGCATAGTGATATGATCTGCCACGTTACATGCTTAGAGGCAGTCATGGCAGAGGGAGAATTTTCAGAGCAAAGGAGGAGACTGGGATCGAAGGCACAAGGTGGGAAAGTTCAGGTTGGTGAGTTCCAGTTTGCTGTGCCTGCACTGCAAATGCCTCCTGAAGATGCTCAAGGTAAAAACTGCTCCAACAAATCATTGTTTGACCCACCCTGTTGGGAAAGGGACTCTTGGTGAAGGAAGTTTCCCTCATGCCCTTCAGCCCTTCCAAAGGAGCATTCCTGTTATGGTTTCAAGGTGCTGACACCCTGTTCCTTGTCCTCTGCAGCCAAAGCAGGGGCATGTTACATCTGAGTTCATTATTTCAAAAAGCAGAGAAGGGAGGGAGAAATGCCTATACCTCTGGATCTCCTTGCTCTGTTATTAATGCTTTTCAGCTGTTTTAAATTAAGATAAATGTCTGAAATAAAATGGCATTATGTTTGAACTCCATTCAGTTCAATATAAGTAGATTTTAAACAGGAAACTGATGGTCCTTTTGAATGTGAAACTCTGTATTAGAACCAAATGTAGCTCTTTAATCTCATTTGGTATATATACTAAAATCATTATTACTTTATGAAACCTTTTTAAAGATTTATACATTCCATTGACTTGGACTTATATGGCAACAGCTTTTTCTTTTAGGTTTAAAATTAAAACAGGAAAAAAAATCTTCAACATTCTCAGAACTGTTTTATTTCTTTCTTGGCACAGAAAGCTGCTAAATGAAGTCATTTTCTCCATTGTGCAGCAAAGCTACAGCTACTTGTATGTCAGTCAAAATATTCTTTACCCAGAAAGCTCATAGCTGCTTTGTTACAGTAAAACTGAAGTTAGTCTCATTGTTCCAGTCACACAGTAACCAGATATAACCTCTGAAAGGGAAAAATACAGTGCATACAATTGCTATTAACCAGGTTCTCTTACTCATGCTGGAAGTCTGGCAATCACAGTGGCACTGAGTGTGGCTGTCACAGCCTGAGCAGAGGGTCCAAATCCAGCCAGCAGGAGAAGGTATTTCATCGTATCTGAGAGAGGGAAGGCTATGCAAGAATTTTAATACATTCAGTGCCTGAAGTAGTATTTGTAAAGGCTAAAATTATTACATGAGAAGCAACATGAATAAAGGCATTATCCATCTGACTACTCAGAACCATGCCCTGGTTTTCTAAGAAAACCATAATGTCATAAATAAGCTAAATAAATGTTCCTAGAGGTATAGAGTGAATCAAACAAAGAACACAACATAATGAAATCCAATGAAGAGAGAAAGCTCACAGGCATATTGTTTGAGCACTTGTTTCTGAGTCAGTTAACTGATTGTCTGCTACTGTTTCTGGAGACTGCACAGACCTCAAGCAAGATCAGACCCTCGTCATGGTGGGTAGCCGATAAACAAAGAGCAGCCCTGCCCCAAAGGATGGATGGCAGAAAGCTGTGGCACCGAGCAGGAGCACTGCTCCCTCTGTTTGGCCAAACCAGGAAGGCAGGCACGGAGGTGTTAAGTGACCCTCCTAAAATTACAGATGATGTTTGCAGCAGATCTGGGACCTGAAATCAGCTCTGCCACAGCCCAATTAATGCCTGGCCCAGAAACCACTCTGTTACTGGCTTTTCACTTTGACTTTTCTCGTGTGATTATGTACAGCTTAAATTGTGCCAGGGCCAAGTGGACTCTCAGGTCAGTCAGCTTCTCTGGGAAGAGCAGGAAAAATGGCAAAAGCTGAACCATATGGAGAGTTCCTCCGCCAGCAACCAGGTCTGGCACACAGAAAGTATAACGGGGTCAGGCTCTTTCCTGGCACCATTCACAGTTAATTGAGGGATTTTGAAAGAAAGGTGGTTTCTGGAGAGCCAGTGTGGGCAGCAAGGGTGGAAAACTCCCAGCGGGGAAACCCGAGCAAGGAGGTTTGCACAGATGCCAGTGCTGCCTCACTCCAATGGGAGGAGGGACAGGTATCCCCCAGGGAGGGAAAGGGAAAATCACATTTATCACAAAGAAAATGAAAACACAACTGAATCAATTCAGATCTCCTATTTCGATGATTTCATTTCACTTCAAAGAGAGCAGAAAATGAGGTTTAAACATCAGCTTATCTATAAATTAATAGGCGAGTCTACCTTGTTCTTACAGCATCCATTTTCATCCAGCATGGCTGAAAACTTCACTGATGCCATGCAGACTCACAGGAACAGGCAGAACAGCTCCACTGGAACAAGGTACTCCTCAGCAGACAGCTGCAAGGAGCTGCTTTCCAAACAGTTCAGTTATTGTCACCAATGATCACTGTATTGTTCTGGGGAAAAAAAAAAAAGACAATTTGGAAGCCAATACCACCCTGAACAGAGACAACACATGGCTGAGATCTGCTCTGACAGTGTCTGCAGTTGTTCCTTATGAAGATGAGGAAAGCAAGAGAAAGGAGTCACCAGGAGTTCTCCCCAGCTCTCAGAAAAGACTGGCACCTCCAAACAGGTGGGTCCTTGGCCACAATTTCCCCTTCTCCTCTACAGGTTCGAACAAGAGCAGCCATGTGACAAAACACACTGGGTAAGCCTTCCTAGGAGAAAGTGTAGGGAGAAATTTCTCTTGCAGTCACTGCTTTTTTGGGGAGGAGCACCCCAAACCTTGTGTTAAACATCTTTTAACACAATCGCATATGGAACTATTTGACCAAAGCTGCACAACAGAAGACTGCGAAGCCTCTTCAGTTACTGCTATCAGTAATGAGCATGAGCAGCACAGAGAGTACCTCAGGTGCAGTTCCAGAGCAGCCCCTTTCTCTGAGACCCTCACCAAGCCCTCGTGCAGCAGAGGGTGATGACAGCAGCTCACACTCCTGTTGGACCCTGATGGAGCACTGAGGGGAGAAACCACTGACAAAGCTGGCACCAGGGCCACACTCAGGGAGGTTAAAATGCTGTACCACTATTTACGGGTTCTCTTATTTATTTCCAATGGTCTTTCACACATAAATGAGACATATCCCTCCTGATACAAATATTAAAATTGGGGAAAACCACAGAAAACTAATGGTCTGCTCCTTTAGCAGTGATATTTACTTATTCCACAAAACATGGATTACCCTTTTCCAATGATCAAATTTAAGTGGACCCATTTATAACAAGGAAATTAGCCTCCCTAACCCTTTACCACTTCACAACTGAACCCACTTAAAGACAGCTCTTGATTAAAAACCACTTATCCATCATCTTTACTTTTAATGACTTTCAATCTTTGAGAGAATAAAGAATAACAGGCTGGGCTCAGTAATCCCACATGGGATATCCACTCCCTCAGCTCTGGGCCCCTTTTAGAGCCAGAGCTTTCTTGAAGGAGACACAGAGGGAAGATGGAGATGGGTAGCGAAAGCCTTTAACACCCATTTGGAAATCAGAAGAGATTTTAACAGGCTCCAGGGAATGCAACCACTGTTGATACAAACTCTGATATTAACCTGCCATTTCAGGGGAGCTCATTCTTCTCCAGCTTGCTGTACCAGAAGCATCAGCAGGTAGCTTTTCAGAATTATAACTGCATAAAGTTTTCTAAAAAGGCATCCCTATTAAGATGCAATATGAGGCTCTGCACACACGCATTCATGGTACCTGCCAGGCTGCCCTCGATGTGCTGAGCTCAGCCTGGGGTCACCTAAGCCCCAGTTTAGGTCTAGAAAATTGAACCTCAGGGAGCTGTGCTGGTGACCTAAAGAGAAGTTAAATCTGCTTTTATGGTATTACAAAACATTGTGACCACTGAATGGAGAGCCTTGCAAAAATTCACTTTGCCTTTGCTAACTTCTTTTAAAAAATGTTATTGGGCTGACTCTATACTGGAAGACTTTAGACCAGATCAGCTGCTAACCTCGCCTGGCTCACTGTCAGCTGTCCTCCCACAGTAGGCATAAAACTAATCTGAAAACATAAAGGTGCATAAACTTTGCATCATTCATCCAGGCTAATTTGACAGAAATGTGATTGCACTGCATCTTGATTCAGATCACATTTATCTCACCAGGTGATAACCTGTATCATGAACAGCCCCTCATTAATGATCAGAACACCTGTGGAAATGCAAATTTGCCAAGCCCCAGCACTGCATAACATCCCTCCTCTTGAAATTCTAAGGAATTTCCTGGAGTCTAATCAAATTTTATGCTAAAAAAAGAAAAAAGCAAATTAAATTTACAGCATGGAAACTGCCTGGTTTTGTGCCATCAAAGGCATCAACTGATCTGATAGAGAATTTCCCATTCATTTCCAATAATCAAGCAGCTTTTAGAGAGCAGTGCTGGTGGTCCTCAGTGCAGTCACTACAATGATGTGAATTCTCCAAGGAGGGCTTTTTACCCAACACTTGGCTTTTCCCTCTGTTGCTTTTCCAGCCTTTCTTCACTTTCCCCCTTTTTCCTCTGTCTGTTACATTTATACTTCTAAACGAGTCTTCCCTTCCCCCATTTGCATGCAGAAGTGTCTCCAGACTGGTTTGTACCTGTAGGTTTTCCCTCAAAATTAAACTATTTGAATTTAGGAGGTTTAGCAACACCTGTCTAGATAGGTACCAGCAAATGATTCAGGTGATTGCAAATGCTCATTTCTCTGAACTAAAACACATCTCATTGTATGACTGGAAGGTCTGGATTCAAAAGTTTTATTCTGCCCCGTTCTCTTCCCTGACTTGAACTTCTCACTTTGTGCCTGCAAGTGCTTGACACACTCAGGTAGCTGCTTCTTGGGTGTGTAAATGGGAAAGCTTTGCTATATTTTTGTAAGTTAGGAAGGAAAAAAAGGAAGGCCAGGGCATCTTCAAGGTTTTCATTGGAAAAGCAGAAGAGATAATGCAGAAAGACAATTCATGCAGATAAATGGTTTGGAAACACTGGTTTCCAGAGGTGAGTTCAGAACAAATGCCATGGTTTTCCATGCTGATATAAGAGAACAGAAAGAGCAAGGCAACATGAAAAGATGACTGATCATTTCCAAGCCCAGGCGTACACCTAAAGATAGTATAGAGGAAATTAATAAATAACACAGCTTTTAATAAGTGCACCAGTGCACTTATTAACTTGGCAGTGTCTAATGCAAAGAGAAGCCATTTTGAGACAGGCTGGCTTCTGCTCCAGAGCAAAAAAATCCGGTGACACATTGAAATCTGCAACCCCCAGCAAGCCCAAAGCCAGACTCTGACTGCCCAAAAGATTGCAGCAAGAAGAGGGTGGGGGAAAGAGATGAATTAAAGAAATGTAAATAGCGATGTATCACATTGAAGAGAGACAGAAGAGAAACTGGGGGAGTTCCTTCAAAGGGCACAAATCCCCTTTCTCTCACAGCTCATGATATTATACACAGATAACCTGAATAGCCCTCAGAGCAGGAAAAGCATGTTTCTGACAAAGACAACACGCATTGCCTGTGTTCTCAGCCGCACACAACATACCTGCTCCAGATATCCTCATGTGTGTGAGCACACTGGCAACTAAATATTTCCTTGCTATCCAGGCAGCAAATGTACATGGCAGGAAAACCCTGGATCCACTGAGATCAGAAAGAAAGCATGTGTTGGCTCAGATAGCTTGGGGTGACTTTTGACAGAGTTTCAGTGCAGCAGGACAAACCCTCACTGTCACTCTGCACAGCCCATCTGCTGCAGATCATCTGCACACAACCCTGAGCTGAGAGGTGAAAGGCACAAGAGAGGTTGGATAAAACACCATGCAGGAGCTCTCTGCTAAGCAAGTGGTGCCTATGAAAACACACACACACACACACACACAAATAAAAACTGCGTTGTCGGATAGAAATGGTAATCCAACATGCCAGTAGGTCTAAGAGTCAGTATATAGAGTCCACTGGTAAATATTACTGAGAACACCAGTAAAGTTACACAACTTTTCAACAACTCAGCATGCAAGACATGTTTATCTTGCACAAAGTGTGTGCATTTTCCCAGCTGTACAGAAGAACATCCCTGGCACAGAGATGCTGCTGTTGGTATTCAGCACAGGCTGTTGACACCAGGAAAGCAATCCTGGAGTGATGGGGATGTCTCCTAATACAAAGCCATGTAGCTATTCAGCTCCTGGAATCCAGTTTTATGTGATTCAATCAGCTCTAACAAGAAGAAATAGTAACACATTAAGCAAAGTTCTGAGAACACAACAAATCAAAATGCTGTTTCACTGCAGCCTCCATCAGCCCAGCTGTGGCACATTTCTTACTGGATCTGGTTTTTTTCCCCCAGCACAGAGAAATTATTGCTGAATGCTAGGGATAACCATGCTGCTAATTCCACAGCGTCTAACATAACAAGATGCTTGAGCTCTCCAGTCCAGAATTTCAAACATGTTTTAATGGCAGCTAACTTATCTTCACAGCATCCTAATACAGCAAGCCAAGACTGTCTAAGAGCTAAACCGAACTCCCCAAGGATCATTTTTAGTCTCAGTTGCCCCATAAGTGCATTTAAATGGTCTGAGCAGCTCCAGCAATGGCTGACCTGTCCATCAGAAGTGGACATTGGAGTGCTGAAGGAAAACCACACATCTTAGTATTTCTGTCTGCTTTACACTATTGAAACAAAAGAAGCTCTTTTCTGTAAGAGCTGTTGCATGCTTCATTAAAAATCCTATTTAAGCTGTGGTGCTAAGCTGGTCAGATTCAGCTCTCATTTACAGCAGCATCAGGATAGGGATAGCTCCTATCACTCCCATGAATTTACTCAGCTTTCAGAGATTCCCCCTCCAAGGAATCTGACCAAACTGGTCTGATTTTCTCTCAAATACACTGACCCCAGGTATTTGCAATTACAGCAATGTCACCAGTGTTAACTGTGATTTACACTTGCCTAACATAATCAAAATTAGAAGCAGTGCACTTATAAGGAGGGAAGAGAGATTTAATACTAAAATACAAGGGGTCAACTCTTCTCTTGCAAACCATGGGTCCCACAAATCTCCATTTATCAGTGAAAACATAATCACCGTGCATTTGCAAATGTTAACTAGAAGATTCACCAGTTTTTCTGATTTGCCATTATTTTACTCCATCAATTACTATCCTAGCCTCAGATGTCAAGTCTTTCTGAGCCCACTGCCTAGTTTTCTGCAAGGGATAATGAATTTTTATTTGTTGCTTATGAAATTTTAGAAACTGCACTGCCATTTCAATCTCTAATGGAACTACCTTCCAAAACCAACACAGGGCTCTCATGATTACTGAGCTTTGATGTTTACAGAAAAACAGAGCAGAATTTATAGAATTACAGAATTATACAGAAAACAGTAAAATTATATCAGCTACATATTTCTGCACAGCAATACAGCAATTATCTCTCAGATAATTCCCTCCATTTCTGGAGTGCTAAAGATTCTGCACCATACAAAAACATCCAGTTCTCAAGAGGAGAAGTGATGAGAGGGCAGAGGAGGGTATCTTCTGTGGAAGGGGGTAACTTCTCTCTGGGTGAATTCCATAGCTGCAGGAATCCCAGCACGTGTAGGAAAAGAGCTGTTTATGACCAGCAAGACACAGGTTCCCTGCAAACCCACTGGGACACGAACCAACTCCTCTGGTGAGAGCAGAGAGAAGGTGTTGGGGGTGGATTTACCTTTAACACACGTCCAAGGAAACCAGCAGAACCAAGCCCTAATACATGAAACCCCAAGTTTAACGAAGTTTTTTCATGTGAACAGCAGTTAGTTGTTTTTTAATCCCTCTAAATTAAGGGATGCTCACAGATGTTGTTGATTTAGCAGGGAAGGACTAAATCAGTGTCGCTCCCTTGGTCTGATGAGATAGTGGTGCTATTTACTGTAATTAGCAGCTGCCTTGTGGAGGAACTGATAACAGCCCGCCAACATAAACCACCAGAAGCTGAGAACCAGCCTTGGCACTTTGGGCCGCAACTGAAACCTTTTACTTCTGGGAGAAAAAGAGAACAAAGAGCATTTTGGTGGTGTCATGTGTTTTTTTTTTCCTCTCAACACAGAAAAGTCATACCAAGCACCTTAAAACCAAGTTTTGCCAGCTTAGTCTTTAATGTATGCTAAGTGTTAACTGATTCTTTAAAAGAAGGAAAACTTTCTAAAGGGCAATAATGCATGAAGAGAGATGCGTGCAAAGAAGGACGATCTTATACTAAATACTAAAAATAAATGTAGCTTTAAAAGACCCTTTTAAAACAGCTGTTGACGCTAGAGATTCAATTAAAATGTAATTAGTTATACATTCTCCTTTGAAATGAACAAGCATATTATAGCCTTCATCGACAATGAATTGCATTTTACATTCATACCTTGCTTTTGCCTGTAAAAAAGGCAGGTTTTTACAGGAAGTATAAAGATAGGGTAGTTCTACCTAAAATTTTTGCAGTCAAAGAAAATATAAAATGATTTTTTTTAACCTCTGGGAACAAAGCTGTCTTCATTGTGCTTGCAGAGTTCATAAGATATTTCACAAGTGTTCTTAAATACACAAAATAGAAGAAAAGACAGAGATAAATGGATGCGGGATGGTGTTTGCCATAAATTAGGATTCTGAATTAGGACACTAAGGACAAAATCAATCTGACTCCTTAATCGTCATTTACCTGAAAGAGAAATGCACCGTAAACTGCCACCCTGCACAGATTTGTACAGGCAACAAGCAACCAACAGCTTTCCCTGGGGCTAATGCTTTATGGAAGCACCATTGACCTGGTTTTCTATGGAAACTACACGGATGTTTTCAATTCCAGTGTGGAACTGCAGCTCGGTCATAGCCATCAAACTCCACATTAGACATTCATGCAGCATTAGGCGTCCTGTAGCTGCCAAGGGCCACACAATGAGACATTGTCTGACCCAAAAGTCATGTAATTAGGCTGATGGGAACAACACCAGCGGATGGTGCATTGAGCATATCCTAATTTTGGATCGGCCATTCTTTGGCTGCCCGACTACCAGTTAGCTGGGGAAGAAGGGAAGCCTGCTATTATCAACAGACAACTTTGCTGCTAAGCCAGAGCAATGATGAAAGGGCTGTTTGGCTTGAAAATCACCACTGGGGAGAGGAAGGGCAGCCACAGAGCTGAGATGCTCTCAGAAACAAACAGGAGACCCCACTTTTAAGTGCTACTCTTTTTTGCAGAGCGGGTGACCCTACCTTCTGGAAGCCATCTCCCCAGCAAGAGTTCCAGGATGTGGCTGCACCGCTCAGGAATGGCCCAGCACTCATTATAACATCTAATTCCAAAGCCTTCAGAGACAGCAGCCAGCAGGATGAACACAGAGCTTGAGGCAGAGGGGAGAAGTGTGAAATTCCTCTCATTAGCAGCAGTGCACATTTGTGCACAGACTCTCTCCTTAAACGTCTGACCTCCTGCACAGCAAAGGAAGAGCCTTCCAAGAACCATGTGACTCCAAAGATCGAGGACATTTTCTGCCAGAGTGGGGTTGTAATTTAAATTACTCATAGAAAATTACATTTTTGTGGCCTGAAAACATCTTCAACTGTGTCAAACACAAAGCAGTTTCATAATTGCACGTGATAGACTCCCTTTTTTTAAGAAGTGACATAAGTAGAAAGACATACAAATGTTTGTGAAACTTTAAACCTCCCAGTCCGCACTTGTGTAACAGTTACAAAGAACTAAAACAAAAATATCTTGTGACTTCCCTTTCCAACAAAAAGTGTATCGAGACACTTAGGAATGTGACCGGTTTCTGGAAATGGATACAGGCAGCAACTGCATTCACCCCTTTTGTCAACTATGTACTTAAAATGATGAGAAGTTAGGTACATGTTTCATACTACTTAATTAGAGCAATGCTCAAACAAATCCAACTGTTTCCAGCTTTTTTTTTTTTTNTTTTTTTTTTTTTTTTAATATGTAGTCTAAGACCTGCACAGTTCCAGCAGTATCTTTATGGAAACAGCAGCCCAGCCATGAGGAGTAAGAATGGACCTTTTTATCCATGCAAATTATGAATAATTTCACAACAGCAATTCCCTTCCAACGCTTCCTAGTGTAGGACATCACTCGTCCTGCCCTCCTTCACCTGCCGGAGCGCCCAGCCCGGGCGGGGATCCTGCATCTTCTGTAACACTACCATTTTCATCCCCATTTTACAGGGCAGCGTGTTTAAAGTGTTACTAGTGTTACACCGGAGGAGGTAAGAAAATCTCCGGCTGAAGTTGCTTTTCTGTATCCACAGGAAAGCCCGCCAGGATGATACAAGGATCACTGGGATCACCCAGGTCTTCCCAGTCAAGCCCCTCTCGCCTCTAAGTGCCGTGGAAATACGTTTGTTTGCTCTAGACCAATGTGATTCCACATGCTGGATATTGTGAGCTGATTAATTAGGAAGCATCAGTAATAGTACTTTGTACTTACATCAGGACTTCCACCTCAGGACACTTCAATAATGTCAATTCATTAATCTTCACAATACTGCCTGTAATTAGGTGTCATTAGTTCATTCACAGATGGAAATCCTGAAGCATAGAAAAGGTGAAATTAATTAGTTGAGATGATACAATGAGTCAGTTAACAGAACTAAAGATCCTGAAAAACACTCCTTTTTCTAACTCTTAAAGGGAGGTGATTTATTTGCCCTTTGCAGCAGTTAAATCATGGAAATAATTTCCAAATGTGTAACAGAAAGTTTTGTGACTCTTACAAAACCACTGTTTACAGGTCGTGCTCCCATTGAAATTTTCTTTTGATTAAAATGGCTTCTACTGTTTAGTACACCCATCAAAATATAAAGAGCATCAAAATGAAATAAAACTGCCACTAGATCTATAATGAACTGGAGCACTGCTACTGTTGTCTCAGGTCTAAATTAAAGCTCTTTTGTAGAGGGTAAAAGTGAATAAAACATAAAGACAAAGGACAAAATAAGAGATGACAGACTGTTCACCCATTCATGGCCATCACATTTACAAGGCAATTGCTATTCATACTAATACAAAGTGGGTCACACAATTCTACCAGGTATGAAAGGCAGAAGAGCCCTTGTACATAAGAGGAAAAAGCACTTTACTGTATTTTATCTCCATCACAAGTGGAAAACCAGTAATGAGGAACATCAAAAATCTCTTTCTGTTCTGCATTAACTAACAAACCTTTTTCTCCATAGAAAACCACCAAAACACTTCTCTTGGTGCAATCTTATCAAAGGTTATAAATTTCTCAAGACAGCTAATCAATCACATTTGTCATGGCAGAGGTATAAGATGCACTTAATAAGGAAGTATTTAACTGACTGATTCTCTTAAACAATAATCATCTTAGCAGTGGAGAGCTATAAGTTGTTACAAAAGACAGGGCAAAAAAACTCCCTAACAATAAGAACCAACAAACCCACATGGGGGAGAGATAGTGCCTGTGTGCCCTGGATAAGTGTATATGTGTGAACAAACCTTACTTGCCAGTTTACTTTATGAGAGGAACTAAATCCTACTATTTCCTGGAAACCTAAACTCAGAACAGTGCAACCCAGGGCAGAGACTCGTGGTTTCTGTAGCCCCACCTGATAGTCCTTAAGGCCACAAATTCAACTTCTCGTGATGGATGCTATTTCCCAAGACTGCACAAATCCTAAAAGATGAGGGGCCCGCGGTGCTCCAGGTATTGTACATGTGTGCATGTATGTACCTGGGGCACAGTCAGAGCTGCATATGTTCTGCCTGCACAGGTAACATTAAAGAATAATCCACACACCAAGTGCCTGGATAGTTTTGATACAGCTTCATCACAGCAGAAGCACATCATGATAGAACCTATCTCACTAAGACCGAATAAGCTTCTTGCTTTTTAATCAAAGTTAAAGCTTAGATGAGATATAATTATTTTATATATCTGACTGTGAAAGCTTCATTAAAAACCTTAAGTAATAAAGCTGCAATAAAAGTTTTTCCATAATTAGAACAAGTTTCTGTTAATACTAATGCACTAAAAAGGGAAAGACTTTCTAATTTGTGATTTCTCTGGATGATTCTATGCAGACAGTTGTGTACACGAGTGGATGTATGATCACATATGTATGTGTACACATATTGGATGTATGATCACATTTATGTGTAACTCTATATATTTCCTGAGTATGAAGCAAGAGAGCACAGAAGTTAGGAGTGTCTTCCCCCACCACTCACCCTTGGACAGAGCACATATTCACCTGCAAGCCCGGGCCCTCGGGCACTTGCCAGGTAGACTGTCATAAACGGCTAAACCAGAAATGCAAATGGTTACACAGAGCAAAGCCTCCCTAGCCTACCTTAGATTTAAAATAGTCTTTCTTCTCTAATTAAGTCATCTCTACTCTAGAGACAACTTGAGTTACAGGAAACACAAATAAGCAGAGACAGGGTGAATAATTCCTTTTTGCTAATTCTAGATCAATTAAACGCAATACTCACCAGCGTGCACTTCCAGCTCCAGAATCCACATTCACTTCAGTGACAGCAAAGCATCATTTCAACTTCCAAAATGGCACGAGAAGGAGAATAGACAAAAAAAGATGGGTGAGCTGGTTGGCAGAGAGGAGGGAGAAATATGCAACAAAAAGCAATTTAATTTGAATATCATACTGCGTTAGATTCTCATTACTAAATTTAAAGTTTGCTTTAAACTCTCATTTCAGTGGATTCACAGGAAAAAATCTGAAGTGTAAATTTAGATTTTATTGATTATTATAATTTATTTTATTAAAATAATATAGTGGATAGACCTTTCTTTCCGTAAAGAGTTCTGGCTTTGATGTCTGATTGTTATGCAAATTCTGTGAAGTACAAGATACTGACAGAGGAATAATTAAGTTTAGGACTTTGTATATAATAATTCTTACACATGTAAATGTACCCTGGTTTGAGATAATGATGTGTACATGCACTGAGAGCCATACAAATGTGTTGGGAAAGCCAGGAAACCTCCCAGATGTTCAGGTCCTCATCAGTGCCTCCTAGCAGGGGCTGGGCCAGCAGGGCCAGGCTGCTGGCACGTGCCAGGGGCACCCACACCGCCAGCAGCCCCAGAGCACTGGGGAGCTCTGAGCTGGACACCCCAGCAACAGCTCCCAGCACCGACACACGAACACCGGACAAACAAAGTGAGCTTTGTTCTGGAAGATAAACATTGACCATACACATCTATATATTTCAAAGCACTCAATTAGAAACTGAACTTTGCCCCTTCCTCAGGCTTTGAAATATTCCGGCCCTGAACACTGGCCTTTATTCTCCTTTGGCGTGGGCATCCCTCTTCCTCTCCTGCTCCTGCACACCATATGGCTCCCGACCCTGGGACAAATTCTGCACTGATTTATGGCCTCTGGAGTCTGAGGGACTGACCTACAGCATGAATCCGGGGGGCAGAGCACATGGGCAGCCTGCACGTTCCTCCCCACACTGCCCCTGCTCCTGTGCCCTCGTCTCTGCCGCCCAAGGATGGGGGATTTAGACCCCACACTGGGAGCAGATCTGGGCTCAGGGCACATCAGGGCAACCCAGCAAGCAAGGAGACACAGCAGGATGGGCACCACGTGTGCCAGTGCACCCCGAAACGCCCTCCAACAGAGAGAGGGGAGGCAGCAGCCCTGCCAGCAGTGCAGGGCCCAGGCAGCGGAGGGGCCTCGGGGGGGTGAATGCTGCTGAGCCCTGGCTCTGCCACCGCCACGGGGCATCGGGTTTGGAAGGCTGGGCAAAAGGCACTCCTTGGATGACAAAGCAAGAGTAATCCTGACTGGTCCCTCTGCAGGCAAAATAATTCCCAAAGAGGAGCGAACACAATTAGTTTTTAAGGCTCTACAGCAGATCTTTCCCTCCTGAGACAACACACACACATGGAGAATGTAAGGGGGCTGAAACAGAGCGCAGAGGCTGAAAAGGCAGCCAGAGCCATGGACCAAGAGGGGATTGCCTTTGTTTCCACCACAGTCTGGTAAAGAAACAGCAAGTCCTGTAAGATGACCACGGACAACGAGGCTAGTTGGATTTACTGATGGGTTCGGCAGCCCAGGCGGGGGCATTCCCCAAGCTCCTGGCCAGGAGCTGCTCTCCAGAGGCTGCTCACAGCCATCCATAACACCAGGGCCAACACCAGGGACACAGGCAGGCTTGTACATCATGGGAAGGAAAAGGAGGAGAGTTTAGTTTTCAATTTTTGTTCATCTAATTTACCTTTCGGTTCCACTAAGCTTGAAAATCGAGCAAAGTGATCAAATTCACTTTTTTATTTATAGCCATTTTCACAACTTTCCCCTAAAACCGCACAGGATGTTTACACAGACATGAGAAATTGATTGACACATCTTGAGAGCAATTCCTAAACACCCATCATCAAGAAAATATACACATGGACTTAAACTTCCTGATGTCTCTAAAGTAACTGATTTTGCCAAGGATTTTTTTAGTGTCTGCACTGCTGATGAATTTAAACACATCTCTGCCACTCTCTGGATTCTTTTCCACAGCATTGGTGTGGTGGATTTTTTCCCCCCATCCAAACCTTCAAGATCCCTGAGACAGAAGCAATGCTCAGCGAGGGATTTTAACTCTATAAATCAGATGATGCCACAACCACAGTTCAATGAAAGAAGCAAAAATCAAATCAAATCAAACAAAGAGATCCCATCATCCCCTGCCGCATCCTCCCTCCTCCCCCTTCCCACCCATCCAGCAGCTCTGGAGTCCATAAAGGAGCTCGGAGCAGAGCAGCTCTGCCCATACACTGCTAAGCGCAAAGCACATGAAATACACGACACACTCCGCGTTTCCTTTGCTGTCACTCACCCACTGGAAAGGGCAATGGCAAGCTCCAAGAGAAACGTT